>CM075507.1:6710000-7200000 GCA_037950675.1 Hypophthalmichthys molitrix | reverse complement strand
TTTAACAGCATCCACGTGTTAATTTTTAATCAACAACCAAGAGATAAACTAGATGTTAATTTTAGTTCAACACTTTAGGTTGAACAAGAATAAATACTGGGTATTTTTTTTTTCTTTCAGAAAGTGAAACGATCAAACTTCAGCAACTAACTGAACTTTGACAGATATGATGCATTAGAAGGATGCAGATGGGGATTCGACAGAAAAAACACACTTGTACCCTTATTCCTCTTCTGTACCTTAAACTCTTGACTTATGACTTAAACTCAACATGCACCTCTTTCTGTTCCAAAGATGATTCACAAGCTATTATCTCCACCACGCTAAACACAGGTGAGCTGGTAGATGGTCCGTTTCGGTAGAAGTGATCGGAGAGACGACCAACAATAGATGAATGCAGTCCAAGAGCGAAGTTGTGTTTATCATCTGTGAAAGTGAGCCATCTAATTAGGGCTGACGTACAGCCCCACAGCGCTCAGCCCTACATCCACATCTGCCCTAATGACCGACAACTTCCACTAATTGAAGATAAGTTACACTATTTGGAGTGGCATAATGATGTTACTGAGCCATAATGGGGCACAAAATGAAATGAATGTGGATAGTGAGTGATGGTTATTCTGCCCTCCCACTGGCTAAGTGCAGCTAATTACCTTTGTCTTCTACTGCTCAGCCTGTGTTTAATTTACCAAACTGTTTCACAACTAATCAAGAGATGAATGAACAATTCAGCTTTAAGATGTAATCAATAATCTATCCTGTGTAGTGGCTGAAGCCTCAGGTTTGTTGTCCCAGGAGTGCTTTGGGACTTCAAGTAGTTGAACCTTTTTTTTTGAGAATCGCCCATAAAAGTTCTAAGGTCCAACGTTCATGACATAATCTCCAGATCAGTATGTTTTTGTTGAGTATTCCCAGGCAGCACTCTTTTCTTTTTTTTCTCTCCTGGTCTACACATCTATGGCCCTGTAATGTCACCCTCTGCTTCCTACGGCAGTAAAAAGATTATTGGATGAAAGTTTCTTCCAGTTCCAGCTGGTGAGTTTTAAAATTACTAACACTAAATTGTAGTGGTCTAGGAATCCCCTCCTGATGATTTTTAATGGTTTTAATGATTTGTTTTTGCTTAACTGCTAAATATTTTAGCACTTTTAGACAAAAATAAAAAATAAAAAATACATTACACATAAAGGAAAAATATAATTTTACTCAGCTATCACTTGAAGAAAACAATCCATCCTACTGTCTATTTAAATGCCTACAATAAAAGAGCATGTTCAGCTGTTTAGTGAAGATTGCTGATGAATGTGCAAATTAGGCCTGGTCTTATTTTATTTTTTATTTTGTAGCTCCAGCTCAAATGGCAGTTTGGAAATGTAATGGTGATCAAATATTCAATATCTCTACCCTCCATAATTAAGGTAGTTGCTAGATTATCAAAGGAAAAAGTTCAAACTATTATCATGTAAATTACTCTTTCATCATCTCTACAATTATTGGTTGATTTACCAAGGGAGGCGAATCTCCTTGGCAATGTATTTTTTTCTGAACACTTTAACCATTGAAAGTGAAATACTTAATGGTTATTGCCATTTTTTTTTTAAACCAACAGAGGCAAACACCTTAGCATTAAAACACCTTAGCACCTTAAATATCACCTTAGCACAGTTTTCAGAGCGGTTGTTATTACATTGGCAGATTCTACACATTCACTTAAAAGAGCAGTGGTTGCTCCGACTTCAGTATTTTTTATGGTGCTACAATGGTGAAATTACAAATAAGAAACGTTCTCAGACATGAAATAAATAACTAGGAATTTTTCTCCTATTTTCTACCTCAAAATCTTGATGCCATCTTCTGAACCTCAGAGGACAATATATGCTGACATTATTCTTATCTTCAGCAGGTCTCTCTGGGATTCCATGACGGCAAGCGCTGCATTAGAGAGCTTTATCGTTATGATCATTGCTAATTAGCTTCTGTTCAGCAGCATCTTTTATTTTTGTCAGCGTTTTTTTTTTGGTTGCGATTTGATGGGACGTCTGTTGACAGGTCTATAAGCAGGGGGTCCTACAAATGAAACACAATTAAATTCATTTATGAAGCTGCCTCACAGCAAGAAGAGGAGAGGATGACACAAAGTACAACACAATAGACAGAAACAAGGAGAAGAGGAAGTTGACACACACCCTGAAGAGAAATTCATCTTATTTTGTGTGGCTCTGCTGCTCTGAAACAGTCCCCTGACAGCTCCAGTTAATTCAGTGTCAACTATGGCTCCTACAAACACAGCGAACGAGGGGAACCTGGGAAGGAAAACACAGACTGTTCAAGCAAAGAGGCAGACACACAGGGCTTTGAGAGAGAGACAGAGGATTCATATAGGGAAATGCTGACAGAATTTGAAAATGTCTGTTACCCACAATCCTCCAGTGCTGGCTAGAGAAGCAATTACAATTTCACAGGTTGGAATTAAAATCCCCTGTGGTATGTGATGAGAGTAACACAGGCTGTCAAAGTGATTTCAAGCTGTTTATCTCCCACTGTTATAAGACCAAAAACTGATTCTTAGAGCGAATGTCATTTTTTTTTTACCCACTCAATCTTTGAAAAGAGGAGTTTATTAATTTTAATTACCAGGAAGGTAAAAGTGGTACATATTGTGATGATGTGGCAGAAGCTACGCAGCAACAATCCTTTTTTTTATCAGTTGATACAAACGTTTCTAGGTCACATTCTATCTACAAAGAGAAGTATAGCAGGATTACATGTCTCCAGAGGGAAGAGTTTCTTATTGGGAGTTTTTCTTTCTACCCATTTTGGAGCTTTGAAGTTCTTCTACTTTGACAAAGTCTTGTCCATGTTGTATAAGCTGCAGTTGAAATTTGTGGACCAAATTATTAACAACAAAACAATATCAAACAGCATTTGTATGAATGGTTTTCGGGCCCATTCTTTTAGGGCAGGGTGGTTTAGGGAAGGGGGGTCCAGGGTCTACTCGGGGACCTCAGCAATAGCCTACTCCAGGGTGACTTAAATGTATTTAAATGAATACATTTTTATGAATATATTAAAATAATCTAATTATAATGTAAATTAAAAGGCTAAAAGTGAACACAAAATCAAGATGATGAAATGTGTATTAATTAACCACAATCATTCAGTATATAAATAAAAAGGTTTGAACAACAAGCAGCTTTGTCAAAAATACCCAACATATCTGGCGGGCCTTCAAAAATTTTTGTTAAAAAGTTATAGAGACATTGGAAAAGCAATGGAAGTCATCTCTTTTTACTGATGTTTGAGTTTGTTTAGCACTGCATCTGGGGCCAACATGATGGAAAGGTGTTCCGTACAGTGCTCCTGGTCCTTTGAAATGGCTTCATGCTCCTTTGCAGTGGTCTGTCCATGAACTGTAATGGTCACACCAAATGAAGAATTACAGGCCATACTGTTACAGATCCCTTTCCGCAGGAATCTCCTGACCTCTCTAAATGGTCAACCGATTGGCCTCATACTGCTTTTAAAACTGACTGAACAAATGTTTATGCCTTCAAATCAAATATGTGAAGTGTTAAGCTATGTGCTCATGCTGCTTTGACATTCTTATTCTTCTGATATCTGATAATACTGTAATAGTCTGTTGTGCATTTTGCATAGCAAACCTGTGGACTCAAGTAATGAAAAATGCAGCAGCGTTGTCTGGCCTCCATTCCTTCATTGGGATCTGTGATCTGTGTGCGCTATTGTTCTTGCACTTCTGCATTATTAACGTGTTGTGGCATTGAAGTCGTTTAAGGTAGAAAGTGTTTCTAAATCGCCCCTCTGTTGTTCAGGGACACGACAGTGGCAAGTTGAATCAATTGAATGGGTCATTTGAGACGTTTCTTTCCCATCAGCCCCTGTTCCCTCTCCCCTTTGCTTCCTGTGCTTGAAGCAAGCGCCACTATAAGACAAGGGCATTCCTTCACATCTCACCCCTATTTCTTCTTTCTCTCCTGTTGTCCTGCTTTTGCAGGAGAGGATAATCTCCCTCAGCCTTTCGCCGCTCTCTTGATCTGGCCTGAAACCCTCTTCTGCCCCAGAAACTGAGTCAAATCAGGTTGGTCATGGACTCAGCCTTTGATTCGATGCCAGGACATTCTCCAGAGTGACAACAAGGAGACCCGGAGCACCGTGCGCCAGTTCGGCTTCAAATCCTTCCTCGCTTCAGTGCACCTGATAAGAGAGCACTCCAATTGCCCATGTGAGAGAAGCCTAGGGATCCAAGCTGAATACAGTATCTCTGCTGTCCAGGTCCACCGCAGCCACAGCGTAAGAAAACATTGGCAGCAGAAACAATTATCAACAATGGCTTCCATCTAGTGGGAGAGAGATATTGATTTTACAGGTGCTGCAGATTGTGCCCAGCAGGGAGTTTATAGGTCAGTAGGTGCCTTGGAGAATCTTCCGTGCATCCGTGCTAAACCGCTTCAAGCCTCTGGAGACAATGATGTCTGTGTGCTCTCTCTTTATCGTAGTTTCTTTCCTGCTAAATTAGTGCAGCCTTCATGAGTTTGGTACTGCTGAAGTCATTTTGGATGGATTCAGTGTTATTTGCATGGTCTCACTCAAACACAAGCGGACGTTAAGTTTTTGCATGCCCTCCTTGATATCAGGAATGCTGCAGTTCCCTCCTGTTTTCCATATGAACTTGAACTGAAAACAAAGAAATGACTCCCTGCATGAATCTGTTGGAGGCAGTCGATACGGGCCGCAGCTGCTCATGCTGTTAGGTGTTACATGCAGACTCAAGGGCTTTCTGAGGGAGGAGTTTGTGGTTTAAGATGCTGACAGTGAGTTTCTGCAGGCAGGAGAAGAGACTCTATAGCTCAGTCGGGTCAGCATCTTGGCTCACGAATAACTCTTGGATTTGTTGATTGATTCCTGAGCCACTGTCTTGGCTGCAGGAGTTGGACAATGAAAATGAGAAGAATATGAGTTGGAGTTCACTTATCATCAGCTGCAGGGCTCAAGTTCGACCTGCTCCAGCAGTTCTCATCTCATACATAGCACAGCCACCTGTACCTCGAGCAGAGTTCATACAGTTTTAGTCATAGTTTTTGTCTTTTGATAAAAATATCCTTTGAATTTTGTCCATTTTTCATTATGTCAAATTCATTCATTTTATTCATACTCTGAATGGCATCTTATTTGAGTCAATGAAAATAATGTTTTAGTCAATGTGAAAAAAAAAGACAAACATTTCATGTCTTCATTTAAACGTATCAAAATAATGTTGTTATTGTAACACAATATTGTGGTCTTTGTGCTTTAGCTATTCATGGTCTGTGTTTTAGTGCATTGATGCAGAAATAATGTATCCACAATAGTCGTGTTTCCACTCTCAGGCAAAAAGCAAGCTTGCTAGTGCCTGCCAGGGCCAGTCACGTTTCCACTGTGACTTCCGGGGCCTCCTAGGGGCTTCCTTGGAGCCAACAGCCAGGGGTTTTTGGCCCTCCAAATATCTTGGTCCAGAGCGGCCCAACTGGGGCTTGAGGAGTGGTCATGAAAAAAGGCAGAGTTTACATGAGTCAGGAGAAATATGGAATAATGCTAATGGAAAATAACAGAGATTGCTTGAAGAACTTCATATAACAAATCATATGATTATAATCGTGTATTTATTTGGTTTCAAATGCTTCAAGAAATGTGACGTAAACATACGATTTTATCAATATTTTTCTAAATTTGTAAGCCTTTGGAAATTAAATTGTTGTTTTGTGCATTCCTGTGATCACAAATTAATGGAAGCAAACGCGACTGAACAAGTAGCTAATGTGTTGATGCTGTGGAGTCTTATGTCTTTAAGTAAAGACCAAACGTCATGTTCATTTTGCGATCTAGCTTGTTTTCAGTCAGCTAGCCCCATGTTGTTGAAATTGTGGGGTCCTGTGACATTGTAGCGCTGCAGGGCTATGGCCCGACAGTGGAAACAGCTTGATTTTGGCCTCGCAGCTTGAGGTCCGAGACTATTGGCCCTGCTCAGCACGTTGTTAGCATTGGTTCGCACTGGCCCAACAGTGGAAAAGCAGCTGATGTAACTTAGTTCAAGCTCATTTGTGCATTATCTGATTAATCTCATATAGAATGCTTTTATTGATTAAATTAACCCGTTATTAAAGAACTTTAGTTTACTGCTATTCATTCACTGTTTATTTTTTTGTTCGCGTTTTTATTTTTATTTTTATTTATTTTTTTTTTGTAAAAAACCATTGTCAATGATTTCGTTGGCGAGATTAACACTGACCTAGAACAGTGTTCTTCTGGTCAACAACTGAACAAACTCAACAAAAGCAAAAGCATTTAACTAGCAGATCAGCTTGTTAGTGATGTACATATGACCTGGAAGACCACCACCAGCAGCTGTTCAGATATTTAAATTAAAAAAAAAAAAAAAAAAAAAAAATTAAATTGGACATGAATGAAAACATTAATTTACAACTCATTTTTTGCAGAATGTTTTGTGGTCTAAAATATGTGGTCTACTCTGACTAAGGTTCATAGTGGCTAAACAATTTGACAAAGAACAACTGAAAGAGCAGAAGTGTGCTGTTATTTTTGAGTCTCCTAACCTGTAGTACTTATTAACATCTGTACTATCATTTATGGTTTCTTGCACTGTTAACGAGCGTGTTAAGCCCAGAACAAACCAAGCCGACGATCGGCCGTCGGGCAGTTTTTGTGCGTCGGCCGACTAAGTTTTCTCAGTGTGTTCTGCACCGTCGGCTGAAGTTGGTCCTCGTCTGCTTTTTTTCGACATGTTGAATCAGCGTTGGGCCGTCAGAAAGAGAGAGAACTCTGATTGGCTGTTCAGAATAGCAAACGAGTCAGTTCACGAGAATATAAGCAAAAGTTATGAAAGCAAGCAAATAAGTCATGAAGGCACAGACGGTTCTAATTTTACATTATCTTACCTGAGCACTTGAATGCACGAATATTTTCATAATAATGAGTGGAGTGGAATAAAGAACGTGATCAGCATGATTGATATTCAAAACGGTAAGCAAGCGCTGCTTTGTTTATGGTTTGTATACATGCAGTCTCAGTTTTGCTTTCCCATTTTGAATGACGAATATAGACAAATATATCTGTATAAATAGACAGTTATCTCCATTATATGCAGGCGCAGAACGCGCGTGGTATTTGACAGTCGGCTGAAGTTCTTTTGGTGTGTTCAAGCACATTTTTTCCCCGACGCAGCCAACGTGAGGCGATAACACCGTCAGCTTTCGTTGCCACTAGTCGGGTTGGTGTGTCCCGGCCTTTAAGTCGGAAGGAAGAGTAACTTTTATTTCAGATTCATGCTGGTCCAAACCTCTCCATACTTTCAGTGTTTTTCTTCAAATGAGGCTCCAGACGTGTGTTGGCATGAATGAAGAATATCCATGTCAGCCGAAGCTCTTCCTCAATGTTCTCTGCTGTGCTGTGGATTAATTTTATATGCTGTGCTCTTCACCTCTCACTGTATGCAGGCCTCTTATGTGATGGATGTAATCAAGACTCAGGACAAGAGGCCCCAAAATCATTGTCTCGGGGCCAGAGAATGGGGCACGGGTGGCAGACGGTTGCCAGGGGCCCCACTGTCTGCTCTTTGATTAATAAAGGGGCTCCTCAGTAGAGCTGTGAAGCAGCAGGGGTCCATACTGTCCTGCTGTGGTCACCCATTGCTGATTAGCCACATATCAAGCACAACCGAGAGGGATCAGAGACAGAGAGTGTGGGAGGGAACGGGCGAATGACGGTGTTGCATTCGCATTGCATCAGCTCCCTGTAACGAGATCGGGAGCTGTCAGTTTTAGACGGGCTAATGGCTTTTGCGGACTGTTAGAGGGGATGGTAATACCTTTTTGCCTCTGACATTTTCCAGACTTGTTCAGCTGTCACATTACCACGTTAACACTCCCCTTTTCAAGCGCCAACTGGCTTATCGACTGGCTTTCTCCTGCCATCTCTCCTGAGCCCCCTCAAAGGCCTAGGTCAGTAAATAATGTTAATTAACGGAGAGGAGGAAGAGAACTGTGAGCACCTCCACCCTAACACATCCATTTATGGCGGAGGGCAAAAGAGAAATGTCAGAACATAACGTATACATAAACGGACCAGCATGTAATGGTTTGACAGATTAACAGCAGTTACGTCCAAACACTTGTTTGAGTCACTTTCTTCTCTGAAGCTGCTGAACTAAACATGTAACTTGAGAACACCATAGATTCTTCTTGTGTTTTAATAGAAAAGACAATTTCTCTGCATGGCAAGGGACATGTTGACATAATCGATGATATGTGGGCGTATGGAGCTCTGTTGTTGTTGTAGTTGTAACTCTACCGCACTCTATTTCTTCATATTGCACTAGTTTGGGCTCTGAGCCCAAGCAATTACAGCCCCCGAGAGTAAAAACTGCAGTATAATGTCATGTCAACAGCTGTTTAGAGTCTTTGCTGTCACACATGCTACTGTAGGAAGATGTAGGAAGAAGTTTCACTCTATGGTAAAACCTTGTTAAGTTCAAATCACTGTGTTGTTTTGTAGAATGAAATTAGTATACAATTCAGTAGTTTCCATATGTCTCATAAAGCCACAGAGCACATAAGCATCCAAAAAGCTTAGCCTTTGAGATGACAAAGGATATAAAGTTTGAAATCTTTATATTTTGAACATGAATGCACTAGTACAAAAAGTCTCTGATATACGCTGAGCATCCAGGATGAAAATGTCCAAAGAGAATGGCTGATTGATTCATTTTTGTGCATGAAGTGGATTATATCTGTGTTGTTTTGACTTTTCAGTAAGATTTATGCTTTGAATAGCATGCTTTAATGGATCTCTGGCTGGATGGGGGAGTTTCTTTAGTTCAGAATGGAGTCTGATGTAGAATTGTTGTCCATTACACACACTGCTGAAGAACATTTTTCTTGAAGAACAGGTATTCCTGTCAATCAGAGCTGAAAATAGACATCTTTCTTTAGTGATTTTTTTTTTTTTTTTTTTTTTTATCTGTCAGCGTATGCTTCCCCAGGACATGAACTTGTCTGATATCATATGGAGCCTGTAATGAGTGCCATTGGAATGTCTGCCCACTGAACCAAACAGGCAGACTCTGAACTATATGGCAGACAGACCCAATCTACCTGCTTCTAAAGACATCTCTCCTGCCTTGGCCTACCCAGAGATCAATGGCACATGTGTTCTCTTTTGTGCGAACAGCCAACTCCTCTCTAGATGTCAACAGCCAGGTTCACTGGGACTCTGATATTTCATATTGACTGATCAGTCTGTCACTGTGAACTTTGCTCCCATGTTACTGATATGATTGGCAGGTTCAATTTGATTTTAACGTATTGATTTAATGTCTCCCTCTTTTTTTAACATGCCTTGTGGGACAGGATACGTGTCCCAGTGCAGGTCGTGACAGCCATTGGGATCTCAAGAGCCTTGGCCCATTAAAGGCCACAGGGATGATTCCGATTGCTTTTATTTCGACTTTGTTGAGATTGGTCATTTTATATAGTAAAGCACAAGTTCACCAGTCTATTTGCACTTTTTTTCACAGCAAACCACAATGCTCCCCACACAGCATGCAATCATTGATAGCTAATTATAAATCTAATTGGATCTTACACAAAAACAATGCCCTTTCGATCTTTTCACTAAGTAAAATGTGCCTTGTCCTATGATAATTAACCCTCAGTGTAGTTCATCATGCTGGATTTCACTGAACCTCCTTCAGTAAAACTGACACAGAACACAGTTTCACCTTGTTCATTAATGTAAAATGTAACCAATGTGCTTCACAGGTGTGTTTCTACTGAATATTTTACAAAATTTCAAGTGTGGCTCATCCAATCAGAAGTTAGGGTTAGGGTTTTGTAATATTTATAATATAAGCATGTTTTTGTAATATTAATTTGACTGTTTTGAGTCTTTAGTTCTGAACTCATAATGTGAAACACTCATTTGTTATGAATAATCTGGTCATTTGCTTTGTGTCCATCATGTTTCAAATAAAAATCAAAACAAATCAAATGAGATGAAGCAACTTTTATTTTAAAAGTACACTGTACACTTTGTACACTGTTTAAATGTTTGGGCTCAGTAAGATTTTTTAAAAAAGAAATTAATACTATTATTCAGCAGAGATGCATTAAACTCATAAAAAAATCACAGTAAAGATATTTATAGTACAAATTATTTTTATTTTAAATAAATGTTGTTCTTTCGAACTTTCTATTCATCAAAGGATCCTGAAAAATACAATGTATCATGGTTTCCAAATATAAAGCATTAGAACAGTTTTCAACATTGATAATAATGAAGAAATGTTTCTTGAGCAGCAAATCAGCATATTAGAATGATGTCTGAAGGATCATGTGACACTGAAGACTGGAGTAATGATGCTGAAAATTCAGCTTTGCCGTCACAGGAATAATTTACATTTTAAAATATAATCACACAGAAAACATTTATCTTAAATTTTAATAATATTTCATAATATTACTGTTTTTACTGTATTTTTGTTCAGATAAATGCAGCCTTGAGTGAGACTTTTGAACATTGTAACATTAAAAAAATATTACTGCAAACTTTTGAACGCTAGTGTATTTCTTTTACTGGATTATCCCAAAATAGTCAACACTGCATAGCTATTTAATATATAAACAATCTTTTGGTTGCAATTACTATATTATGTTACTACAATTACTCATACCATGGTAAAGGATTGTGGTTTTACCGCACAACCCCAACTTCTGTACAGAATTAACACAAATGTTGAATATGATTAGCCTAGTGTAGCTCCAACACACTGTGTGATGGCATCATGTGGACAGACTTTAGTTTGTGTTATTTCCTGAACCTTTGCCCTGCCATTATTGTAATCCTAATTTTATCCAAATTTCTATTAATTAAAAACTGAAATGGACAATTCTGTAAATCATGCTCACAATTTACTTTTTCGTTCCCTTGATTTATAAATTGTGCGATGATTGAGGGAACCGAGGAAATGAATTAGTAACTCGTGTGCACAATTTAGCCTAGTATTTTTTTTTTTCCCTGCATGTCATGTGCGGGGCTCCATACAAAACAGCTTCCCCTTCCTCATGTAGGGACATCTTTTCTCTCTGATGGCATGTTTACTGGCTCGAAGATAGCACAACCTGTCGCTCAGATGAGATCGACCAATAGCAAACCACAACCATCCAATCAATTCCCCGCCCCCTACATTTTCTTTTCTTGTTCCAGAAGCCGTTTCACTCGGATATATGTCACAATAGGAAAGAAAAGATGATCACAACTTCCGTTTCATGATGACTTGGATGTATAACGGCATCAGATGACAGACGGTGATGGGGCTCAGGCTTGGATGTCCTGGGTTGGTTCATGCAGCACCTCTGCAGCCAGTCGCAAAAGCTTCACAACATCTGCTCTGCTTCTCATAAGTAAACACACTCACTCACTGAAGAAAACCCTGTTACCATAGTGATCCTACTGTATGAGTTCACTCAGAGGGATGTGGTAAATACAGGCACCTGTGTCTAATTGATAGTGCTAATATTTATACTGCAAAGCCTCTTATGATGGACGCTTCATTCCATTTGTGCCTGACAGTCTGTGTCTGATCCATACGCTTGTTCATGAGCTATAACACTCACATGGACAGATGGCCATCGATCTGTTAGTTAACCAGCAAATTAATCTTCTGTTTTATATACAACGGCTTCATCATATCTGATATAACTACTGTTTACCGAGTGGCAGAAAGCGTATACTTTACCTGGAACTGCCAAATTTGCTTGATACAGATCTGAATGTCAACACAGAGACAATCACACATACACAAAACACACCCAGGCCTGTCGTCGAGCTGTGCACCTGCTGTTTTGATTGAAACACTCTTACTGACGCGTGCGTTACACTATCTTCTGTGAGTGGTTAACGAGTAGCATGAACCCAGTCTACTGTGTATGAGGGGTATTTAAAATGTAATGCAGGTACAAACAGGTTTTTGTTTTGTCTTGCAGACAGGTCTTTATTTGAACTTCAAATTTAAAGGGGTTTTAGCAGATGTGAACTTGCAGACAGGGTTGTGACAGATATAAATGAGCCAGCAATCACAGATTGAGTGAGGAAACGTATGGTTATCATGGCCAGGTTTTGGTAATCTCTGGGGTTTTGGGTCAGCATCCCGCAGGGCATCAATGCAACCATCTGCCCTTGTAACAAAGAAACCCTTGTTCTCAACTTTAATCCACTGTCATAAGCAGCACATGTAGCTCTTTCCTTGAGTTTATATTGGATAGGAAGCCAACTTTAAGATGTTAAAGCAGGAATAACATATTCTCTAACAAAACTTCTAAAAATAATCTCTAAAAAAACTTCATTGTGCCACCACAAATAAAAGTGGAACTACATCTTTCTGCTTAAAATCATCATGAAATCAAAATGGACAATTTCTAGTTTTATGGAATATAGCATTTTAGTATTTATCATAAATGATTTATCAGTTAATATCAATTTTATTTATTTGATTTGATTTAATCTTTAATCAAAATATCTTCCGCTCCCTCTTGCAGCAACATCTCTGATGACGTGTTTACTGGCCCAAGGGCCGGGCAACCTGTCAGTCACATGAGATCGACCAATAGCAAACCACAAACATTCAACTATCCATCAATTCCCCATGAACAAAATCAAGTGCTGGCCTACATATTTCTTGTTCAAGAAGCCGTTTCACTCAGAAATATGTAATAATAGGGAAGAAAAGATTATCCCAATATCCGTTTCATGCCATCTTTAACACAGTCTAGATTAAATGTAATAGTCACATTCACAACGCTGCTTTATCATTAAAGCCTGCTACAGCATAAAATTTCATTGCAGCAGTTCTGCAGTACTGCAAGCCTTGTGGTAATTGGAGAGTTTGTTTGCCCCCAGCACATAGCTTGATTTTATGACAGAAGACCAGTACAATATTAATACAGTACAGTACAATATTGTATTAAGTAAAATACGAACACAAGAAACATGATGTGTTCAAAACTAAGGCCCTGTTTACACCTGGTATTAAGAGATACACCTGGTGTTTAAATCAGTCTCTTTTGTCCACTTTCAACCACTTCTGTCTTGATTTCCTCAAGGGGAGGGTCTATGGGAGGGTAAATGTATGTGTTTTTTCGGAACTTTCAATTTAATAGATAATAGAAATAAGCTCACAGAGTGCATTAAAAAAAAAAAAAAAAGCTTTCGTTTTTGCTCTGACAGCTGCAAGACTATGCCGAATGAGGTGAGTGCGTGTTAGAAATCAGGAATGATGAGAGAACATTGTTCTTCATTGTGCGTTTTTCGTCTTTAAACCAAACTTGGGTCTTCAGCCATCAAAGTTTAAATCCTATCTGGCTAGTACGCTTCCCATAATGTTTAGGCTATGCATTAGGTCAGTGGGCAGAGAGTAGTTGGTCTTTTTTGGCTGTTTGAACTCCTTCGACCGCTCGAGTGTCGTCTACACTGTAAAAGCAATCCTGTCAAGTCTGGAATGAGTTTTAGACTGCCTCTTGAAGTGGTCAAAAGTGGACAAACACAAAATGTTTTAGACCCCATTTGCCCCTGATCTCCGCTTGTGATCCAATCGACCAAAATGCATTTTAGCAGGTGTAAACAGGGCCTAAGACAAGTAGAACCTTTTGTACTTGAGATAATTAAATATGATATGAAGCAAAAGCATTGATTAATGACAGTGTCTCTATGCACATGACTACAAATGAAGAAAAACCTGGGTTCAGAACATGCTGGAGTTTGTGGGTCACTCTTCAGCACAATAAAGGTTAAATGATGCATTGATGCATGGTTTATATTCATGAACTTATGCACCATATTCATAATCTGTATGGAGCTTTGTCCCACCTCCAGTGGATCCAACAGTTGTCTTCTGTTTGAATACAACAAAAGATTTGTTGTGCTGTTTTTTTTTTTTTCTTTTCTTTTTTTCAGATAGCAGTGATAAATCTGCTGTGCCTCTGTGGAAATTATTGCTGTCCTCCAGGGAGAACTAGGACAGCTGAAGAAAAATAACAGCTTTGGTTTACCGAGAACACCAGAGCACACCGTATGGAATCTTCTGGAATAAAATCTCTGAAATCTCTTTTGTTTCATCTGCAGTGTGGACTTCAGCACATTTAAACTTCTATGGCTGGGTGTAATTGATTTAAAAGTCAGTAGAAGTAGAGGATCCTATAGCACAGGTCTTTTATACAGCATTACACTCTGACGAAATTATGAATCTAATTTATGTCCTGGAGAAATGGACCTCCCTATTGATGAACATTGCTCCAGAGCAAAGGAAAAAATTCCATGAGAGTCAGATAAATGCATCTCTGGATTAGATGTCATTGTTTCAATCCCTCATTAAAGATATCGTTAGGACATAATTAGCTCGTTTTAGATCTCGCTCACCTCATTAAACGACTCTCTCATTCACCATATACCACCTATTAGGTCTTCACAACTCTGTAATCAAGAGCTTCAAATAGTAGATTTAATTCTCCATCTATGCAATTACTCAATCAAACAGCACGGCAGTGCATTATACAGACTCTGAATGACCTGATGACCTCTCTGCATCCATCCTGTCAGTGCAAACAGCTCATCTGTCCCAGCGCGTAATTACACTCAAGGCTCTAAGAGTTTTCTTGAGGAACACAATCTTACAGCTAATTACCTCTAATGTAACTGATCATTAAACCATCAAAGGCTGTTTAAGGGTGTGTTTGTTAATCAAGAATGTTGGTTAATTGGAATAAAGCTAAAAATGACAGAAATGTGTAGGAAAATGACAATTTTAGCAAAAATATAACATTAAAACGGTATTTTGAGCCGCTAATCCTACACCTACCCCAAAACCTACCCATAACCATTTCTTAAAACTCCGTACTGTTATAAAATAAAGAATAACAGACAAACAAGCGTAATCACAATAATTTATTTTTTACGAAAATGTCAAAAGTGGTACCAAAAGTAGTTCAAATGATGATGAGTTCCAGTCGCAGTCCTCTCTGGCAGTAATAGTTTTTTATAGGGTACAGAGCAGAGTTTAATTTATTAATCCATGAAAATATGAATACGGCTTCTCTCCGTGAAGGCGCGACACTCATTTCAAATGTCAATCCACTGAAACACGGCATGTCGCAATCTTTGACGAAGCAGGTGAGAACCAATGAGCGTTTGATATCAGTGCCGTAAACCACGTCGTAACGCTTCTCAAGGGTGGCGCTACTTTCAAATTTGAATCATAACGAGCGCGGACTTTGACTGTGACGGTCGCTGTTGCTGAGAATGAAGATGAAGATTGATGGATAAAGGGCTGAATTTGGATCTGTTCTTTACAAACATATGGATTGTAAAGATATGGAGTACAGCGAACAAATAAAATGGATGGTTTTGTGAATTTATGTTGTGCTTTGGTGTATCTTATGGTTGTATTGTCAGTCGCTGCATAGGAGAAAACGCCTTCTGTGTCGCACAGCAAACAAACTAAATATTACAAAATGGTTAAACAATTACATTTACATTTACATTTATTCATTTGGCAGACGCTTTTATCCAAAGCGACTTTGTTAATCAAGAATGTTGGTTAATTGGAATAAAGCTAAAAATGACAGAAATGTGTAGGAAAATGACAATTTTAGCAAAAATATAACATTAAAACGGTATTTTGACCCGCTAATCCTACACCTACCCCAAAACCTACCCATAACCATTTCTTAAAACTCCGTACTGTTATAAAATAAAGAATAACAGACAATTATAGAAATTTTATTCATAAGGTTTCATATTGCAGTCTTAACATTATGTAATCCTCCGAAACGAGTTTACAGCACAAGTCTCGAACAGAAATGTTATTTCATATTAAGTAGAAGAGTAAACTGCTTTCAATAAATTCGACTAAAAACATGTATTGATATGACAATTGAATAGAACAGATTTAAAACATTAATGCCGCGATTTTAATATTAATACATGGGAATTCATATACATTCACACTTTACATGATTTACGTTTTTTTGCTGTTAATACGTAAGTATTTTTACGTTTTAGTGCTATAAATACGTCGATGTTGTATGTTTTTGTGTGTATGAAAACGTAAGTAAATGTACGTGTGGTAGAACCACACTTTACGTAAAAAATACACACGTATTCTCATGAGATCACGTTGATGTTCATCATTTGAAAGGTACAATTTCTCATTCAGTCTGAATCAGAAGAAGAGCTTCATGCTTCATTTTATGTTTTTCCAAATTAACTTATAACAAAATTGCATCTCACAAGGTCACTGAGGCGCTTAGACATCCTCTTGGCAAATTCCTACTGGATGTTGTAATGATGTGCATTCAGGTGATTTTTTTTATATAATTTTTTTTAATTAGTAACTGCCGAAATTTGTATTTTTGGGAGATCTTAATAAATGCCCTACAGAATATAACTCAACTATAGTGTCCATTTTCTCCTTACTCCTTATGATAACACAAAGATTCTTCTGTAATTTTTTAATTTACATACTCCATCTGGGAAAGGCTCACAGAAAATGTTCAGAGTGGAATATTAGCTTATATACTTCTTGCATTTAATACGTTAGTAAACATTCCAAACAGTAATTAATCTGTTGCGCCCAGATCTCTTGGAAATAAAACATGGTTAGTTTCCATTTTTAATTCAGTGATGAGGGAGAAAAGAGATGTTAAATTGCTGAAAACCTCACCAGTGTCTGTCTAATAGCTCCATATCTCAATGGAGTGGTCCCTAAATGTGATTCTGTGTTTGTTCACATTGTGGTGCTGAACCATGTGATGGAGTAACTAGACCCTCACAAACTCTCTTTTAAATGTCCAGGTCTGGAGGCAGGTGCTTCTCTGTGATCACTGTATACATCCTTTGCTTCAAGTGAATGGTTGTCAAATGAATGCTTGACCTTTGTGATTTTCTTGGGGCAAAGGGAAACTATAGGACAGGAATATCAGCTCAAATTATTCCATCTTGACATTTCAGGCCAGTAGTCAGCTTAGCATTCTGGAGCCGGACAGGAAGCAAAATGTCACCTTTTTTATTTACTTGGGGAATTCTCCAATTAAATGTGACTTTAAGGCCATGTATGGCCCATGAGTTTGCTCTGTGTCAGTGAAACTAATGTGTCCATCTCATATCGATGACATTTTCAATAATG
Source organism: Hypophthalmichthys molitrix (assembly GCA_037950675.1). Lineage (NCBI taxonomy): Eukaryota > Metazoa > Chordata > Actinopteri > Cypriniformes > Xenocyprididae > Hypophthalmichthys > Hypophthalmichthys molitrix. The sequence continues at coordinate 7,182,752 of CM075507.1, read as the reverse complement.
CTGATGTTGACCCTGAGAGTAACCTTTTTCCACTCAATTTAGGATTAAATTTACCTCCTTCCCTCTTTCTTCCTCTCTCGCTCTCTGAATCCCCTTGGCTGGCGAGCCATTTGTTTTGACATGATCAATATAACCTAAAATCTAAAGCTATATATCCACAGGATATCAGGTCTTCTCAAAGACAGGAAGATAGATGTTTTTTATACAGTCTATTTCTATTGTGTACCTCCCACTAAATGGATTTCTTTTGTTGTTAGTTTTGTAGTGATTCAGTGAAAACGTCCTTCAACATATTCTCTTTAAAATCCTTTGCCTCAGCAGATTCAAACTCTAAGATATTCTTTTAATGAACCTCTTTCTCTCTTTTCCTCTCATAGTGAAGAACACAGGAATCTCCTTTGAGTCTGTTCTCCAATCACCATCAATTACATCCAGATGAGAAAGAGAATATTCTTTTTTTAAACCCGCAGAACACTTTGGAGGAATCTGGATGTTCATTTCCTTTCAGAAAATGTAGTTTTGCTGTTTGAAACCAGGTTTAACTGAAAGTAAGACACCCTCTGGTCAGTGTGTGATGGTTTGATTTGTCTATCAAGTCACACACAATTGAAGCTCTGTTCGATGTTGCTGGTTGGTTTGACAGATGGTGTGGCCTCCCTGCATCCTGCACATGATTTAGCTGTTGACCTTGAGCTCGAATCAGGTTAATGCAGAAAACTCACTTACTGTATGACCTCATGATCACGAATGATGGGAAACAAACCATAGCTATCATAAGCTTCTGTATGTCAGGTCTTACATTCAGCTTCAAGATTCAGAAAATTAAAAGTCAAAAACAATATGTAAAAAAAAAAAACTCTAGTTGTACATGATAACTGTTACATCACACTGTTCTTCTGCTGTTATTCTTGAATACTTAATCAAATCACCTTTTTCTGTTTGCACTGTTCATATTATTTTGCACTATGACAATCATCTACCATTTATACCTCCTTCACAACCAGCACTTCTGGTTAGATGATGATGGCTTTGTACTGTGACAATAAAGTTAAATCTAAAAAGATAATTGCCATAAAACTAAACAAGTATCACTGAGTACTGGTAAGGAATTATGTTCAGTTTTAAGATTCATTTTGCAATAAAGACTTGCCAGTTTTATTTTGGTTTTAGGAGAAGAGAGAGAGCATATGGAGTAATATGAGATAAATAAAACTAGCACAGCTGAGACAACGTTCAATTCTACAGTTTAGAGTCATTACATGCATAACATGAGACCACCGTGACTAATCACAATCAAGTGTATTTATGAAACAGTTTTATATGGACTGACTGTAAAACAACCAAGGCTTATTGATTCATTTTGAAGTTTTTCAGTATATTCTTGTGTCTTTTCTCACATCGGGAGGCAAACCAGATCAATCCTGGCATTTTGTCGAAACAGTCATAAAAAGCCATCAGTTCGCCCTCCTTCTCCTGTGTGGTTCTTGTAAGCCAGGCAGTGTGTGAGGTTGTTAATTGCCATAACCTTCACTGGTGCAGACACCAGTGGGAAAATAGCGGCAGTCGGCATAATTATAAAAGTCTTTCTAACTAGACAGTGGCCTGAACTGCACGCAGACCGCGGCGTACCATTGTGTTTAATGAGCTCTGATCAAGGGCCTCGCTGTTGGAGGAGCTTATATAATTGTTTTACAGTGGCTCCAGAGCTGGATATATCTTGGTTGTTTGTGACAGGACTAGTCAGGAGAATTAGCGCCGAGATGAATACCAGGCAATCTGAAGGGGGAAAGAGGCAAAATGCTGTAATGTCAGGGCCATTTTGTCTTTTATAACTCTCTCTTTGTTCTCAGGCGTATCATGTGCCCACTCTCATCCCGTCTCTATTTATTTCTCTCTTTTTCTCTCTCAGGCAGCAGTTATTCCCGCTCTACACATTACTTACACACTCCCCTCTGCTAATGAAGCCCACCACACATCCAGCCATTTGCATGTGCTTAAAATGGTTTAATTATTTCAAGTCGATTTGCATACTGCTCATATAGCACATTGTTATGTGGTAATAAATAAGCTGGCTTCACAGATGACGGCAGGAGCGAGGCTGCGGTGACCGTGGGCAGTTGTGATATTGGCAGTGGCTGCTGTATTTGATTTTGCTGAATGGATTATCTGGGCTTTTGTGAAGTGACTGTGTGTTTTGGTGATTAATGAATCTATTGATTTTTAAAGCAAAAAGCAGCAGACGATGACTGCAATGTTTCTTTTTTGTATCAAATAGCATTTGTTTGACTATAGTCACATTAAATGTATCAATATAAATTCAGTCATTATTTACCCTCAAGTTGTTCCAAACACGTATGCTGTTATGATTTGTTTTTGTTGTTTTTTCTGTGGAGAAAGGTTACTCTCAGAATCAAACAGAATAAAACATCAGCATTATTGAGAATAAAAAAAAATTTTTTGGAGCATGACAGTCGTAAGTCAAAGAAGAAATTTGGAAGAACATTTTTGCAGCTCTTTTTTTGCATACAGCAACACCACGACTGTCATGCTCCAAAAAAAACTTTTTTTTATTCTAATTGCAAACAAATAAGTGAATCAAATGTCAGTCTACAAAGATTATGATTATGGTGGTTTTTGTTTGTTTGTTTTGATCCTTTTTCAGGAGCTAAGTCACCATCAACTGTCCTACATTTCATGGAAAATAACAACGGAATAAAGGCAAAATGTCTGTTTTGGGCTGAACTGTTCCATTAATGCTTAAAGATGCTTTGAAATGATTTTTAGAGAGCAGGTGAAATAAGCCTCTGTAGAGTTTAGCTGATTTTTTTTGGTGTCTCCGAGGACTGCTGACTGCTCTGCACTGCCTCTGTTTAATGCTGTAGATTGACAGTTTTCTCATTTACAAACACCTGTTTCTTACTGATAGAGATTTACCGGAGGCGTATTATTTGGCTTTGTCGTAATACACAGGATTGCTTTCTGCTCAAGGCATCACAGCTCAAGGAACACTGGTTCACCATGAACCAAGAAACCATGAAAGTACAGCATTCCACACACGCGCCACACACCTCTATCGTAGCGTACACCTGGGTAATAACATTTATTACTCAGTGTGAGCGTAATACTTCAGTGCTGAAGAATGGACAGGATGCTCGGTTATTTATGAAGCTCCCAATGTTCCATTACTAATAAATGACAAAGACATGGTGTGAGTGAAAACACAGCATCTCTCCTTGAACTATATTTCATCAAAGCTTATTGCTGTAGAGGCTCTTGTCATGGCTTGAGCAGCTTTTGTTGTCTGGATGAAGGTGTAAAATGGGCCACTGCTTAAGACTCCTGTTTTTTACAGTCTCTCCTTTATATCTTGGTTGAAAATAGTCATGATCGGTTTTAAAAAGCAGAACAATTAAACTGTCCAAATTTATCTTCAGTTTGTGTTAGGTCTACCTGAGCAAACGCATGTGAAATATATGAAAAGTAGTATTTAATTAAGGTGTAATTTGCCTCTGATTAAATGGATAGAAATGAAAGATGTGTTATTTGTGAAGCATCTGTTCATGTTTCTGTGATGAAACACAAACACCCTCATACATTCACTCATGTTCTGAGACACTTCTGCAGAGGATCCATGCATGTGTCAACTAACCTTGAATTTCGCATCGTGTATTGCTACATATTTGAGTTGAAACATATTTCACACCATTTGCCTGTAAATGCACCAAAGGCATGATTAAATGGACAAAAATGGACAATAAAATGGACTATTTTGTCCATATATGGACTAAGTTCAGTGGGGTTGACTCAATTTTAAAGAATGCTTCATGGAAAAAAGGTTCTGTACAAGGAGAAATGTCTTAAATGATTGCATAATACTTTCATGTTTTACAGTTTATTTACATTTTTTCTAATGATAAAGTATGTATACAAGCTTTTTAATTCATAAAATGTAATCAAAATAATAAAAAACTAAATTAAATTTAATGATTTAAAACTAAATCCATAAAATGATCCCATGGGAACCCCTAAAATGTTCTAAATATGAAGCACCTTACAGAACCCTTTAAGGTTCTAACCATTTCTACTAAAGCCCAAAGTATACTTCACTTTTTACGCTTACGCGGGGGTCCGCGAACAGTGCGCTTGACACAAATTTCATCATCAGAAGAGTAAGCGCACTGCTGGATTTTTGTAACCATGCGTACTTTGTATGCGCAAATTGCACATGTGCATTTATTTATTTTTTGCAGTAATTAGCTTATCCACAAGGTGGCAACCGAACCCTGGGGCCGTCGATTCAAAAGGTAGTCTGAGAAAACATGCATAAACAGAACAGACCAGAGCACATGCAAGCTACAGTGACAATGGAGGTCTACATAGACAACAGATTGTGCAATGACATTAGAAAGTACCCTCATTTGTACAACTCTAGCATGAAAGAACACAAATATATTTACATGGATTGTAACTCATGGTGAGAGATTGTGAGATGGTGAGAGATGTACCCGTACTAGTCAAGCGAAGTATACTTTGTAAGGCTGTGTGTTCGACTGTACGTACGCATAAAAAAAAAAAAAAAAGAAGTATACCCAGGGTTTAAAGGCCAGGGTACACTTCATTTTCCGCGTTCCGCTTCGTCTTGCGCACAGTTGAGCAAATGAGCCTTTCAAAGTATACTCCTTTGGCGGAAAGACATGTTCTAGTGGATGTTGTTTTCAAGTGCTCAAGTCAGTGCACATGCGCTGTTGTACGCGGACTGTCCGTGTGATCTCAAAAATTGGTCTGCACGCGGACGGGGTGTGCGGATGTCCGCATACCCTCCTGATGACGAAAATTACATCATGCAGATGCTGCACAGAGGCAGATGGCCGAAGTATAGGGGAAAGCGTGGCACAACTTAATGCTTTTTGACTTTCTCAACTTGTGTAAATCTACTTGGGGTTCAGAGTATGTCTTTTTTACACAATAATTCACAAATGTCTGGTACAAATATGTGGCTTTCTTTCATTAATACAGTGTATACTTTTAACTTTATTTACCCTGAAAGAATGAAAGTGAAATGTGACAACATGCCCCATAGGTGGGGCACACTGTAACATGTGAGGGGCATGTTGTAATGACCATATGACAGATTAATCTGGTCTAATAAAAAATAAATAAAATAACTGTCAATAACTGTATAGAATAGCAATTCTAATAGTGGGGCACATTGTAATGCAGTGTTAACGTACCCTATCTGCGCAACTGAACTTTAAACCTGGTTAGTATCTTCTGCTAGTGAAGCATTAAAGAACTAAACTGCTAAATAACAGTTTGGAGATTAAAGTATCAGATTTGCCAAATTTTAAATAAACAAAAAATATAGATGAAAAATTAACTTAAGAAATTTACTTTTGCTATGGTTAAATATCTCCCTTTTCTGAATTTTTGCGCAATCTTTTCTCTATATACTGTTGATGTGCCAACTATTAGTTTCATCATGCTAGCATGTGTTGAAGTATTCAAACCATGTCTGTTACAACAAACCCTGTGTTAGTTTGTGCCCTGCTCACCTCTACTTTGGGCTTAAGACTGTTATACTTCAGTTTCTGTTTAAAAATGTTTGAAATCATCATAGTTTATTTTAAATTTTAAATTAGATATCCAATGTGATCTCAGACTATATATCATTTGTTGGTGTGCAAATATAGAAATGGATAGTAAGTGTCTGAAAGCTCTGGTTAATTGCACCCAGCATGCGGTAAATAGTTATTACAACTCGACAAGGCTGGATGTCATACTATTGGAGGTGTTAACCCCCCCCCCACCCCCACCCCCACCCCAACACCCCAACACACACACACACACTGACATGAAACCCATTAGATTTCTTCCCGTCTGCTTTGAGACAGTCCTTTCATGAAACTCTTTTCCCCCAGTTTATCTATTTCTGTCGATCTCCCCTCCTCCTCTTCTCCCTAAATCCACTCCCTTTGCGATTTTACTTTCAATTTTCTGCTTTAAATAATTTACAAACGGCAGGCCAAATGCTTGTTTGGAGTTGTGGTGCATGCTTTAAAGAGAATGTGTAATGATTGCCGACGGGGTTCTGCATTAATCCCGTTTATGTGCAAGACCTTTCAGATCGGCTGGCACCGTGTGGCCACCGGGGTGGGAGGAGACCAATCCCTCAACACACGACAGACTCCATCATCCCCCATTAGCCCAGATCCTCTGCTTCTCCTCCCCAGCGACTGTGTGTGTGAATCTCCAGTCAAACCTCAGAAACGTGTGTGTTATGGTCTAAGAGGTTTTATTTGCTGTTGGGTTGAAGCTCCCCCATACTTCTAACAAAGCTGTTTCTCTGCAAGAACATTTGCTTTTATGTTCATCCCTATGCATGAAGTCCCAAATTCAGAGTGCTCAACCCGAGAAGGCGACACATGACATGTTTGTTTGATGTGCTTTAGATGTTCGAGAGCTGAAGGCTGTTGTCTTATTATTAATATATATATAATATATATATATTTACAAATTAGTAATATTATTTTTTTTCATTGGATTTCATTGGTTTATTGGATGATTGCTTCACTGATTGACCATGTCTGGTGTGATTGTCCATCATGTTGATATAAAAGTTGTTGATATTTGTTGTTTTCTTTGCCTGACGAAGACCGTTTGTGATCAAAACATTGAAATTTTTAATTTTTAATTAAAAGTGTGTCAATTCTTTTGCATTTCAACAGAAGCTGAATGACAGGTCAAATACTCCATGGGATCATATGAATGATCTAGGTAATGTGGATTAGACTAGTTTTTAAATGACATTTCAAATGTCAACAATTTAGGGACGCTCATGCTGCTCTCATACAGTTGTTAATGTATGGCACATGTGACAAACTCCGCTCCTGGAGGGCCACTGTCCTTCAGAGTGTAGCTTCAACCAGCTCCAAAACACCTGCTTGGAAGTTTCTAGTAATCCTGAAGACCTTGATTAGCTTGTTCAGGTGTGTTTATTTAGGTTGGAGCTAAGGTCTGCAGGACATTGGCCCTCCATGAACTGAATTTGACACCTCTGACTTTCAAAGACACAAAACGTACATTTTTGTACGTTTAGAAAGGTGCTGAAATGTACAATATTGATGTATTTATAGCTCTAAAACGTAAAAATACTTAGGCTATGGTTTTTCAGCGAAAAAACGTAAAATATTTACGAATCTTTCATGTCATAAAGATATATGTATAATTTCCCTTTTATCGTTTTGTAGATAAATGTAAGATCCCTAAACCCCATCCCGAACCTAAACATACCAATTGTATACAGAATGTTAAAAGAATAAAACATAATGGCCAGAAATGTGTAGAAAAACAATTTCAGTAAAACTATAACATTATAACGATATTTTAAGCCACTAATCCTACCCCTAAACCTACCCATAACCATTTCTTAAAACTATAACTGTAATAAATAAAAGAATAATAGACAAACAAGCGTAATCACAATAATTTCTTTATTGCGAAAATGTCAAAAGTGGTACCAAAAGTAGTTCAAATGATGATGAGTTGCAGTCGCAGACCTCTCTGGCGGTAATAGTTTTTTATAGTGTACAGAGCAGAATTTAATTTATTAATCCATGAAAATATGAATCCGGCTCCTCTCCGTTAAGGCGCGCACTCATTTCAAACGTCAATCCATTGAAACACGGCATGTCGCAATCTGCGACAAAGCAGGTGAGAACCAATGAGCGTTCGATATCAGTGCCGTAAAGGTTCTCGATGGTGCAACGTTCAAATTTGAATCATAAAGAGCATGTCAGGGCGGGCTTTGACTGTAAAGGTCGCTGGATAAAGTGCTGAATTTGGATCTGTTCCTTACAAATATATGGATTCTAAAGATTTGGAGAACAGCGAACAAATAAAATCAATTTGATTTGTGAATTTATGTTGTGCTTTGGTGTATCTTATAAGAGTCAGTCGCTGAATAGGAGAAAACGCCTTCTGTGTCACACAGCAAACAAACTAAATATTACAAAATGGTGAAACAATTACAGAAATTTTATTCATTTTAAGGTTTCAAAGTGTAGTCTTGTTTAACATTTTGTAATCCTCCGAAATGAGTTTGCAGCACAAGTCACAAACAGAAATGTTATTTCATATTATGTAACTTAGATGAGACAAAACATTCAATAAGTTCGACTAAAAACATGTATTGATATGACAGTTGAATATAACAGATTTAAAACATTAATGCCACAATTTTAATACATGGGAATTCATACACATTCACACTTGGATACGTAAGTGATTTACGTTTTAGTGCCATAAATACGTCAATATTGTACGTTTTTGTGCGTATGAAAACGTAAGTAAATTTACGTGTACACACGTATTCTCATGAGATCACGTTGCATTATCACATCTGTCTGGTCATTACACATTTCATATGTACATGTGTTACATAGTGAGACATTCTTTAACTGTTTCAAGTACTTGTTTACAAACTGCTAAATGAATGTTTATTTGTCCACTGTGAGTTTATTTATTTTTATGTGGAGAGGCACGTGTGCATGAATAAAATATGAAGTGCTCAGTATGAATGCTCACACTCTTTTTCTTTTTTTCACAGCCAGCACATATGAACAGTCACACTGTACGTTATTTAACTCTCTGACCTCCAGGGCATTTGATCAACAACTGCTGCTACAGTCCCTTGCTAAATGTGATTCTCTACAGAAACTGTTCAAGTACAAACTAACTGTAGCTAACCGTTTTAACATTTTAAGTAGCCTACTTTTATCTCTCATGAAATTGTCTTAAGTTTCCTCTAAGGTCAATGGACATTTTCTCTCTCAACCTATATGGTTTTATAAACATAGTACTGCTGTGTTACTGAAACCCAACAGATGGACAGGCATTTTGTGTAAAATTTGTGTGAAAATTAAACTAAGTTCACCATATGCTGGCTTGCATGGGAGTGCACCATATGTTGAGAAATTACATTCCCATCAGCAGGAACTATATTTTTCAGATTATAGCTGGAATCAGGATAGTCAAAAATAGTGTATAATGAATTAATATAATTTGTTCAATAAGCACAGTAATTACTTGTTCAGAGCCGGCTGATGAAAGTACTGCACCCGCTGAACCGATCAATTTCCAGTCGCTCAAAATAACAATTTAATCAAGTCAAGGTTTCGTTTAAGTCACATAATCTTGTTAATGGCATTCAAAATCAGCCTGTTGCAGCATATTTAGCAGCTGGACTACAGTGTTTAACACATAAAAAACATATTCCAGTTACTTCAATAACTTTAATGTAAAAGTAAGCTCCTAAAGTAGCCATGATATTTCAGCAATCAAGTATCATCTTGCTGAAATTGTTGTGAAATGGCTTTGGCTGCAATTATTTCTCTTGTTTTCAAGCTCAACTATACAGTGTTTCTGTTTCTGTGTCCAACAATCTTGTGCTTCTACAAACTATATTTAGTCTTTGCATGTTTATTTGATGATTAAAAATCGAACTGAAAGTAGTCTAAATTAAATCCCTAGAAATTACAGCCCATTCAGATTGGATTAAGCCAGATTCACAGTTTGGATGCCATTTAGTGTGGATCTGGGCATCAACATAATGCAAATGCATTCTTATCCCCAGTAGCCTGAGCTTATTAGCATAATACATGTAATGAGTGCTTGCAGCTGTGTGTGTGTCAGGACTCTAAAGCCTTTGACTGCAACTAAACTGTCTGAGATACACAGTGCTGTCTTTTTCGAAGCATTCGGTTAACACAGTTGGCCTATAATCAAAACAAATGCTTCATTAGTTAGCATTTATACTATATTTATGCTCTCATGTTCACTGGCTGTGACTTTGGACTTGCATTGTGCCCTTTCAGACTTTTCAGCTAAGTAGATTTTGCTGAAAAACTGCATCATTATTTTGAATAATGTGCTGTATTTCCACCACATAAGAAAATAAAAACACGCTATTGTAAATCATAATTATGATATAAAAAGTCAAAATTATGACATACCAAGTCAAGTCAAAATGATGATCTAAAAAGTCAATTTTAATTAAGATTTATGTTGTGGAAATGGGCTACCATACAAATTAGTTCAGTTTAACTTGGTTAATTGCGTCCTACCCATCACACCAGGACTGCCACTGCTGAACACTCATGAACATAAACAAACAGCACATGTTCGATCATCAATGGGTCAGAGTTGAAATGTGATCAGTGTGGTAGTGCTTGCATGAACTCTTTCCTCTGTGTTCTTGTCTGTGCTTCATTTATCCATTAATGTCAGTCAGTGGTGGTTGAGGTAATGGCTGCTGAAGCAGAGACTGTAGGCTGGTACAGGCGTGATGCCAGGAAGACAGTGCTGTCCCACAGCATCAGTGAGAACATTGGTGCACATGTAGGTGGGCGCCAGGGGAACGAACGGCAGCACTCTGATGCGACACAGGGAGACGGCAGCACTCATTACCAACATGACCCCAATCCCGGTCAAACCTCCACACGACTTCCTCATGGTGAAGATGAGCTCTGGTGAAACATCTGTGCGAAGTGGTTTTATATTGTCACTGCTGTCGTGTCAAACACCTTTTATTCTCTATATACAGCTTTGCGCACAAGCGTACGCACAGATTTGATCTTAGAGTGTGCGTACGCTTAAATCCACGCCAACGCTCATATTTATAAAAACGGTCTTTGACGTGGAAAAGTGCTTAGAGCCACGTCAGGGTCTGAGCTGACTTTTCCTGGTCAGATTATTGCAGGTTTTGGGAAATCTAAGCTATTCTTGCAGTTCACCAAGGATTTGGATGACTGGTGATCTTTTATATGTAAACGACATTAATTTAGTGACGTTTAAAACGCGGAGAACTGAAACCATTCAGCTGCGTGCAAGTTCAAGATCATTTGCGATTTATAGATTTCACATCTGAAACAGAGGCTCGTTTTCTGTGTGTAAGTTCATTCTACGAATCACACATACGCACATCGGAGAAATAATCGTAAAATCAAATTTAGGACGGTTTCTGCGCAACATTTTATAAATGAAGGCCCCATGTGCATAGGCACGGGAAGTGACCCCCACTGCTGCAGCACCCCGTTTTCACAGGACAGTAAATGCAACGCAAATTTTTGTTCAGTTACATTTATTCATTTTTATCATTTAATAATTTGTTTGTATAAACACTTTAAATTGGCTATAAAAAATGTTGGTTTTTTAAAAGAAAAACTAAGATCTAATAAAAACGGGCTCAAGCATAGGCAGAGACAAATCTGTTGATTTCTGGAACGCAATAAGATGTAAGGATCCACTCAGTGTTCTCAGCTTTTTTTTTTTTTTTCTTTTTTTTTCGTCAGCGATATGCTTGTTGTTTCCCGGAGTTTTGACGCATTTTATATATGCGTTTTATGCATGATGGGAAGTGGAAATGTTTCTATAATGCTGGTTAACACAACTAAAATCATTCTTGTAAGTCTCAACTCAACTGGATTAAGCAAAGTTTGTTAAACTTGATGAAATAATGGTGTGACATCATCTTGAAAGAATTTTGTTGGATTATTTGATGTATAATATAACAGGACCTGTTATATTTAAGTAAGTTGGACAAGCAGCAAAATGCAAATTGACTGAAACATTTTCTTTCAAAATAAAAGCATCTAATTAATCCAAAAAGTATAATAAAAATATAAAATAAATTGAGTGTACCTAAAAAAAAAAAATAATAATAATAATTGGTGACAAATAGTGCAGACATATATATCAAATATACAATATAAAAGCAGATGTCACATGGGGCAAACTGTTAACATTTTGAAAAGAGCATGCAAACATATGTGAAACTGTTAAAGAAGTGGGGAGATACATGGCCATTCATTTGTTTTATGCTTTGGAATATAGTGAAATAAAGGTAAAAGTATTCCAAAATAAAAAATATTCTATTAAGTACAGATACGTAAATATGATGAATAAATGTTAATGTTAACAAAGTAAAAATACTGTCAACTTGAGAGCATGTTTGGTAAAATCTCTCTTATTTTATATAATCATCAATTACAATCATATATTAATCATCTTTTTTTCTGACGTTTTTTTTCTATTTTTTGACAAAATTTTAGACCCCATGAGGAAAACAGCTTATAAACCAGACTAAATTATTTTAATTTATTTTTTTTTATAAATGTAAAAAGCTCAGAACTGTTTTGGGTTGGTTTAGAAGTTTAGAGTTAGGGAGTAGAATGTAAAGGTTGTCATTATGTCTATGTGTGTGTGTGTGTGTGTGTGTGTGTGTGTGTGTGTGTGTGAGAGAGAGAGAGAGAGAGAGAGAGCTGCCACAGCAGTTGACATTCATCAACACATGACACTATTGAACTTTACTGGCATATAATGGTGCAAGGGAAGAAAGGACTAAAGGACAAGAAATGCTTCTCTATTAGTGGCAGGCAGTCGGTTCAGACGTTGTCTTGCCCTGTGATAATGAAATATCAGAGATGACACAGAACAGAGCATGGTCAAGACACTGCCATCTCTCTGATGTCAATGTCTCATGCTGCTGTCTGCCACTCACACATTCACTTCAAGTGAAATGCTCCAATTTGCATGAAAGCATCCACTTCTGAAGGTCAGAAGAAGATCTGGAGGGAATCTTCCTTCTTTCTCCATGTCTTGCTCTCTGTGTCAAACAATACATGTCCCATGATTCATCACTCACTCATTATACTCCCCTGTTCTCTATGTTGTGGTTTCAGGCACTAGTCACACTGAGTTACTGATGACACTGATAATTATGTGACGGGTCTCCCGTTCTTCCTGCTGCGGCTGGCCAATGGGTGTGGCTAGGAGGCTAGTCAAGAGAATGATGTGCACCTGTGCTCCCTCTATAAAAGCTTAGGCTTTGTTTGCATGGGAGGTCAATGCTTGCTCCTGGTTGTTTTGTTTGGCTTTGGTTCTTGTTCATTTCAACTTTGCTATTACTTTAAATCTGGTTTTGTCTGATACATTAGCATCTTATGTCTGACAGAAATTGTGGTTGATTGTTGATTTCTTGTTTATATATTTTCTATTTGTTAATAAATATATTTTGTTGCAACCTCACTAACCTTACTATGTCCTCCATTCATTTTGGCTTTGAGCCGGTCATGACAGTTGTTGTTCTTGATGTCTCATCTTTTACATCCGTTGGTTATCACTGTTCTTGAGGTTTGTGTGTCAAGTGTTGAGGTCTATGTACAACAATTTAAAACAACATCCCAGATATCTTTGCTTTAAAGTGATTGATCCATCAGAAACTTGCATAGTTCACTTCCCATGTTAAGTGTCCTATAAAACTACATGTGGCTACCAGAGTGATAGATCAGTTTGTGTTACTTATTGAGAAGTAGTCTGACCAAAAAAAATAATAATAATAATTCTGTAGTTGCATTGATGAATTTATTGCTTAGATGAGGCATTTTGCATTTAAAGAACAAACTAAATTCAAATTGACAAAAAGTAGTATTACTTAAGACAATTTAAGACTAATTGAGAGAACTTAAAAATCTGAATGTATCATGTTATATTGAATCTTTACGTATTGTCGCTATAGAGAAGCTTTAAGACATTTTACAGTGTCTAAAAGAACACACAGCCTTCAAACACCCAGAGTGACAAAATGCTAATGACGGCTGAACGGCTGAGATGGATAGAGTCCACGCGTGACAGTAAAGGATGAGTCAGACGCTCCACCACACTGTATCTTCTCACACGTACAGTCATCCTGAAAAATGTAATTTGCAGGCTCACTGTCAGAGATGTGGTGTGATCAGTGAATGATAGCAGGAGCCGACTGTGCTGCGAGTGGGAGATGAGCTGATGGCAGGGGAGGTTGAAATAAGCTGTGCATAGTGTCTGAGGATGCAGAAGGCATGATGGAACAGACCTTACTTTACACACTCTCCATCTGGACCAGAGAGGACAAGAACAATAAACAGATTCATGAAGGCATCAGTTATTGAATATCACCTTTCAAATCTATGTTTTAGGGTTATACATTGGGCTTGTACACAGTGTTCAGTTTACATGCATTTGTCTCTAAATGCTGATTGGATGTTCTGCAAATTGCCACTTTTACACTTGTAGAAGAAAAGGCTCTAATAAAACCTTAAAGGGTTCTGTCAGGCGCCTCATATATAGAACCTTTTAGGGATTCCCATCTTGGGATCATTTTATGGATTTAGTTATAATTTTGTTTTAATTCAGTATTGATTTTAATTACATTTTATTTAAACAGAACTACTTTATCACTAGATTAAACATGAAAGTATTCTCCTTACATAGAGCCTTTTTGGCATAAAGGGTTCTTTAAGTTAGACTTCTGTATAAACCTGATTGAACCTTTTTTTCTAAGAGTGTAGTTTTCATCATTGTTTTACAGAGCTTACAAGATACAGATTTCCATGTGTTGTAGCAACTACCTTACAGTAAGAGCAGAATGAAACGCATAGAACCATCATGAACAGCACTGGAGCCATTCAGGTTCCAGGGCCCTTATTTATCAACAGATGTGTGTAATGAGTGTGTAATAACAAAAACACAAAGTGTGGGATCTACCAACTTGTGGAACGTGTGTAAATACAAGCACAACTCTGAGCATGCTTATGCAGAGAATTTAGTGGTGGAATGGTGATACTACAAAAAGAAAGTGCCGCCGTGTGTTTCCTGTGTCCTTTAATTGCAAATACTCAATTAGTAATTTCATAGTTCAAGCTAGACATTTGCATATCCAATTGGAAACGCTATAAAAGACAGCTAGGAAGTCATCTGAATTGTAGCTATAGTGTCATGGCTGATCTTGCTAGTATAAAAATACTGCAGGTATTTGGAAATCTAAGCAATTCTTGCCGCTCGCCATTCTCAAATAAAGGATTTGAACTTTGACTGATGCTCTGTTATATGTTAATGACATTAATTAGGCAGTGTTTAGAAGGCAGAGACCTGGGCCCGTATTTATTAAGCCTCTGAGAATTACTCACAAGAACACTGCTAAGAATTCACTTAAAAGTAAAAAAAAAAAAAATTATCTTGGCTCAAAGCTGCGCTTAAAAGTTAGTTATCAGGCATCTCAGTAATAATTTAAGTGAAGGGTAGGACTAAATCTTAAGTGTCAGTCTGAGAGATAATTCACAACACTTTGCTGTGCCACAAACGGGATTTTGGATGATGACATAGGCATGGACCAATCACTGAATAGATTTCCTTATTTAGGAATATTAATAAATTCACACTGAATGGTGAAATTCCTAAGAGGAGTTTACATTCAACACACATTTGACAATAAAGAATTTTCAAGAGAATACATTTTGATATACACATTGGAAATGAAAGTTTCCACCATGTTTTAACTGAAAATTTTAAACCGGTGTGTTGTTAACTGACCTGCATATATATAGCCTATTGTTTGATATAATCAGCCACCATGTATTCCAAAAGAAAACCGAACTGGCACGAGGAAGAAGCGCTACTGCTTGCTGAATTAGTTGAACAATTCAGCCCAACATTAATCAGCACTGACAAAGATGATGCCTGCTCAGTCCAAATGATACTGTTTGATTAACTGCTCGTCATCAAACATTTCAAAAACATTCTTTCTCCCCAGAAAGATTTGCACACATCTCTGTCTCCTCAGTGCCATCACAAGGCCCTACTGGCAACTCCTAACCACTTGAGAGACCTCTCAAACTGTCTTAAATAACTGGTAGAGTAAGAGAAAGAAGAAATTTGGTAACTTGCTTTTATACCGAAGTTTGAAATTAGTAGTATATTTAATGAATTCTCAGTACTTAAGACTAAAGTGGCACTTTGAAAAACTTGAAAAATATGGGCCCTGAACCCATTCTGCTGCTCACAATTTTAAGAACGTAAGATTAAATGTAGGACGGTTTCCATGCAAAATTTTATAAATGAGGCCCCATCTGTCAGGACCTGGGACCTCGTTTATAAAATGTGTTCTAACTGTCCTACAATTGATTTAAGACCATTTCTCAAATCTGTGTAGGCTATGTGTGATTCAGAGAAACAAATGAATGCACAGAAAACCTGCATATGCCTCTCTTCCAGATGTGAAATCTATAAATTGCAAATGATCTTGAAATTAACCTGAATGGTTTCAGATCTCCTCCTTGTAAATGCCACCTAATTAATGTGACTAGCATATAAAAGAGCACCAGTCAACATCCAAATCCTTGTTAAAAATGGCCACACAGAAAAGTGCGTATCCCTGCTGGTGCTAAGCACTTTTCCACGTCAAAGATATATATTTTTTTTTTTATAAATATGAACGTTGGCGTGGACTTTTGCGTACCGTACACACTCTAAAATCAAATCTGTGCATATGCACATTTTATAAATGAGGCCCCTGAAGTGCTGCTTTGATAAATATGCACAGGGAAATTAAGTGAAACGTCTTTAATTAAAAAAACCAGGATCCAATAAGATAAAAGCCAGGCTCTTGGATTATCTCAACTCAGACTGTTATGACACATTTGAAAGAGTGGAAGATGACTCTTGTCTGATGGTCGTTTGGACATCAGCCAGTTTTTATCATGAAGCCTGGAACAAACTCCACCAGAGATGGTGACCTAATTTAACAAAACAAGAAAAAATTAAAGAATCTCCCTTAGTTAGGAATAGTGTTTTTTTAAAACATAAGCTCTTGAGTGACATCTTAAATGGGCCATTGCAAACCAAATGCTTTTTTCCCCCCTCATAGAGTTTATTAGCATGATCAACAGTGGCATACGCCATAATTAGAGGCCACAATTATCAAGACCAAACACTGGCTTTTGTGGGTTTCACAATAACCAGGGCCAGTGTGGAAAACAGAATTATTTATACAGCTGCTGAACCAGCATGCTAACGAATTAGCTCTGAGAAGCATGAAGAATATTTTTAAGTTGCCAAAATAAAATTTGGCTTGTGGTTGGCTGCATTTGTGTCATTGTAAGGGGCAAAACTGGCAAAAGCAAAGCTCATTAACAACAGTCAAGTGAACTTTTTGCTCTTTCATTATGTGTTAAATCACTGAATACTGTTATTAAGTGAAAATCTCTTATATATTTTTTTGCTGTTTGTGTTTATGTATATTTACTCAAGCATTTCAACTAGTGTTAATCACCAGTAAAAACCATGAAATAAGAGTGGTTTAGCATGAGAAATGTTTAAGCTTTCTTGATAAAAGTCTATTTTCATTCTATCATTCTGTCTTATCATAAGAGAAGATGTTGCTGCAAGAGGAAGGGGAAGTTATTTTGATGAAAGATTACGAGGCAGATGAATTTAAAAAATGATGTGCACAGAAAAATCATTTATAACAAATACTACAATATTTTAAATAAAAAAATAAGAATTGTCAATTAAAAGTTGTCAAGAAAAAGTTGCTAATATCTTTAATACTCAGTCAAAGTAGCCAAAAGATACTTGAGTACAGTAACTACATTTACTCAAATGCTTTACACCTGTCATTTATTTAATAACACCACTGCTTTAGAATACTTGATTGTTAGGTATCAAGTTGCTCAAAGGTATCAAGAATTGTAAATTGTATCAAGTAAAAAGCCTCCAAAACTAATTTAAGTCATTTGGATCGTTTCTACAGCAGTTATGGCATTGCATTTGAACGGTTTATTAACAAGAGCAATCTTGAAAGACACTCAGTCTGTGCCAAAAACAGTAGTTTCAAACAAATCCACTGCATAACCATTGCAACACTAGAATGATTCTAAAAATAAATGATTCAATGACTCATTCATAAAGACAGTCATTTGTTTCGATCCTATATGGGCTGTGTTCCAGTTCTTTTTTTTTTTTTTTATGCCCTTCCCTTGCTAACTTGCTAACGATCATTTGGAATATGCTATGGAGTTGATTTATTATTTTCATTTTTTTCCTTTACGAAACTGTTTAATGCAGCATTCATGTATGTTTGGGTTGTTTTAGATATTTAAAAAAAAAAAAAAAAAAAAAAAAAAATATATATATATATATATATATCATAGAGTTGTTTGTGGTGGGGTAAATTAACACGATATGCAGTGACGTCACAATCGTGTTGCATTATGGTATATGGAGCGGCCTGAAGTGTACATACAAAGATTTTGACTGAGGGAGTGAGGGTCTGTCCAGATAAACTTCCCTCGTCCACTTCACGAAGTGGAAAGCATTTCAAAAAACGGTCTTATTGGTAAAAAATATTTTACTAATTATTAGGCTTAAATGAAAATATTCTCACAGTGAGACTCTGTAACCACAGGTAAAACTATAAATGGCTACTTACTACCACCGTCAAATGATATTATATTATATTATATTATATGTTATGTTATATAGGCCTATTAAAAAACACCTAATCACAGGTAAAAACTACACCTCCACAAAGACATGAATTATATATTCCCCTTCCCACTTAATAAATATATTGCAATAATTGACTATAACAGTTTTCAATATAAATATGCCACATTTCCACAAACCATGGTAAGTTACTACATTTCCTTCATGGTAAATGTTTGTAAGGGTGGCGATTTTGGGATTTAAAAGTCTTATCTTCATTCATGGCACGTTTCTCCTGTTTTCCTCATCTTGTTGGGAATGTTGAGGCTGTTTCATGCAATTTAAAACTAGTATCATCGAGTGATTTGTAGTTTGTAACCGAAAGGGTGTGTGTCAATTTGAAACGCTAATCTCACTTGATGTCGCAACGCTGTTTAATAATGGTGACCGGGAATAAACGCGCAGCACCTTTAAGCTTTCGTTCCGTTTGCAGCAGATCCGATTCTGTACATAAGAAAGTCCACTCTGGAGACAACAGACCAGCTCCAAAACAGCACTTATTAATCTGAAACACATGGGACACTTGATAAGAGAAACATCCGTTGCGCTAACTTTTTCCGTAAACACAACAATGGCTGGAAGAAGAGAGGGGAAAAACGTGCGCCCTGCCTCATCAGCGTCCACTCGCGGTCTGAGGCTAATGTTACAACAAATTAACGTTTAACATTGTGTAATACATTTAAACCCATGAAATAAGGAAATTAATATAAAATTACTGATTATATATCACTGTGTCAATTGTTGTCTCCATATGCATTAGTAACAATGAATGATGCGTAAAATTAATGTTTACATGAACCAACATACAAACATCCTCCCAAAGCATCATACACATTCACAATGACACTATAGAAAAGTGAAATCAGTGCATTATACAAATGCAAAGCAATTAAATGCATTATAGAATAAAAGGGGGATAGGAAATAGTATTGATAATAATATATTCAAATTGAGTCCATAACATTATGAACCCAATTACACAAATTCTGTAATTTTATACAATTTGAGTTAAAGAACTGAACATACATGAAAAACATGGAACACTTGATAAGAGAAACATCCGTTTTGCTAACTTCTTCCATTAAACATTGTGCACAAACCATGAGTTACTTAGCTCCATGTGCGTCAGACAAGAGTCACATAAAGTGACCAATGCACAAAAATACATTTGTATACTCGACTCAGAACACATTTCGTTTTATATTTCATGAACTTTGACCAAATAAATAACCTTAAACATACCAACAATAGCTGGAAGAAGAGAGGGGGAAAAAATGTGTGTCCTGCCTCATCAGCGTCCACTCGCGGTCTGAGGCTGATGCAACTCACGCACTCCCAAAAAGAATAGTGTGCAACACAGACAAGCATCCCATTCGAACAAACACTACAATCAATGATTCCCACTCACAACATTACATGACCCGTGCAGGAATCCAACACTCTTAACTTAATGACTTAATAACTAGAAAAATAGTTTTTGGGAAGTTCACTACAAAAAATAAAATATGATAAAATAAAATAAACTCACTCTTCCCAACAGGCTACATTCACCCCCCTGAACTTCACAAAACTAGTCTAAAACTAGTGACTCAATGACACTGGGGATGTGATCACACTGACAAAATTACAATATCCATACGCAACATACATGTTACCCAATGAACTGGGAGAGAGACAAAAGAAAGTTGGCCAGACTCTCAAGTGTCAGCCCGCAAAAGAAGTACCATAAACACTACTACAAAGATACTTGAATTGATCACTACTTATATTATACCCCAGATGAATAACAACTGACAGGGAGTTTGCATCCCACATATAGGAAGCTTTTGACCTGAGAAGGCTGAGCGAAGGGCTACGTAGGAGGGATTTCTGGGTCATAATTTGAATCAGTCTATTAACTGGTTTTACAAATCTGCCAGCCCTAGTTCTGACTTGGTGGGCTGTTTCGGTTAAAGGCTGAACAATCAGAGACTCAATCAGATGGCAAGGCCTCTTCCGTGTCATGTTCAACTTCCTCCACATCCACAGTAGAAAGGTCAGGCTCAGAGTTCTGAACAGTTTCCCGATTCTCACATCCGAGAACCGATCCATCAGAGACATGCTCTAGTCCGGTTCTAGAACTGGGGTCCCTGGTTTCCTCTTCCACTGATGAGCTTAAATGGACAAGCTGGGGAATGAGCTGACCCGACAATTTCGTTACCAGCATCCTCCGATTCATTTAAAGTAGTGTCAATCAAAGACACATCAGTCTCACAGCCCGACTTGGAGTCATCGAAAGCCGGTTCTACACAGTCCTCCCTCTCGCCAACAGGTAAGAAGTTGGCTCGTAAGAGCAAGTTCCTGTGAACCACCTTCTCCTGATTGGTCCGAGTGTTCCTCACACGGTACGTATGACATCTCGTATCCACAGATACCACAACATGCCAAGTTGAGTCCCATTTGTCGACTAGCTTGCGTCGCCCACGCTCTCCTTTGCTGGCGAGCAACACATAATCGCCTTCCTCAATGTCTCAGCCTTTGACATCTTTGTTATAATGCTCAGTTTGCCGCTGTTGACTCGCAGTGTTGTTGGTCTGAGCAAGTAACATAGCTTCTTTGAGATCGTCCTTAATTTTTCTGACATACTGGTCATAGTCTGTGACATTATTATCCCGATCCATGCTCTGGAACATCAAATCGACAGGCAATCTGGGAATCCGACCGTACATGATGAGGAAAAACTGGGCAAAGCCGGTTGACTCGTGTGCAGTACAGTTGTAAGCGAACGTCAAGGTTTGCAGTATTTGCGGCCAGTCTTGTTTGGTTCTCGGAGGCAATGCCCTGATCATATTACCCAAGGTGCAATTGAACCTCTCGACTTGGCCGTTGCCCATCGGGTGATATGCCGTGGTTCGTGACTTCTGTACGCCAGCAATTTGTAAAATCCTTGATCAACTTGCTTTCAAAGTTCGCTCCTTGGTCTGAGTGGATTCTTTGTGGAAATCCATAGACACAAAAGAACTTATCCCATAAGTGACGAGCCACTTGAGCTGCCAACTGGTTCTTGCACAGGAAAGCATTCGCCATTTTCGTGAAGTGGTCCGTTACCGTTACTGACACTCTTGCCAGAATCCCCCAGAATCCTCAGCACACCAGAAGTCTACACACACTAATTCTAATGGACTGGTGGTTCTAATGCTTTCTAAAGGGGCTCTTCCCTCTGGTTCAGGGGTTTTGCTGACCACACAACATTGACAGCATCTTACATACTCTTGAGTGTCACTCTCCAAACCGACCCATGAAAATCTGTCTTGCCAAAGACAACGTTCTTCCTTGGCCTTGATGGCCTGCCTCGTCATGGATGCCGCACAGGACTACACTGACCAGCGAATCAGGGACTATGAACTGATGACGTGTAAACTTAGTCACTGGATCCTTGCAGATGAGGTACAATATACCATCCAACAGCTTTAGTCTGTCCCATTGCTTCAGCAGCCTCAGAGCCTTGTAAGGTTCTTTAGCTTTTTCTCTACGAGACGGTCTCTTACCTCTGCACACATAGAAGAGAACACTTCAAAGCACATGGTCACTTTCTTTTGTGTCTATGGATTTCTCCTTGCTTCTCTTGAAGCTCTTTCAGTGAGTAGACAGGTAAGGGGTTCTGACCAACTGGTAATGTCTGTTGGATTTCTTGAGCAAGCCAAGATATAACTATTCTGTGCTCCCACATCCCACTGTGCATGAGCTTCCAAGACAGCAGAAACCTGATCGGAGGACACTCAATCCCATCTTCTGCAGAATGTCCCGGACGTCTGGGTCAGGTGATCCATCATGCAGAGATTGACTCTGTGTTTCGACAGTCGTAAAGGGTCGCTCAGAATCCAATTCCAAATCTTCTAACGCCACACAAGGAGAAACATTGACAACCTTAGAATTTTTCTTCAGAGTAATAGGCTCGTCATATGGGTTGAGCATTCTTACAGGTACCCATCTATCAGCGGTCATGGAAACCACCACACGTCCCACAATATCTTTTTTATGGGTTGGCGACTTGGTTGGTTCAATCAATACCGCGCTGCCCTCAGAAATAGGTGTTGTAGGAGGTAACTTAGCCCACACCAGGTGTTCCCGCTTAGGCAGCAGCGCGACTGCTTGAACCAGTTTGGCAGTTCCTATGATGTCAGGCATCTCATCACCTCTCCATCTGTTAAGACCAGAAAGTATGTTGAGGAACGGTTCAACATTAGAATCTTTAGTTGATTCAGGCCTGTTCACCACACGCCAGTATGAGGGGTTCTGCTTAAACTGGCTCAAGATGAATTTAAGAACATTGGTGCCCAGTATCAACTCGTCCCGTTGGCCCATAACAACCAGCATAGGTACACTGACCTCGTACTCATACACTCTCATCTTCAGCTGGTATGTACACTTTGGCGCAACCTGAACTCCACCACATCCAACCAGCGTAATATTGGCCTGCATCTCACACTGATCCAGAGACAAGCCAGCATCCAGTAAACGGGATTCAGCAACTTCGCTAATGGTGCAAGCCTTAGAGCCGCTGTCCAACAAGGCTCTTAGAGGAATGCTGTCATTGACTAAAACGTCAGTATAGAAAAGGCTGTCTGCCCGTGCCAACTGGGTCACGTGCTGAAACAGCACCATATTATCACTTGTCACGGACTTACAAGTCAACTCATATATGCTTGATACATCATCTTGAAAACCAAGTGAAGATGCGTCAGTTTTCCTGAACCTGAGGGTGACTCCCAGACTCTGCACTTTTTCTAGGGCAATCCCTGCGCTGGTGACCAACTTCTAAGCAGATCAGACATCTTCTCTCTGATGTGCAGTGTGACCGTGTGGAATGGGTTCTCTCACCGCAAACACGACATCTGGACGGATGTGACCAAGAGGGCAATTGCGGTCTATTAGGAGCAGGAATGAACGGCCAGGGAGAGAGTAAGAGTGTAGTTTCTTCGTTTTCAGCTCCCTTTGATGCTCATCGATCGCTTCCTGAACCTCTGCTGATGACCACTTGGTGATAGGCTTGTATCTAAACACACTAGAAAGTTCAGCATCAGGGCAGTTTCTAATAAACATCATTGTGATTTCTTTTGAAATGTTTTTCATTCCACCACCCCGTTTCTGCAGGTGATTATCAGCGATTTCGGCTGCATTATTGAGGTGGACCCAATAGTTGACAGGACTTTCTTTGTCATGTGGCAGAGTGGAGTAGAAGTCCGCCAGTGGGAGACAAGACTCTGGGCTTTCACTGAAATAGCATAAGAGCATTTTGTAAATGGTCTCGGGAGTGACGACCATGTCAGGTGAGGGGTTACTTTTTAGCCCTAATTTGACAATGTTTTTAGCTCTACCCAAAAGATAATTCAAGATTTCATTGGAGTGCTCTGCTTTTGGGTGACCGCACTTCTGTAAGTATACCACCATTAACTCTATCCACTCATGAACAGTATGTTTATCTGTACCATCACCATGGAAAATAGGAGGCTCCCTATTATCAGATCGTACAATCAGATTCAACCTGGATAAGTCAAGAGTAGTGCTAGCCAGCTCGCTTTTGACTGTTTCGGGGGTAGTCTGATGCTCCAAAGCAGAAGGACTACGATCAGCTAAGAGCCGGTCCAAAATACTATCACCAATTTGGCTACTAAGCTCCTCAAGTAGCTCTGTTATCTGCAAGCGAGAATCATCATTTATTGGAGCAGGTGTGAATGATGAAGCACCAGAGTTTACTTTCCCCCTCCATTTGTGAAAGGCTAAATTTGACATCACCAATTTGATTATTTTCTTTACGCCTCACAACAGCATCTGGACTGCTGAAACCTCTACCCCTCCCCAAGACTGGTGTAGACATGTTTTACATTTTACTTTCTGTAATCACCTATACTTAAAATAAATTGATTCAAATAAATAGTCTTAATTATTCAATGTCCGATCCAAAAGTCAATGTATTAATGAATCCGTGTATGATTCAAATGTCAGTCTCTTAAGGATTCCGTGTATGATTCAAAAGTCAAAGTCTTAGTGATGTAAAAGAACCTGAACGTTACTGAAATGAGGAAACTTCATTAATTGATGCTGGAAGGCAGGACTCCGTCCCCGACTTGACACCTGGCAACGACCGGCTTGTTGAATCCAGGAAGGTCACAGCAACAGCTCCACATAAACGGACAACACCTGGTGATCGGCTGCGGCTGATGAGTTGTATCCAAGATGGTCACGGCACCAGTTTTATGTAGCAGATCCGATTCTGTACATAAGAAAGTCCACTCTGGAGACAACAGGCCAGCTCCAAAACAGCATTTATTAATCTGAAACACATGGGACACTTGATAAGAGAAACATCCGTTGCGCTAACTTTTTCTGTTAAACGCAACACTGGCTGGAAGAAAAGTGGGGGAAAAAATGTGCGTCCTGCCTCATCAGCGTCCACTCGCGGCCTGAGGCTGATATTACAATTTATGTTTAACATTGTGTAATACATTTAAACCCATGAAATAAGGAAATTAACATAAAATTACTAATTATATATCACTGTGTCAATTGTCATCTCCATATGCATTATAACAATGAATGATGCGTAAACTTAATGTTTACATGAACCAACATACAAACATTCTCCCAAAGCATCATACACATTCACAATGACACTATAGAAAAGTGAAATCAGTTAATTATACAAATGCAAACCAATTAAATGCATTATAGAATAAAAGGGGAATAAAATAGTATTGATAATAATATATTCAAATTTAGTCCATAACATTATGAACCCAATTACACAAATTCTGTAATTTTATACAATTTGAGTTAAAGAACTGAACATACCTGAAACACATGGGACACTTGATAAGAGAAACATCCGTTGCGCTAACTTCTTCCGTTAAACACTGTGCACAAACCATGAGTTAGTTAACTCCACGTGCGTCAGACAAGAGTCGCATAAAGTGACCAATGCAAAAAAATACATTTGTATACTCGACTCAGAACACATTTCGTTTTATATTTCCTGAACTTTGACCAAATAAATAACTTTAAACATACCAACAATGGCTGGAAGAAAAGAGAGGAAAAAATGTACGTCTTACCTCATCAGCGTTCACTCGCGGTCTGAGGCTGACGCAACTCACGCACTCCCAAAAAGAATAGTGCGCAACACAGACAAGCATCCCATTCGAACAAACACTACAATCAGTGGGAACCATTGATTGTTCCCACTCACAACATTACATGACCCGTGCAGGAATCCAACACTCACACACGACTTAAAATAACCAGAAAAATATGATAAAATAAAATAAACTCACTCTTCCCAACAGGCTACACGTTATCCACTGGGCAGTGCTGCGTAGTTCAAAGTAAACTAGTGAAACACCTGAAAAACAGCGCTATTTGTTCTGTTTTTGTTGTTACTGACCGAGAAACAACTTCAGATGGTTCAGAGACAGAGCGGTCTGAAAGAATCCAAATCCTTTCAGATCGTTATGCAATCGCGTTTGGCCTATTCACGGAAAAGAAAGTCGACAAAAAATATACAGGACACACATAATAACCGCTGAAATATTCGCACGGAAAACGTTTCTCAGGTCATGCATGCATGGTACGAACAGTGCATAAATAGCCGTCCAGCTGCAACTGCCACTGCGGCCACGTATCTAACCAAATTTAGCCGCACCGCCAGGAAAAGAGGAGGAGGGAGATTGAGGTGCCGCGGCCGGATGAAGATGATTGGCGGGCCGGATTTGCCCCGCGGGCCGCCAGTTGACGAGCCCTGAACTAGAGTGTCCACCTTGGAGATAATGAAACCATAATTTTTACAATATTAATCATATGTAAGCAATAAGGTACGAGAGGCTGTGCTGTACTGTGAATAAGTCACGGCTGAAGGGCGTCGCGAAGCGGAGTGCCTGCAACCCCTTCAGCCGTGACTTATTCACGATACAGCACTAGCCTTGAGTACCTTATTGCTTTTATAGAACGGTTACCACACAATACAAATATTAAAGCCAAAATTTGCATTGATACAAAATATGTATCAATGCAACTTTCATGAAGTAAAATCACTAAAAACCTTCCTTCTGCCGGAAAAAAAATAGTCCCTGACTGTGAACAGCAACAGAAGTTACATTATTATTCCATTAGATGGCGGCAAAGACTGTCTTTATAAGTGATTCACTCAGTCGCAAAGTCTTTTATATTGAAAAGACTGAATTGCTGTGAACACAGAACAAAACGCAACTGACAAATGCTTTTACGCTGTCAGTCACGGGAAAACCCCTTAACTGAAAGGACAAGAAATTGCAGGGGACATTTAAATAGATTTTTTTATTATGAACATAGGACTGACCTGGAGGAAAATGCTAAATTTGAATGCAGGTAATAAACTCGCTCAATCTATCTATTTTTCACAATGCTCTTCTACATAATATAGTAAGCTTCACTGAACAATATAAATTGAGAACAGTTTACGTTCCTGGTTGCTAAGGGTGTTGTGTAGTGATACACAGAACCTTTGGGTGAAGCTGTCATAGCCGTGTTTTATCGTGAATAAAACACAGCTAGTGACTAATCAGAATCAAGGACAGGAACTAACCGTTTTATAAAATAACACATATTTATTGTTACCATTGTAAAGCTATGGGATCTCCATCAATGCTTTTAGAATGACAGTAGGTCTATATTTATTGAACAAAAATAAATTATTTTATTTGTCAAAATAAACAGAAAATAGTAGCTACAAACTTTGCTAAAGTGATCATATATTATCCTAAAATAGATATTATTCAGAACATATTACATTAGCTAAAGTGTTTGTATAAATACCTTTTGCCCCATGCTGGTAAACCTTTTACCCTCTGCGGGTAAAAGCCCCACCTTGCCACCTCATTCATTTGTAAGATTTTTAAACAAAACAAACCAAGCCACTTTATGATTTATTTTCATAAAAATCTGTTGCGCCATCAATGTTCAATAAAACATATATTGTATAAATATATGTATATATACATCTGCAATCATACAGGAGTAGTGAAAAGCAAATTTTCTTAAAGTGTACCCTACCTTTAGCCTTGTTGTAATATATGTAATACAGATACATGATGTGCAACAGAATCCTCTGAGATCTCATGAATTTATCTCTTCCTCCTCAGAAGAGAATCCATAATTATGACATTCAGACTATATCATCAGTTCAGTTCATCAGACCTATGTCTGCTTTATTACATTCGTAATCAAAGTCCTGTTATGCGTTTCTTAAAAGCATCGTGAGCTTGAAGTAGAAGATGATCGTAGAGACCATTAGTGGCAATGGTTCTACGGTTCGATTTACTTAGGATTACGATGTTTTTGAGAAAAACTGGCCAGAATGGTTTAGCTGACTATAAGCAATTCCTCTTTAGAAGTAACTGAACACATACTACATAAAAGTAAATCCACCAAATAGCAGTAGCCAATAAAGGTGCACAGAGCTTTCAGATACAGTATGACCAGAAGACGAATGTCTGAACATTCGCTTCACAATCATCAAACCCAGCCAAGAACCACACTCATTTAGTGCTTCAATCAGGATTTCATTTAACAAATCAAATGCATGTTGCCTGATTACATGGATAATTTAATGTGCTATGAAGTCTTTTTTTCTCTCATTCATTTATTCATGAAAATGAACTCAACAACATCAGCTTGTATAAAAAAAATTCTGTAATTGGCTCTGGACATTTTTTTTAAAGTAGTGTATTAACAGCCATCAAAAATCTCTGCAGTCTTCAGAGCCAGTATTAAAAAATTAAAGATGAAAGATTTAGTGCTCTCATCTAATGTGAAACAGGAATGAGGCGGCATTAACTTTGTTCTGTGATATAATTAAGCGCAGCTCTCTTCACTTGCAAATTGAATTCATGAATACATTATTTACACTGAGAGAAGTTCATTTGCAGGGGTGAACATTTAGAGTCAGGGTTACGGACAGAAAAACTCTCGCAAAATAACATTTCTCACTCGCCAATTTGTCAGATGCCCTGCAGAGACCCGTGCTACTGTGACGCATGCTGCATCTGATTAAACAATCAGACAATCCACACAGCTCTCGGAAGTGCCAACACAAGCAATCATATGTCTGTGTGTTGTTTTTACGGCGGAGTTGAAATTGTGCTTTACAATATCAAGCTTTTGTTTAGAAAAACATTTTCAAAACCCTCTTACTACAGTAAAGCATCTCATTTTCTTTCTTTTTTTCCTTTTTTTTCCAAGCACGTCCCAAACTCACATGATTGGTTGACTCACGTGATTGGAGTGGACATCACGTCACAGTGTTTCATTCTTCAGTCAGTCTTATAATTGTCTCCTTTTATTAAGCTTGGTTAATATTAATATTTTTGGATAAGTATTTTAGCATTAAAAATACACATATCAGCTCTAAGGGTCTTCATCACTGTTACATTTATGTGTAACTGTCTAGTCTATCAGCAGTGTTTGTATTGATCAATCTGTTGACAATTTGACAATAAAATAGTCTGAAAATCACAATCAGAGACAAGTGA
Source organism: Hypophthalmichthys molitrix (assembly GCA_037950675.1). Lineage (NCBI taxonomy): Eukaryota > Metazoa > Chordata > Actinopteri > Cypriniformes > Xenocyprididae > Hypophthalmichthys > Hypophthalmichthys molitrix. Next base: position 7,153,857 of record CM075507.1, on the reverse strand, counting down.
TGTGCGTGTGTGTCTCTCTCTAATGTTGCTCAGCATTGACAATTTATGCAGGGCAATTCTCCCGATCAAAGGGAAGATGAAAATCAATTACAGCGTGATGTAAGTTTGATGATAATGGGGGATGGATGGGCCCTCATCTTGTTCCTCTTTCTCTCTGCTCTCCTGCTTTACTGCTGCGCCACAGGATTGATTCATTACTGAACAGACACACAGACATCACATTATCTGCTGAAAAACAGACCGCGGTGCTGTGAGCCGACACACTCTGTCAACTGTCAGGAAGCGTGTGTGGTCACAACGTTCAGATTATATCACAATTTCTCAGATGAACGATAAAAAGTCAGCAGTTTTTGTGAATTGACAGGCTTATCTGCATCAGGAAACACAAGACCCCAAAGCCCTTTTTTAAATATCTAAATACACATATGAAATGTTATCTCGTGAGAGCTGATTATTAGTAAGATCTGACATGCTATAAATGTCCTTGATGGAAAAATGTACAATACTCTGTCGCAGAGACCCCAAATCTGACTGCTGCACAAAAGACCCTCTTGCTATCGGGATTGATTGATTGATTCATTCATTAATTGATTGATTGATTGATTCATTCATTCATTCATCAAACAATACTACATTGGATAAGAGTCCCATTTTTGAAAACCTTAATCGCAATTTGTGAACAACAGTGGGTTAAAGGTTCATCTGCACACTGGGTTTTGATGAGGTCAGCGGATATTTTTAAAAATAAGTACAGTCAATCCTGTCAGGCACATGATGGTTAAAACACCTGTAGCAGTATTGATCAAAATACTGTCTGTTTCTCTTGTTTTCTCAACCTCTGAAGCACGTTGATCATCACATTTTCACCTCACTCGGCCCAGAGCAGCTTCTTGTCTCTACAGGTTCACTTCCTGAAGCTGTTGTACAGTCAAAATATGTGTGTCTATAAATACTGGCCACAGGAAGCTCGCAGCACGCACATGAGCTTCACATGTGCCAACTCCCTCTTCCTCTCGCCTGCCACCCAGCTGGAACCGTCAACACAACGTGACTCTTTCAAATGGCAGATGTACATTTATAATATGTCAGAACACTCAATGTACACAACGCTGCTGTGAAAGAGTCGCAGGGGATTATGATTATGACAATTAGTTCAGTTAAGTTAGGTCAGTGAAGTCTGTTTTAAACACTAAATCACTCTAATGTGATACTGGTTTAGTTAAAGAGTTAGTTCACCCAAAAATGAAAATTCTGTCATCAGAGATATATGTCATCACCTCATGTCATTCCAAACTCATAAGACATTTTAATTCATCTTTGAAACACAAATTAATATATTTTTTTAATGAAACCTGAGGCATTGTCTCTCCATTGAAAGTCTATTCTCCCAAAATGGCAGCTAAACCGTACTCATTGTTTCTCATGCTTGAGCTTACGTTTACCATATTTGAGTGCGCTACTTCACTGATCAATGTTTATATATATGAATAAAAGCCTAAATTAAATCAGTTCATCATATAAGGTGATCGTGTCTCTTCAGAATACTTGGATTAAACCACTCCATTCATATGGATTTATATCTCTTTATGAATGTTATGAAGCATCACCGTATTTTTTTAATTTTTTGGGTGTGTGTGTGTGTTTTGAAGATGAAAAAAGGACTTAAGGATTTGGAACAACATGAGGGAAATTAAATTTTTTTGGGTGAACTTATCCTTTTAATATTTGAGGGCCTCTTATTTTACCTGACATTAGTTGAACATATACCTGAATCAATATTCGGGAGAAATGCGGCTTCATCAAAGGCACCATATCCTCCGGTCACCTGTTTCTGCTGCAGACAGAGAGAAGTGGGCGATGGATAACCGAACATCATATGATTCCTAAACACCCTCCCAAGATCCCGGCGTTGAGGTCGGTTAAAGTGGGCTGAGAACATGATCAGAAGACGTTTAGCATTACATGTGCTCAAATCTGCCAGGCTGCAGAGCTTTTGAAGTCAAGCAGAAGTGTTTTGCTCAGTCTTATCGGTCTGAAATGCACCTGTAGTATTCCAAGCAGCTCTGCTGTTCATTACGCATGTTCATGGTTTAAGTGCTTTATCACAGAACCGGCAGCAGAACTCTCTCACCTCAGTTCCAGACTAACAGCTTCCAGCGAATTCTTCAAATTCTTCATAATGCAGTCCAGCCTCAGGATCAGCAGTAGTGTAGAAGGGAATTTACCTGTCACATGCAGGTGTACATAGCTTATGTGCTTAGAAAACCGCATCAGACTCTGGTTTTGTGCATGAGCACTGTGTGTCTGAATAATGACAGACTGTCAATATATGTGTCATTTTCTACTGTCATCTCTGCTAAACTGCAGGTCTTAAAAATAATTCAGATGTTAAAGAAGCTCAAAACTATCTATTTAATAGTACAATTATTCTTGAATGCTATATATAATAAACTAGTATACCCACGCACAAATGCGGTTGAAGACACATCTATGTTTTATACCATTCAAACATGATTATTAACATTGCTATAGCTATTAGATTGTCACTACAGCAATTTTCCTTCTTGATACGGGCCTGTACTATAGCTGTTAGCAACATCACTAATCTAACCGTAGCATTGTACTTCACCTGTAGTTTTAATGTCCAGAAACTCTCTGTTTAGTTCCTGTCTCTATGAAGTCCCTTCTTCTCAAAATTGCAATGTGCTCTGATTGGTTATCTGGACCAGTGTGATGTGTTTGGGAAACGTCACGCCCCTTACAATAACTGTGAATTTCAACACACTACTCAACACAACTCACCCCTTTTTTGCTTTGGGCAGAGATTATTTAAATGAGGGATATTGTGACATATGTCCCTGGCAGAAGCGTTTCAGGGAGTTCAGAAACAGTCACAAGAAATGAACAGTTCAGAAACTTACTGATAGAGAATAACTCCCTTTGGAGCTGTCTTTGTGCTTTGTTAGTATTCATGTTCAAACAGCAACACTCTAAAGAAAGTTGAAAATGTAAAAAAGCCTAATACGACCCATTTAATAAAACTGCACTCATCAGACTTATGATTTACACTGAAGAAATTCAATCAGGGCTATAAGCTCGGCCATATCAGAATATGTTCGGTTGGTTTCCCGCTTCTGAATCTGAGCTATTCCTGCATGTCAACGGCCCGTCTGATGAGCTGCAGCTCAGAGCGAGTGAAATTGCTTGAAAGGCTCTGTTAATGTTGCAGCTCTTCTGGAGGGCCGTATCTCTGTCTCGCAGAGAGAAGATGTAATCACATGGGCCACGCTTCCGCCGCTGTCTGCCGTGTGTTGGCTTATTTTAAGATATTGGTTTGGCTGTGCAAATGACAAGGGTTTATACCCATGCAGTGGTTGCTTAGCAACTGTCAGAAAGGTAATTTTCAGCTAGCAAGATTTTTTTTTTTTCTTTAATTTAATACATCCAGAGTGCTGTTTCTTTTGGAGTCATTTTGGATTACCAGCAAAGCCTGTGATTTAGGAATAGAAAATAACACTGAATAATGATCTGATTATTAAAATCATATTAGTTATTAGGATTATAATGACTAGATTGTATTATGGTATGTGAACAGTGTCCACTTGACAGTGTTAACGGTAACTGGATCACCGCTTTCTTACGGCTCGTCCCCGTCTTTCCAAAAACTGCTAAAGGAATGCTTAATGCGTCTGTCTACATACCATAACATCTGAAAGAGAAGGCCTTAGAGAGTGTTATCTTTGAAAATAATTTGAACTAGGCCTTTGAATTTGGTTAAGTACTGAATATTACACATTTGTGATTTCTTATTGATGAGTTAAGCCAGTGGGATTCCCTTTTTCTCTCCCCGTAAATCACAATAAAAGCCGTTCAGAAGTGTGCCTGATCAGGAACTCCATACACATACATTTTCCGTACATGACACAAGGACGTTAGAGCATAATGAGAATTAGCATTTGAAATGGCGGCTTTATGTTTGCAGGCTAAAATACAAGCAAAGTGCAGAATCAAGTGGTACTCCCTGATAAGTGTCTCATCCTGAGATTAAAAGAGTACAATTTCCTCATGAATATATTAACATTTTATGAGCGAAATCAGGCTACAGCAATCTCCTCTGCATAAATAATGTGCAAGCTTAATAATACTGCCTAGCAGGAGGCCTCTCTTGACATGTCAAATTGAATGAGTTTGTGTGTGTGTGTGTGTGTGTGTGTGTGTGTGTGTGTGTGTGTTTCATAGACAATATGAATCTTTCTTGTTTATCTTTTCTTGACATCACTCTCACACTGAAATTATGTCCTGTAACAGTGAGCCGTCAGCCATAAAACTACTGATGGTTTTTAATGCATCACATTTAGTGATAATAATCCTAGAAGCTATTCATTGAGAAACTATCATTTTATACCTGACAAGAATAAATAAACATAATGAAGTAGGTCATATAACAGTATGTAATGTGAAGAGATTGTGACCAGATTCTGTAATCAACCTTAATGTGTAATGAAGGAAATGCACAAATACTAATGCATAAATAATAACATGCATGCTGTTACCTGGAATGCTTGAGAAAGCCAACATTCTGAGCTACCTTTTCAGCAAGACACATCATTGACGTCACTTCCAAGATGGCGGCATGTCCTGCTTCCAACGAGCATACTGTGGAGCTATTATATGTCAAACATAAAAACTTTTAACATTAGACATTACGTTTATACTGTTAAAATTTCTAGTGTGAAATTACAGTATAATCCAGGTCAATAATTGCATTACCTTCACAGTAACAAGACTTTTCTTGTATCAAACTTTTAGAAATTTCTTGGTTATATTAATTTCTTGCAATATTAGTTTTCACATATAGTTTTTTATTTTCTTTCATGTTCATGTTTCATGTGTTATTTTGTAGTTTAGTTTCATGTTCCTGTTTGCCTTGTGCTTCCCTTGTTTGTGTCATGTTCTAGTCATGTGATCCTGCCATATGCTCTCATCGTCATATGTTATGTTTTTATTGGTTGTCTTGATTAGGTTCATAGGTGTGTCTTGTTTAGGCACTAGTCCTTGTGTATTTAAGCCCCCAAGTTTGCCATGTGTCTTAATTTATTATTGTTCCCTGTAACCACTGTCTGGTGACTGATGTGTTTCTGTATTAAGTCAAGTTATCAAGTCAAGCCTTCGTTTTATGTTTGATTATGTTTAGAATGAAAAAACTGCCCTTGGGTTCTTCAAGCTCGCCTCCAGTGGATCTGCTGACATTAGTCAAGTTTTTTACAACTGTAGTGTGAAAAAAGAAAAAAAAAACGCTTGGTTTTACTGCGAGTTAAACCACCATGTGAGTGTTATTGGAAAACACAAAATACAGTGTATAATGTACTAAGACACCTGCATGCAGTGCACCATGAATAGATTTTACTGTAGAGTGAGAGATTTTACTGTACTGTTTTTGTTTTTTTTGGATAATTGTTGGTTTTATAGGTGCTGCTGAACTTATTTTTGGTTCAGTTTTTGCAGTTTGTGTTTTATTTTGTAATGTTGGTTTATGTTGTAAGTTTTTATTTTATTTGTCAAGTGTAATCGTTGTTTTCTATGTGGAGTATTGATATCTGTGCATCATTAGGTGATGCTTATAAGAAAAAAATCTTGTATTGTAGGATGATGTCACATCATCTGCAAACAGTTATGAATTTGAAACATGTTATTGGTAAATCTTCATTCTTAAATAATACTAAAATAAAATCTTCAATATCGTGCTAAGAGTAGTTTGACTAACTTAATCAGCCAATTAGCTTTTCATATTCTAGCTTATCCTCGCTTTAACAAATGCTTTCATTTGTCACACTTCTGACTTGGCTAGATCAGAAATTTGGGTAACACTTTAGAATAATGGTCTGTCATTATTAGGTAGTTACCCATGCAGGAAGTAATGCAGGACAAATGAGTAGTGCTACACTTTAGAAACTACTACTAATATGAAAAAATTATTTTATCCATTAGATTTAGCATTTAATGCCATTAAAGGTTTGTATCTCCAGTCACAGAGAAATGGAGACGCTCCTCCTCGTGCATGGTGATGGATTTAATGACACTGACTGGCCTCTGCTTTAAATATATAATAATCTATTAATAATAAATATATTAATTGCTTTTCTTTATAAAATTGTAATGATGAAATTTGAGTGAGATCGATTAGAAAGGAGTAATAAATTAAGTCTTCGGTATCCAATGTTTAATGTTCATAATATGTTATGAACTGTTTACACAGATCCGCTTGAACTCTCATTTATTTCCATGGTTTGCTCTCCAAACATCATCACTATTCTTTCATTTGATAATTTGTGCAAATGTCTTGCATAGAGACTTGCAGGCTGATGGCCTGTGAGTGTTTCTATTCCAGCTTCAAATGGAAAACAAGCTATTAAGTCAGAGAACATTTCCATCTAACAAAAGAGATCTTCAGTAACCTTGGACAGGACTCATTTGAAGATCAGTGAGAAAACACACAAACATTCTTTTAAAGGCTCTAAACACAGTTATCTGCTCATATAGTGCCTCATTCTCTCTCTCTGTTGTTCTGTCGTTCCCCTGGGCAGAGTAAATATATGCACCCTATATGAAGAGTTCGGCTGGGTGAGTGCATCAGCGATATTGTAAAGGTTTTACAGGAACCTTGATCCAATTGTTGGCATATTGCCTCATCTCTATAAAACCAGCAGTTGATGAGGTAATGTAAAGGGTAATTCAGGGAAAGGCTGGTCATCCAATATTGATCAGAACATCAGAGTGTGTCTGTGTGTGTTTACACACTCACAAACACACTGTTCTGGTCAACAGTACTGCTGCAACACAAAATATTCTATTCTTGATGCAGAATTCATGGAAAAGGGTGTTATCTGTGTGCCAGGAGACTTTAATAATCATTTTTATTACATAAATGCAGCTTAATGTATTCATTCTGTAGAAGAGGAATAAGAAAACATTGATCTGTCTGTCATATGACCTTCCTTGTCCATGAATTCATGGATGAATATCTAAATCCTGCTTAAATTTCTTCATGATCCAGAACAGATCTAAGTTGAACTAGCAAACGGTGTAAAACACTGTTGAAAGGCATACTATCATTCTCACTGATATATGCACACACACACACACACACACACACACACACACACACACAGAAACATGCCTGAATAATTTTAGCTCTTTGCTTATTCATCCTATTATTTCGACAGGATTTAAAAAGGATATTTTACATTTTAAAATATAAAGGGGTGAAACTGGTCTTTCAGTAAAAATTACCTTCCCTTGGATTCACTTCATAATGAAAAGCTATTTATAAGGAAATATTAATCACTGCCAGGTGAGAAGCAAAAGCCATTATTTTTAACTACCGTGAGCCTCTTTCATGGACTCGCAGTGGGAGTTTAATGAGACTAGAGCGGCGTGAGGATCGGAGCGAACCTCAAGGTGTTGAAAGCGGATCACAGGGTATTCCTTTCTTCGGTTCCTTCCAGCCCTACTTGACTTTCACAATAGACTCTGACGGGAGGAGAGAACAGAAATAATTTTTAGCCCAACATGGCAACAGGAAAAGAGAGAGAGACTTGTGCAATGAAAGTCGCCATCACCTTGAGAAGTCAGGGGGTCGTCATAGAGCCCAGAGTGAGACACATTATTCATGCTAATATCTGAACAAAAAGCAGCCGTCCAATTAAAAGTCAGCGACTCAAGGGACACGAGCAGCAGCAATCCAATTTCCAGCAGGTCTCTTCTCCTACTGTTCCCCTGTAAGAGTCTAAAGTCCATAAATCCAGCAGGACCTACAGTTGATCTACTCACGCTTGAGAAAGAAGAAAAGGTCAGCAGGACTTGACATTAGGAGGGTTTGCTTTAGAGAGCTGCTTCACCTCAATACACACCTGCTGCCCAAGGTCAGTGAAGCGAGACATGCTTAAAACACACTACAACTTATTTAAGGTGATGACCGGCACACAAGGGACAGAAGCGTACACGTTCAGCCATCGGTTAAAAAAAAAAAACACAGAAAGTGTCTTGAGGCTTGAAAGATGAATTGAATTAGAGCACAGAAGTGGAGGACAGGCATTCACATATGTTGTCTCCCACACAAGAAAAAAAAAGTCAAGTTGTCTGTTATCACCTGATATTATAAGATGACAGAAAGCCACAAACTCCAAAGACTGTGATTAATTTCTTCAACTTGTGCCATACTAGCTGTAAATTGATTAGGACTAGCTGAAGGATTCTCTTATACTGTCTTATACTGCAAGACAAAAAATATTTTCTGACTGGGTCAACTTATAGGTTCACCTCATTGTTACTTTTAATTTCAGTGGAGCTGAATTGTTAGTTTCACATGTGATACAAACTAAAAGTTTATATTTAGTTTGTATTTCATGTGTTTCCCATGTTCCCACTCATCATTTGTTACAATAGTTACTGATTACATTCATTACATTTCTAGTTGCTCGTTATCTTGTGTAATTAAGCCCTGAGTTTAGGTCAGTCCTTTGTTTGATATTGCCTTTGTTTAAAACCATAGCTGTTACATGTTTTAGCTGCATTTACTCCCTGTATTTCCTGCCTTGGATTATCTTCTTTGACTTGTTTATAAATAAAAGTATAGCTGCAAAGTATATCCACCTCTCCTCATCCTTAGTTAATTTAAACAAAAAATGTTTTGCTCAATTAACTTAATAAATTTAAGTTCCTGTGATAAACAATATCAATTAATGTAAGCAGCATGCTATAGACAGTTATGTTTATTATTTATAACATATGGGATAAGCAAGTAAGTGAAGCCTGATTTCACTACTATTGCTACCACAATCAATATGAAGCAACGCAAACATCACATAGCCGCTCACAGGCTGAGCACACGCACCACTCTTCTGCACAATAGCAAACAACAAAAACCCAAAAGCAATAGAAACTCTTCAGTTATCTCTAACATTAAACATTAACGTGTTTTTCTGTTTACTAAAAAATAAACACATAAAATTCCACGTTATCTCGAGATTTACTCTCCTGATTCAGCCCTTTGCGGTAGATCCTTCTCCTACTTGGCACCTAAACTCTGGAACAATCTCCCTAGGATTGTTTGGGAAGCAGACATACTCTGTCAGTTTAAATCTAGACTAAAAAACACATCTCTTTACCCTGGCATACACATAACACATTATCAGTTTATGTTTTCAAATCCGTTAAAGGATTGTTAGGCTGCATAAATTAGGTCAGTCGGAACCGGGAACACTTCCTATAACACCAGATGTACTCGTTACATCAGAAGAAGAATGGCATCTACGCTAATATTAGTTTTTCTGTTTGTCCCGAGGTTTACCGTAGTCAGCCAGATCCGGGCCATATCCAGGTGAGATCGAGGACCTACGCCTAGACATGACGACAACGCAGCCCTGAAGTATCAGCAGAGATTGTGTCAAGAAGATCATCCACTGTGAAGGCCTCATCGACACCACAGCCAGTGGCACAGATCCTCAACAAACCGCCCCATGTCGGCGTGATGAAAACGATCCTCAACAAGATGGAACTGGAATAAATATTTTGACTGTTGCAATCCCAATCAGACTGATGAAAGCTGCCTGAATCATAATCATGCATTGTTCGCTGTTGGCCAGAGGAGAACTGGCCCCCCGACTGAGCCTGGTTTCTCAAAGGACATAGGACCAGCATAGGACCAGCATTGGACCAGCATAGGACCAGCATAAACCAGCTCAAACCAGCATACCAGCTTCAAAACCTACCTTAACCAGTATATGCTGTTTTTTTCAACAGATAGCGCTGTGAATGTTTATATGGTTGTCAGTGCATGGGACACTACACAGGCCTATAATTTTGGTTTTAAAGGGATAGTTCACCCAAAAAATGATAATCTGATGTTTATCTACTTACCCCCAGGGCATCCAAGATGTAGGTGACTTTGTTTCTTCAGTAGAACACAAATGATGATTTTTAACTCCAACCATTGCAGTCTGTCAGTCATATAATGCATGTCAATGGTAACAAAATCTATGAGTCAAAAAAAAAAACATGCACAGACAAATCCAAATTAAACCCTGCAGCTTGTGACGACACATTGATGTCCTAAGACACGGAACGATCTGTTTGTGCGAGAAACCGAACAGTATTTATATAAATTTTTACCTCTAATACACCACTATGTCCAGCTGCCTTGACATGGCATCCGGTGCGTGAGGTGTGTATGCGCTCTGGCTTAGTGATTTCTCTTCGGATGGATATCAACACACCCATTAACGTACTAAAGTTGTTGAGGGTCTGCAGCGATAATTTTTTCCCTGATGATTTCACATACCCAGGAGAGGATCACGTACGACTTAAACCATCAGCTGTGCCTATGGTTTTTCCACATCCAACTGAGGTATGTGATCAAGATCTTTGTATGTGTCCTTTTTATTTGTAAAGCTGCCCTTAGAAAAGTAACAAAATAAAATAAAATAAAAGTTTTGATGTAATAAAACCATGTTTTTTAGTGGTTAACTTCCATTTGTATAACAACTGTTTACTACAGGCACCATGTTTAAACTACGCCAGAGCGCATACACATCTCACACACCGGATGCCGTGTGCGCGCTCAAGGCAGTTGGACATAGTGGTGTATTAGAGGTAAAAAAATTATAAAAATACTGTTCGGTTTCTCGCACAAACCGATCATTTTGTGTACTAGGACATCAATGTGTCGTCACGAGCTGCAGGGTTTAATTTGAATTTGTCTGTGCATGTCTTTTTTACTCTCATAGATTTTGTTACCATTGACATGCATTATACGACTGACTGTGTTAAAAATCATCATTTGTGTTCTACTGAAGGAACAAAGTCACCTACATCTTGGATGCCCTGGAGGTAAGCAGATAAACATCAAATTTTCATTTTTGGGTGAACTATCCCTTTAATAAGATTTTCCCAATAAATAGGCAAGAATAAACCTGGTGTCCTCCATAAGTCCTGTTCATTCCGACAACAAAGCACTTGAATGCAACAATCGTGTAATCACGACTTCTTAAGTGGGAATTATGAAATTTCCGATAGCACATAAAGGCAGCATCTTGAATTGCACTAACTGAAAAAAAAAAAAAAAAAAAAAAATATATATATATATATATATATATATATATATGCATTGTATTAACTGCCCTTGTATTTTAATGCATTGTATTTTTAGGGCTTGCATTTTTATGGGCTGAAATTGAATATGGTTGTATATTTAAGATAAATAAATTAAGATGAATATTTCAATTCAAAACAGTTCACACACATTTTCATTGTTAAAAATGCAATAAGCCATATTCAGATTTCACTTCCAAAATATTCATTCAGTTTAAAAATACAACCTATAATACTCAGCAGGCAATTTTCGGGCCATCTTATTTCGCGTCCACAAATTCAGTGGTTCAAATTTCAACATTTTACATCCGGGAACTGCAGGAATAGCAGTTGGGTAGATTACCGAGCGTAATCTCCATCTTCCGTTAGTCGACCGATACAAAAGATACAAAAATTGTGTTTACATTTAATTCAGTGTCTTCACTGTTCTTTCCCTGTGTAGCCTACATGTAGCCTAATCAACTTTACAATACAGTGAACGAGATTATAACGTTATTCCCCGTTGCTGATGTACAATTCAAACGTTAAATCTGAGGTAGACATATACATTTCATCATATCGCGGAGCTGCGTTGCAGTACTGGGATTTCCCTTAATACGTCATACTCTAGGATTCCCCTGCCGTCGGGACCGCTTAATTTATCTATAGGCCAATGGTTCCAAACCTTTTTTACGCCAAGGCCTATCTCCTCTCCGAATCAATACGGCCCACCTTTAAAATTATTTAAAATTTAAAAACTATGCGGATACATTCAAAATTATTGACATATAACACCACTGATCCTCTCAAACTCACAGTACATTAATTTTGACAACTACGCGAATATATTGAACTGTGTTTGTACTAAATGTACGTATGCAGAAATACGATGTTATAGCAATCAGTGAGTCGAGAGCGCACATGCACGGTTTGTTTGCGCATCAATAATTGCGGATTCGCGCATGCCTTATGTAGGACTCCTGTATGTCACTGTAATCGTCTTTACCTTCATTACAATCGTCATCCATCAAAACCTTTTTAGCGACACAGGTTTTATTTTTCCAAATGAGAGAGTTTGCGTTTTGAGCCACCGTTTAGTCTGTATTTCACAGCAGCACAATGAGAAACAGACTGGGCTGAACCGAAACAATCACAGAATACCTACGAGAGAGGTGGTGCCTTGTTTTAAATGTATTTTTTAATTTAAATTTAAATTTAATTTATTAAATGTAACATATTAATAATTAAATTAATGAATTATATTAATATATTTAAATGAATTTTAATTTATCTCGCGGCCCCCCTGGAGGATCACTGGTTGGGAACCACTGCTTTAGGCTATAGACTAAATACAGTGAAAGACCACCAAACTTGCACATTATTGAGAATGTAGGCTATAGGCTGGTGGACTCAGAATATGGACGTATTCACATATGGGCGCAAAGTTTGTAGCTAAATTCCCAGTGAAATAGAGTTGGCTTGACATTGGATGGTCGATATTCGCAAATTTAGTGATCGTCTCTAAAGTTACACACAACATTTCTAACTTATGAAGAGAATGACTTACAGTCATGAAACCAACTCTAAAGTATTCATATAGATTTCAGTCCCCATTTCTCCTCCCCAGGAACGCGATTTTGCCCAAGACATCCACACATACACACACCTGCTGGTGAGGTCGACTAACAGCAGATGGCGATTATGCTCGGTAATCTACTGCTTTTCCTGCAGTTCCCGGATGTGAAATGTTGAAATTTGAACCACTGAATCTGTGGGCGCGAAATAAAATGGACAGAAAATTGCCTGCTGAATATTATAGGTTGTATTTTTAAACAGAATGAATATTTTGGAAGTGAAATCTGAAAGGTGAATATGGATTATTGAATTTTTAACAATGAAAATGTGTGTGAACTGTTTTGAATTAAAATATTCACAGCTTAAATATACAACCATGTTCAATTTCAGCCCATAAAAATGCAAGCCCTAAAAATACAATGCATAAAATACAAGCACAGTTAATGCAATGCATATTTTTTTCCAAGTAGAGTCATTCAATATGCTTTTTGTTTCAAAAACATATGGCATTATTTTACTTCCATACATCAATCCTCAAAGTCCCCTGACTAGTTTGGATTCAATAGCCAGCAGGGAGAGTGCAGACAGACTCTGTCTCATGGTTGTCCTGAGTTCATTCTTCACTCATTTAAGTTGAGAGAAGGATCTCTCACCCTCGCAGTTGGCAACAGGCTGGGTAAAGAACAGTCTGAGTGCAACTTTCTCTTTTCTTGAGAAAGTAGTCTGTAGCCCATTTTTTTGTAGAATTTGCAGCAAAACTTGATATTGCAGGTACTTTTTAAAGGTGGCTATGTGTCGTGATATTTTCTCTTTTTTTAATTTACATTTCGCACAACCACTAAGCTGATGCTGCCTATCCATTTTGATTGACTCTGACTGGGAGGGGGTAAATACACTGTGACCTGACCCAATCGCAGTTGTTTATATGCATATATTTTATATTCTCTCTGTATATATTGTATCATTAACAGTTCATTTTGTATCCGTATCTTTCTAGCAAAATAATATATGTACAAAACATGATTTTTTTTTAAAGGTCTAGTCATTATCTTAATCACTTGGTGCTCCCCATTGGCTGGGCACTCGCCCAATCCCGTCTATGGATAATCCGGCCCTGGCTGGTAGTACTCACACCATCTACAACTTCTCCAAGGCTCGCCCCGATCAGCCTGACGGGGGCGTTACAGCAGTGAAAAGTACAAAATCGCGCATAACTCCTAAATATAATATAAATACTCAAGTGTCTTATATCTTTGGAATTCTTGGCTCAAGACAGACAAAATGCATGCTTTAGATTCCTTCGTTGTCCTCGCGAATTTTTTGGGTATTGTGGAGTTTTTTGAAAAACCCATTTTTGCGAACAAGTCCTAGGTTTGTGGCCAAATCGGAACCAAGCCAGTGCAGCAAGATTTTCTGGACTCTGATTGTCAATAATTTAAAAAAGTTGAAATTTCGATTCACGGTCTCTAAGGGCCACCAAAACATTAGAAGTGGGCGGAGACAATTTTACTAAAATGGTTATAATTTCTGAACGGAATGAGATATTTTCACCAAACTCAGCACACATATGTAACAGCTTATTCTGCGGTCACGTGAAAAAGGGCGTGGCGACTGGCCACTTGGTGGTGCTATAACATGGAAAAATAAAAAAAAAATGAAGTTTGAGCAGCTATCAGACAAGGTTAAACAAAACTTGCCGGGCCTGTTTGACTCATGGTACCTAGAGACCTGTGATAAATTTGAAAGAAATCGGCCACCGGCGCCTTCGCGTTCTTTGCATGATTGTATATCATGCGATTTTTCACACACCCTTTCATGCCACATGAAAGATAATAACTCCTCATTCTGAGCAACTTTGCCGCTAGGACCGCTGCTGTCTATCAAATAGTTCATTAAATATTGGAGATTATTTCAAAAACCAACTTTTGCGAACTAGTCCTATGTTTTTGGCTCAACCTCGATAACTGTTAAAAAGCTTTAAAAACCATATATTCCCTATGGTAAATTGTCTGTATTGGCTATTAATGGTAATTTCCATCTATGATCGAGATGGTTACAGGCTTGCTATTTAAAACATAATACCTTTTTTTTAAGGTTTTTTTTGCCGGCATTGACACTATTCTTTAAGAGCATACCCCCCACCCCCCGAACACACTTTTTTTAAGAAAGTTATGCCACCGTTCCCATTCAGTTCTAAAAACATTATTTCACAATGTTCTATGGACATTCAAAATGTACAGTTTTTTAATGTTTAATACTTTATTTTTTCTTGGTTATGCTACTTTTGAATGTTCTCTGAACATTTTGAAACATGTAGTAATATTGAAAAATGTTACACAAACGTCCAACTAAAACGTTTCAGATAAAATCGTCCCATTAACGATGCATAAATACTTTTTTGTGCTAACTTTTTGAAAACATTATTAAAGACCAGATAACTTTGATCAAATGTTTTATTAACATTACTGGAAGAATATTTGTTCATAACATTGAGAGAATCTTGCCAGAATCTTATTCAAAGTTCTGAGGAAAATGTTAACTGGGAATGAGCGTGTGGCTGTTGGCAGGACGTGATCTCTGTAAGAAGCTAATAGCAGAGTCAGGCTGGTGACTCTGATGGTTGGCTAATGCCTCCACATTCCCCATCATCTCCAATAATGAGTCCATCTGCTTGCTGTGGCAAGCTGTGTCTCTCCATTTCACCTCCTGCTAATTCACACTTCTTGCCACCTCACATGCAACTGCACATCTCTCCCTCCATGATATCATTCCTCTTCCACATCTCCAGTGTGTGGAGAGGTCACTAGGGACCCTGCTTACCCATAGGCTCAGATTGAGCTCACTGGAGACGTGTGTCTGCCCATGATCAGATCCTTCCCTTCCAATTATGTCCAGGCCTGACGACGAACAGGCCTGGACACTCTGCAGGGACATCTTGACATGCTGCATATAAAACAAGTCCATCATCTTTATCTGAAACCCTGCTGATACTGAAACTCTAGAATTGTGTGCTGACAGACCACCTGGGTTGAAATGTTTGCATGTGGATTGACGGATGGATGGAAACATAAGGCACCACAGCAAGTTCTTTTAGGTCCAGAGCAGCAAATCTTTGACAGCAGACAAAAACAAAGATGCTGGATTAACAAACATTTCAAAGGAAATGATGTCTTTAGGTTCACCTTGCTGATTAATTGAAAACGGTAGTTTGCCAGTATTTCTGTATACATGTGTATGTTACATCAGTGCCCTGAATCACCTCTGAGGACTGAGTCAGTGCACTGAGCATTGAGCTGACATCAGGTTATAGTATGTCACAATTTTGAAGGAACTGGCATCATTTTGAGTCATTCAAGAGTGTTTTCTAATCCAGAGGATAAAGTGAAATGTTGTTTTTTCAGCATTGCAAAAATAATGTTTCTGAACCTCTGCCATTGCTTGGACATAAAGGTAGTCTCATTGTCTCAGTTCCAATAACAAAAAATCTTAACAAACGATCACAATAAAATCAATTCTTGCTGACATTTCCAGTGTTTTAGTATGTGACTCCTGGTGCAATGTGATTATGAGTTGGGTACAAGTGTGAGTTGGGTACAAGCTGACACAGCTCTGCAACAGTAGCTAAAATGAAGTGAAAGCTCTGACGCTTTGAAAAGCTATCTGATGTGAGTGACAGGACGTATTTTTCAGATGGTACTGAATGATAAACGAGCATCACATTCATAAGAGCTTAAGTTGAGCATAAGAAATTCACTGCCAACACTAATTTCAGACTCTTCAAGGCTGACGGACACGAGTCGTTACATATGAGCATGGCTGATGCAAACAAGAAAATCTGATTAATCATCATGCTTCTGTCTGTCACGTCTTTCCTGCCATATTTTGCAAGAGCATAACAAGCGTTCTGCTGTTTCCCAATGTGTTAAATCATGAAGAAAACAGCACAAACTCTGAGCGTTATGAAACCAAAGGCTTGTTTATTCACTAGTCAGATATTGACCCATAACCACCCTGTTTCTGAGACCAAAAACATGACATTCAACATTAGAATTACACTTGTGTTCTTTAAATGTCACACAAACCATTTCCAACACTGGAGGTGTCTCTTTTTTACATGATAAAATTATTTTTCATTGTATTTTCCTGAAATGTCAAAGAATTTATATTAATTTGAGAAGAGGGATTTAGAGACTGTGGTCACCATACTATGTGTACATACTGTTCACACGTGACGTTTGCTACTGGATGGAAATTGTCAAATAGTGTGCATATATTTCACACAAATACAGATGTTAGCCTGTTTCAGATGATTTGGATGCAAACATAAAGCCATGTTTGTCATTTAGATTTAATATTAAATAATTTCTGCACGATTAGCGTCACCAAACAGAACTGTAAATCAGCACTGTTTTTAAAAAAGGTTTTCCTGAACATTCCCTTCATCTTCCATTGGTTAGCCAAAGAGATAAGATTGCCACAAACTCCATTGGTTTGTTTATTCACTATTTAGATACTGATCCATAATCACCCTGTTTCTGAGACCAAAAACATGACATTCAACATTAGAATTACACTTGTGTTCTTTAAATGTCACACAAACCATTTCCAACATGTTGTTGTTGTTGTGTTGGGAATTGATAATGTCTTATAGTGAGAAAGCATTTTAACTTCAAAAAAGTATGCACATCAGCCTTAAACTAATCATTTGAAATTTAATTCCTGTCAGTGATTTTATTGCTCCTAACTGATACACTTAGTGACTCAAAACATCACAACAAATGAACAAAATGAAAGCAATTCTGCCTGACATCTCAAAAAAAAAAAAAAAAAAAAAAAAAAAAATTGTGTGGGCTACTCACACTGCCGGACATCAAGCAATTTAGAGTCGGAAATACAACATGAGCTAATGTGATGGACTAGCTTTAGCTCATACACATATAATATGATACATGGCAACAGAAAGACCAGCGGTATTATAATCTCATGGAGTGTGTGATAGAGATAGAGCAGGCTGTAATTATGATGCCCAAAACACTCGGTTGTTATCCAGACCAGATGATTTATCTGTTACGTATTACCTGGATGCAGTTCAATGGTGAAGAACAGAGATGAAACTGCTAAACATCTTACCACGTCTGTGTTAGATCAGAATTTGTGTATATTGCTTTTTAGTACTTTTAACGACAACAATTGATGGTACTTATGGTGAATTGATAGAGCTCAGATCCTGAATAATAACATATAGGTACATTGTACTGGAGACACAAGACTGAACAGAATGCACAAAGAAACATCATTGCAGCATTTGCTTTTAATTGTCTTTATTCATAATAATTTCATGAAATTCTGCTAATTTAAAAAAAATTAAAAAATAAAAGGTACAAAAAAATATATAAATATGACAAAACAAGGCACTTTAAAAGGTGCTTTAAAAACCAACATCATGAAATCTCACATTACAAAGATATTTAAAAGAGAATGGACTTATGACCTAGAAAAAATGAACCATATTTCCATCTTCTAATGTGTAATTGAAGACATGGAGTATCCAATTTAGCACGTCTGCATCTTACACTTGTTTTACTCTCTGAATGTGAGACTGATCTGACTTATGATCATTCAATATTTTTATCTTAGAGAACTGTAATAAAAAACAACATATTTAAATGTGAATAACAGCAATTTCTCTGTATCACTTTATTTAAAGCCTTTATGTATAATGCATTATAAGAGTATTTTTAATGCATTCATTATGCCTTGTAATGCACCTTATAATGCACTGTATGGTCTCTTGTCTAATTGTAACCACAGTTATTATACATTGTAATTCACCTTTAGAAAGTATAATACATTAAAACATGACAACCAATTTAAGAAGTAACAAGGATTACAATTATAAATATTACAATGCATTTTAACTTTGGTTACAGTTATTTATGAAAATATATGATGGATTATAATGTACATTATAAATACTTTTTTAATGCATTATACATAAAGGCTTTAAGAAAAGTGTTACCAATTTCTCATATTCTAAAATGTGATAACCACCCCTAGTGAAAAAAAAGAGACTAAATCGTATCTGAAATACTTAATGCACTATAATTGTGTGGAAGTAGTGCTGAGGTCCAGCTACAGAAATAACTAATAATATTAAGAAATGTGCATTGTGCAAGAAAGAAATACTCCAAATAAATTTTAATTTTAATTTTATATCAGTAAGTCTTAAGTGATATGTTGATAAATATGTTTTACTAGGGCACAATGAGGTTTTAAATTAAATTGGAAAAAATGTTTTAGATATACAAACCCTGTAAGAGATTTATAAATGTAGTAGTAACTAAAACATAAATACTTTTATTCTGTTCTTTGTACAGCAAAAATATTTAGCATCTGCTGTTCCATGTCAGAAAATAGCATTCATACATTTTCTTCAGCTGTAAATCAAGCTGTAAATCATTGCTGCTTGTGGTAAAACTGATAAAAACTATTATTATTGTCATGCATAGCACTTAAATACAAATAAAAAAACAAAGAGCAATTGCCGCCCATTGTTTCCTGGTGTCGTTCTCTACCATTACACATCATTTCCCTCGTCAAGTGTTTGAATCATGTTTTCTGTGTGTCTGTAGGATAAGCCCCTCAGAAATGGCCATTAGTCATTAATATCATAATATCATATCAAATAGCTGCACAACAATGTTCACAGATCAGCCTTACTCAACAGACAGAGTCAGAGATGAGTGTAGAGTGCAAGAGAGAATAGATGTGTGTGTGTGTGTGTGTGTGTGTATGTGTGTGTGTGTTTGTGTGTATGTGAGAGAGAATCGAATGTTTGTAAGAGAGAGAGAAAGCAAAGCATAATACACTCACAGGAAAAAAAGGAGGCAGAAGGCAAAGGATACATTGTTGCCATAACCCGTGAGCGCTGTCGTGCTGCTCCACTTGTCGTGCCCAGACCGACAAGCTCCTCATACAGCTCCACAGAGGCAGACAGTGGGCAGGTAGTCAGCGCGGTCGCGTCCTAGCCCTGGTAGATGTGTTCCCCAAGTGCCGCCTGATAAGAGCGGCTCAGAGCAGCAACTAATACACCATGAAACTGTCGCCAGAGCCTGACTGATTGATCACTGCTGAAGGAGAGGATGAAGAAACAGTTGGAAAGGAGCTGATCCCCAAGAGATGTGGCAAGGCGTGCCAGTTTTCCTCCAGCAGCTCAGCAAAAGAGAGCGAGAGAGAGAGAGAGTCTGCAATCCCTTCGATTCTCCACACGATGGCTGCTGGCGGAGAGCAGCTCTGCTGGTTAAGAGCTACGCAGCTGCGTCTCTCGCTCTCTCTCACTTGCAGCTTCCAGACAGCACTGGGATCGATTTAGGTCAGCTTGTCTGGGGCAGCTCTCTCCCTTGATTCACCCGCTGAAAGCGAGACTCCGGGAATCTATTATCCAGTTACAGGATGATCGCATATGTCCCGGAACAGGATAGGTCCGGCTGGGAGAGGCCTGTGGTCAAAGCCTTAAATTGGAAGCAGGAACGTTATCCTGTGTGCAAGTCCATCACGACAATCCAGTGCCAAGCAGACCAAAGAAGATGCTTTCACTACTTCAAGGAAGCATGTACCTCTGGGATTGCCTGCAAGCATGCAAACTCTTTGGGGAAATGCTGTATTCCTCATGGAAACCCAGTGTATAGATCCAAGCTTTTTCAAAAATCTGCCTCTAAACTTCACAGACACGGCTGCGTCCTCCGAAGAAAGCCTTCCAAGCGAGAAGAGACTTGAAGAAGGAATAGTTTGGGAGAGACAAGACAAGAGAGCTGTCTCACTCCCTCCCTCCTAAAAACAGAAGTGAGTGCAGTGTGTGTGTAGGGTTGGAAATGTGTGTGTGTGTGGCTGCCGCAGTGCGTCTGAGGGGAGAGAGGAGAGAAACTCGAGCAGTCCGACTCTGCCCAGAGACGCCCGTACAAACTGGAGCTGCAGGAGCCAAATGATCGGAGATCAGCTGACGCATCTGCCATCGCTCAGCATCCTACCCAGACCGGGGCTACCAGCATGGAAGTGGGGTGAGGGAGCGACAGAAAATGAAAGCACAGGAAATCCCTCGCCAAATCCAGGTCCGTTCCTGATGCGATCTAAAAGAATGTGGGCTTCTGGGATAGCGCTCAGATCTTGGGGGCTTAGTATCTTACTTGAATATGAGATGCCACTTAGAGAGGAATATTTATTGCATTTAGTGGTTGCAAGTTCATATCCTTCTGGACTGTGTCTGTGACAACTGCTGTAATGTAATGATTGGTAAGAGGAGAAGTCATAGTAAAATAACTACAGACTGTAAAAATATGAAAAGAGATCATATAATTGCTCTTTTAAGGGGTGGGGAGATGAAAATCAGTTGGGTGAAGCCCTCTAAAATAGAGTTTAGTAACACCTAGGACATCAACACTATGGACACTATGGACTATCAACAACTGACTGGTCATTGTCTCTTCTAACAATGCCTTTACTCGTTTTTAGTCTGGTCTATAAAACACAGAGAGGAACCTTTTTCATTACACAGTGATTTTCCATTTTCAAACAAAACATATAAGGCATCTTCTTTCTACACAATGTTCAAAAACCTAAGCATGAATGTACACAGCTTAAATCTCACAGTGTCAAGGTTTTCTTAAACCCACACACTTTTGTAAGGTCAAGACCAATGCTGTAAAAGACAGCAAGAACATGAGAGCTCATCGGACTTGTTGAATGGGGAAAAAATTGTGGTTGGGTAATTGCTCAGTGCTCTAAGGTCACTTCAGAGGACTGTGCCTGCACTGTGGTCAGGTGAAGGTGTTAATACACCATATGTCTCTGTAATTGACCAAAAAAACTGTCTTGTCTGGCCAGCACCACCTGCTCAAGGGCATTCTCAGTTTCATCCTCAATAAATGAATTAAAAGGCCTGAATGTTTATTATTATTATTATTATTATTTCTATAATTGCTCTGAAAATTTTAAAAAAATATTGTAAATTGCTCACATACAGTTCATGTAAATAGCAGAAATATAAAGCGTCTTTTGCCCAAATAAATATTTTATAGACCATGCTTTTAAGGCAATTTCTGGACTATTACAAAAAATCCAGTTTGGTATTCAGCATATTACACAAGGCATGTGCCTATTTTTGTCTATATAAAAACAGCTTTTGCACCAACAGAACTACAGTATACTAAGAATCACGTCATCAGTGAATCTCTGGACACTGACAATGAGCATTAAGTTTTGGTAAAAATCCCTGTACCTACATGGTGGAATGATCTTCCCAGCCCCTCCAAAACCACCAAGTCTCCAATTTGTGAGCATCTCTAGATGAAGGCATCTGCTGAAATTATAAATGTAAACATACTTTCTTACAGATGTCACAAGCACTAACTGCCCTCACTCTAGTTGTGTTAAAGGCATATAAGGCAACTGTTAGTTGCTATGATCATGATCACATTCTGTAATAGTCTGCCTTAAGAGGAGAAAGGACAAAAAGATGAAACATAAGTGATGTTGATTTCACTTCAGAATTTCATTTCTGCTTTAGAATAAACGGCAAAAACATCTGCCCTATTTTCCAAACACAAGAACAAAACATGATGGCCAGACAATGCTGTGTTTTGCATACACATTTCCTTAACATTCGTGTTAAATACACAGGCAAATCAAAGAGGTAAACTGAGAGCAGATGGCCCCTCTCTGCTCATTGCCCTCCTTCTTTTTCTTGCCCACACAATAACACACTTTTCTTTAACCCTTATGTCTCATCTCCATTTCAGTTTTCCCTGCCCATCAGGTGTGAAGAGCTTGACGTTTGCTGGTAATTGGTGTTGAGTCACTTTGTCATTTCAGTGGAAAATGTGTCAATTTTCAGGCTTCAATTTTTCACTGCCAGGAATCTATTGATATTTTGTTTGGCTTTTGCTGGAAATAAGAATTTTTTGTGCAGTCACTGTATACTTTTTATTCCACAATAGATAGCTTTTTTAATCATATTTCTTTTTTTTTTTTTTACACTGCTTTCTTATTTTATGGTGTGGGCCTGCAGTGAATTCAAGTGCCTTTGATATTTGTGTCTCATCAGATGGTCTTACATGACTAGGACTACATCCTCATACATTTTACTGTCTGGTAGTGGCCACAAAAACATCATAGAATTTGAGCATTTGATCTCTTCTTTTTATTGCAGGTGTCAACATCAAGTATACTTTATCAGGTGTGTCTCTAACCTGTGTTACCCTGCTCTCACTATGTTTGTATGCACCTTGTATTTGTGAGCTCAAAAGTGTTTCCACTGCATGTCTGGATGCCTGCCACCTACTTTTGTCACACTCTTTTAAAGCTCCTCAGGGAACAGTGAGTTGTGGTATATATGGATGTGAACCGCAGGGGAATCCACTGTTCTGCAGCCAAACATCTCTCCAACGGGTTTAGGACCGAGGCAGTGTGTGTGTTTGTAATTCACATGTCCCAGAGGATTTTAGCTGCATGACTAAAATTCCAAACTCTGTGTCTTTCCATCAACAAGTAATAGGGATTTTTTTTTTAACTATTACAACTTTAAAGCTTTTATATAGTAACTGGGTAAAAATGGCATTATGAATATTTAAATGAGAGACAGCTTTCTGCATGGGCCCATAAAAATAAAAATAATAAAAACAAAAACACATCTAATCTAAACTTTCTTCATATATCTCTGTCTTTCATACTTCCATCCAACCCTGGCATCAACAGATGTTCACACTACCCTTGCTGAACTTTCAAAATCAAAGTTTAAAAACAAAAGTCTTGTCAATAGGCATGCTGGGAGCTGTGTCTAGAAATGATTAACTCAGCATTACCAAACAGCTGCTCAATTGATAAGATAAGATGTGTCTGAAGCAGCTGTTCAAATATACATTTCATGATATGATGATCAATATCTTCATTATAGCACAGCAGATGTGCGGTTTCTTGTCAGTGAATGACACAGATTTATGTACATGTGTGCTCTATATACACAAGGTGTCTATGTCAGTTCACAGAAAACATGGATCTTAGTGCGCACACATGCACTCTGTATATGACTCAACATCTCAGAGCAGATCAATTATTCATCAGTAATCATTAATCAATGGTTGACTGTGCATTGCAGAACTACAGAATGGGAAATAACTTAGGTGGGTATTTGACATTACATGTCAAGAAGTAACTTTAGTGGCCTGTAGTCTTACATGCTATACTTCATCTAAAACAGCATTTTTCTAATTCTTGTATAATTATTCATGCAGCTTTTATGACCTTGAATTATTGCAGAACCGGGGTTCTCAACTCTGGCCCTCGAGGTCCACTTTCCTGGAGTGTTTAGCTCCAAACTTGATCAAACTCATCTGCCTATAACTTTCTAGTAATCCCAAAGACATTGATTAGCTTGTTCAGGTATATTTTGATAAGGAGCAAAACTCTGCAGGAGAGTGGACCTTGAGGGCCAGAGTTGAGAACCCCTATTGTAGAAACTACAAGGAATATTTGTCAGGTTATTTATACATTTATTTGTCATACCTTAGGACTAAAACACTTTTTTTTTTTTTTTTTTTTTTTTACCAGAATACTATTTACAGCACAGAAAAAGATACACTTTAAAAGAACATGGGATCAATTTTGGCAATACTTACAAGTTAACTAAATTATATAACATTTATTGTGTATGTATTTTCTTTTCTTTGAAATGGTTGGCACATTATATGTACATTTGTTGTGATATACAAAAAGAAGAAGAAGAAGGAAAAAAACAAAACAAAACAACAACAACAACAAACACCCAACAAAATTATAAGTATAGTCTACTATCCGATTTATTGGCAGTATTGCTTGGACACTGGCATTGGCATATCCAGTAATCAGCTACTTTTATAACGTACAATAATACTGCCAATAAATCGGATAGTAGACTATACTTATAATTTTGTTGTGTGTTACAGACACCCTGCACCTGCTGCTTTGCGCTTTGCACGTTTACAGTCTTGAGCTGTTAGGCTGTTTCACGCGCCAACACTAGCCATAAAGTATGCAATTTATACTCCCCCTCCCCGCATGTATAAAGATAACACGTTTTATTATCGTTATTTACAGATAATTTGCATTTATTTATATGTGTGCTTTATAGTCTTTAATTAAAGATAAAGTTTTGATAAAGTTGTTTTTACGTGCTTTACACCGAGAAATATCAAAAAAGAAAAGGATACCTATATAACGTAATTTTAAAGACTCATCTTTCATATGCCATGTATGAAGGAAATGTTTATTGGATTAATGTGTTACTCTGTTCTGATATGTGTGTCGTAGGTGATTGCTCCTGAGGGGTTTTTAACAATTAATATTCTACTCATGACCCATGAACACAAACCACAATGAAGGGCTCAGTGCCATTACTTTGCTGATTTATGGTCAAGTGAAATGCGTGACATTATTTTAAGATCTCATGCTTGAGCCTATTTTGGGTAAACAATAACAAGGATGTAAGACAAACCGTTGTAAAATATCTCTGGGATGGTCGTTATGTAATTCTTTGACAAATATACATTCTGTTGCATTAAAAGCAGACGAAATGGCTCTACTCTGCCATCTAGCGTCACTCCAATCCAGTGTTTCTTCAACAGTAGATCTGGATTACACATGGGCTCTTTTCGGGGTAAATAACAACTGTTCAAATCGATATTGTTAATGACTGTCGACCTCTAGTCCTGATCATGAACATGTACCAGTTTCATTCTCTCCGTGATACACCATTGACCACTAGTGCATGGGCAGAGGTGGCATACGGTGTAAACGTGTTCCAGTGCATTCGGCGAGTTAAGTTCTCTTGAAATCTAAACGAGACGTTAACAGTGTTGCTCAACCTTGAAACTGAACACTTCTGCTGTTGCCTGTTGTGTTTAGGGGGTTTGGGGCGTGCGTTCTGTGACAAAGGACCGCCCGGCTTTTCAACGGCTCCACCCTCTTCCGATCTAGCCAGAACATTAATGCGCATAGACTCGAGACAGGACTCAGTTACACTGGAAGCTGTGTTCCTGCCAGTGTACAGCCCAACACAGCCATGAGCTTGAGAAATGAGCTGACTTTATGGCAAATATCAGTGAATACACAGAAAGTCAATTTTAAGCTTTAATTTATTTCTGGATAGGCGATGATACTTTATTTTTCATTTATGTAATGGCTATTTTATATTGTTTTGTCTCTTTAAATGTAAGTGCTTGACAAATACAGTCTGACATAAAACATATCCAGCTTCGTTTTCTCACTCAAAGCATTATTTGTTTGTATATGCATTCAAAGATCACGCCTTCATTGTCTACAAGCAAAAACCAGAAAAAAAAAAAAAAAAAAAAAAAAAAAAACATAATCGTGTACCTTTAAAACTAAGTTTGTCGTGTATGCTGGAATGAGGTCAGACCCAAAGCTCCTCATTGCACGCGCTGATTATTATTAGATTCCTTTTTCAGCCAATGAAAAGAGAGTAGGCGTGTTTTGGCGCAGGGAAGGCTAGAAACAGCCTGTGATTGGCTGACCGCTGTCTCTATTATACCATTGGAAACGGATAAAGCTGTATGATGCAGAATAGAAGTCTGTTGAAACTTACAGACTGCTTTTAAGAGACGGACCCTTGTGCTAGAATTACATCCTGGTTTTCCCGCATGGTTTAACGGGGAAGGATATGCTGAAGGAGTCAGATATCTTCCGAAACTTGAACAGAGCTTTGCTGCATCGCAGCGCATACACTAACACTGAGCTTTCGCATAGCTGCGCTCATATACAAACTTTCAACTGCTCATCGACTGTTACAACATTATTACTGGATGCACGGACACTGTGGAAATCGGAAACTGTATCAGCTCATTGAACTATATGATAAAGCCCCGAAACAAAACTTTAGACACACAAAGCCACTCCACTAAGCACGACTGAAAGCGTGTGGTGCACCAGCCGCCTCGGCTCTCCTCAGGACTATTATCAGACTGAGTTTTCTTTAGCGACACGTTGGGCTTGAGAGTGCACGCTCTCTCTCTTTCAGACTGTAGCAATGGTCCAGAAAACAAGCAGCACGGAGAATCCCGATGCGCTGTTTGCTGGAGACTCCGATTCCGGCGCGCTGGATCTGGACATGGCTTCCTCTCCAACCCCTGGTTCCACGGCATCCGGGGGTGACAAGCTTGACCCCGGCTGGTGCAAAACCCCCAGCGGTCACATAAAGAGACCAATGAACGCGTTCATGGTGTGGTCGCAAATCGAGAGGCGCAAGATTATGGAGCAATCGCCGGACATGCACAACGCGGAGATCTCCAAGAGACTTGGCAAGCGCTGGAAGCTCCTGAAAGACAGCGACAAGATTCCCTTCATCCGAGAGGCGGAGCGGCTCAGACTCAAGCACATGGCAGACTACCCAGACTACAAGTACCGGCCGAGAAAAAAAGTGAAGTCAAGCGGCTCCAAACCGAGCGAGAAAGGAGAAAAGATCAGCGGGAGCAGCAGCAGCAGCAGCAGCAGCACGAGTTCCGGGACGAAACCGTCCTCAAAAAAGAGTGGGAGCTCCAGATCCGCCAGCAAGCCGCACAAAATAGTTCTAGGGAGCGCGAAGGCGGCGTTTCCCGAGCAGGGACCCGCGGATCACCACTCTCTTTACAAAACCAAGTCGGCGTCGGCTTCCAAACAAATTCCTGACAAGAAGGCTAAGAGGGTTTACATTTTCGGAGGCAGCGGCATAAGCCCGTCTTCAGCAGCTGTGCCCGCCAGTCCAACCCTGAGCAGCTCCGCCGAGTCCGACCCGCTGAGCCTGTACGAGGACGGCGCGACGAGCGGCAAGGAGGGCGCCGACTCCCCCAGCAGCTCGTCCTCGGACCGCCACAGGTACACCAGCATGCGGGCGTCTTCACCCACCCCGTCTGCGTCACACTCGTCCTCCTCATCCCAGTTCTCCTCTTCTTCCGACGAGGAACTCGACGACGACATGCTGGACATTAACCCGAGCCCAAGTTTTGACAGCATGTCCCTGGGAAGCATCGGCTCCTCGGTGCTTGACAGAGACTTTGACATGCATTTTGAATCCGGAGCTTCTCATTTCGAGTTCCCCGACTACTGCACCCCTGAGGTGAGCGAAATGATTTCAGGGGACTGGTTGGAGTCGACGATTTCTAACTTGGTGTTCACTGCTCACGTATTGAACTAGAGAAAGTTAAGGAAATACGTCTGAGGAAGAACACTGAACAAAAGGGATAGCAGACAAGTGTGTTTGTAAAATAAGCCACCATGTGAGGGGTCCCGCGCGTGAGACAACGGCAAAGCGCTGAAAAACAAAAGCTACCATGCTTTCGTGAAACGCTGGCAGGATGGAAAAGTGCCGCTAAACATTTTGTCGCGAGAGGGCCGAAGTCATTTCCCCGTGCTCGGCACGAGACGACAGGAGGAAATTCACGAGGAGTGCTTGAGAAACACGTTCTGAACTGGAAACTGATTGATTTGCACGTACATGAAGGCGGGCTTCTGTCGTCTATTTTAATCATTTTACATCAAAAGAGACGTTTAAGAACTTTATTGATTCGCCTTGGGGACTTGATTGCTTAACAGAGGTACTGAAATATAGGCTGTTTTTCAGCATGGCGGATTTATTGGCAAGGTGGGTTGACAAAAGACAAACAGGTTTTTTTACATAAAGAAAAAAGGGAAAAAAAATAACGCATGTTATCTGTCCTCTTGTAATGAGAATTCTGTAAGACTGTCGAACAGTTAAACTAACGTTAGGATTATTTAAATGGATAGATGGCGCTATGTTTGATTTCCTACTCGCAGGAAAAAAAAAGAATCACCAGCTGTTTTCATTCTTAACTTCAGGATTCAAACACAAACTCAAATCTGTGCTGAACTTTATATACTACTTCAGGACCAAAACTCTTAAGTTTCCGAAACTATTAAGAAATACTGTTAATTTTTGTCATGGTTGTTTCCTTTTCTGTGTTCTTCAGATGCCACTTTTATATGGATGTATTTATATAGGCTACTGGCCAAACAGTTCGTCTTATTTTTATGTTCTTCGCATCTGTCTGTCTCCTTCTCCGAAGAAGGGCTAGAGTTTTAACCTTTGTTTTTTTATATTTAAATGTAGACTTTTGACACTTAAAGAGAGGAAACGTTTGATTATTTTCTCAGTGTATTTTTGTACAAATATATATAAACGGGGGGTGTCAATAGGTTGTAAATCGCTGTTTTGAATTTCCTAATTTGAAGAGGCAGGTGTGTCGGTGGTCTCTGAATCGACCTCCTGTTTCATGTTTACAGTCTCAATCTGCAGGCGTCTTAAAGACACACACTCCAAAACCCAGTTCAAGCCAACATGTGCTTCGTTTTTTACATTTTCTCTGAGCGTGCCGAATTAAACAGATTGTAGCTTTAAAACGAGCGATTTTCTTGGCGTTTTATATCTTGAGAAACCACTGGATGGAAAATCGTTACACATTCAAAATGGTCCATTTGAGATTCGCGACGATTATGTGCGTTCCTCATTGTATTTGAATATTTAATCTTTTCTACTTGTCGGATAAGTATAGCTAATTGTTTTAGTATCTTAAGGCATGGTGAATAGATTTGTATTTCCGATTCAGGTTTATAGCTGTTGTGTTAAAAAAAAAAAAAAAAAAGCAAGAAAAAAATCATCTTTGTACAGCTGTATCATAGGCAAAAGATTGTGTGTTTATGTATGTTTTTGCGCTTTATCTCGGCAAGCACTAGAATGGCTATCTTTATACATCCTTGCTTAGCCTACTTCATTTCAAGATGGTTGTTAAGGATTTTTATATATACATTTGAAATATATTAACTTTATTTTCATCCATTCTGTGCAATATGCTGTGTAGAAATCTTGTTTTGTCTAATCATGCCATAAATCTCATGCCAGCTTATTGTGTCAAGTCACTGCCTGACGGACTGTTCATAAACTCTTGTACAGAACTTTTTCATAAAGGAAATAAACTCAGCTGGAACTGAACCCTAAACATTGCTCTGTTGACTCACTTCCTCATTTGCATAAGTGGGCGTGTCACCCTTTGATCCCAATGAACCGTCTGCCTTGTCTGTTTGGACTTGCAAAGCACATATTACTTGCCTCAACGATTTTTAACGCTCACATAACAGCAGCTGTGCAAGCTGCATGTTGCTTAGTGTAAATGGCTATTATATCTAAACAAGTTTCCAAATGACTGCGGGTCAATGCACAAGACTTAGGCTATTCCTCTGTGACAGTAAATGAATGTGAATGTGTCGGGCTACTAGAGTACAGATGATCCTTGATTATAAATTTACACAAGCACATCTCTACAGAATGCACTGAAAGGTGATCCATGTGGCTTCATGGACTCAGTGACTGGCTGTCTAGCAGACTGCATCTCCCCTCCCCCTCCTCCAGACAGTCTGGGCTCTCAGAGAGGGGGATGGGCCGCTCTCGGGCCCTCCACCGCCAAACACAGCCAGGCATCATTTAGACTGTCCTGATATTTCTCCTGTACTCTGTGAGATTGCCATAAAACATGTGCACAATGTAATATACTGGACTACATGTAAGCATGCATATAAACAAAACACATGGCATTGGAAATAACATGCATGCAAACTGCTGTGGTATTATTGTACACCCAATACAATATTCTGTATTGTACAATCTGCGCACATTCCTCTCGCCGGTAGTGTGGGTGTTACCACAGCACCCAAAGAACAACTCAGCAGGGGGCTTTGGCCAGATCTGTTCTCCAGAGGGAGGGGTGTCAGACAAGAACTGGAGAGAAACCTGCCTGCCTGCCTGTCTCTGAGGAGAGCAGCAAAAGAAAGCTTAGATATTACATTGTAAGTACCCTCAGTGCAGTTTGGCGTCGGTGAAGTCATTGTCTTGTAGGCAGCACATTATATTACTGTATCCTCCATAAAAAGAAAAAGGTTTTTCTTTCATAAGATACTTCCTGACAGCCACTAGAAGAAGAAAGGCACAAGTTTTTCCATTTTCATTGCCTTACAAAATGACAGAAGAGCCAGTCTCGCACGTTTATAGTATCTTTCATGATGTCTTGCCAAATATAGGCCTAAAAATATCATTTGCTGTATTAAAGTGAGAAAAGATTTTATTTCTTTTACTGATCTGTTGCTGTTGCTTCTGTGAATAGAAGTTAAAAAGTACAGTAACATTATTGATGCAAGAGGAGCTACATTCGTACTGGTTTTCTTGATTGTTGTGTCTCAGTCAATAACATGTAGGATAAGAAATTTTAAGTGATCGTTAATCATGAAATGTAAATTTTGTACTATTGTCACCAACTAGCCTATGAATTTTGTGAAATGGCTAATTATATAATTTTGAATTCTAATTTTATGCTTATTTGTTAACCATTTTTGAGACTGAACAAGATTAATTTTTGTGAACATGATTTTATTTTTAAACATGTTTCCTTTATGCACTGAATGTGTTTATTATGCTCACGTAAATACCCTTAATAATAATGGTAGGGAATCCAAATGGTACGAATACTGAAAACTGCACTCTGCCCGAATACTCCAAAACTGCACTCTGTGGCATTGAAATATTTCAATATAAAACAGCCTCCTTCTACCATTTCCATTCTTTTAAAATACGGTGGATCTTCGTGTTTTAAATGGAGGTTGAGTAAGTTCCTTTGAACTCAAAGACAGTTTGTTAATGTGGTGTACTGTGTGCTGATCCCACCTTTAAAGAGATTTATTAACTAAAACATCTCGGGTCTAAAGACAGCATATTCAGGTTTCGTCAGGACAACCAAAGCACTGAAGAAAATTTGAAAGGGTGTTTTACTAATTTTTCACCCACAGTGTGTGTTTTTTTGTGGCACATATAAACTGTTGAGTGTAAATATGAATAAATGCATAAACACTTTTTGTAAACAACATTGTATCCATTTAAAAAGTGCAAAAACACATCTGTTAAAAATACAAGTTTACATGTGATCAGTCACACAATATCATCATTATAACTGATAACATATTAATAATAATACACTTTTTTTATTTGTTTATGCTATTAATGTAATAGAATGTAAAGATGCATGTGAACCTAAGACAGTGACTGATTGTGAATTAGATATTTTTTCCATAGGCTATATTTTAACATTTATTATTAAAAATTATGCCTCAGCCACAGTTATTTTTGAATTTTAAATACTGTTGTTATCACTCAGTATAACCAATAATTATATATTATCAATGGTCAATTTGCTAGCATTGTAACCTTGAAAATGAATTTAGCAGTGTTTCCTAGAAGAAAAAAAAGCACTTTGCTGTCACTGTAACACAACATTGTTGGCACTTTAGATTGGCTCTGTTGTCATTGTCATTGACATGGCTCTATTTATTGTACACTGATGGTGAGTTATAAAAATGCAGATTTGAGGCTGTCAGATCTTATTAGATCTTATTTTTACTTTTTCTGCAATATTAAACATCAACATCATTATTTACAGTTCTGAAACTGTATAAATCTGTTACTGTTTCACATGTGAAATGGACACATTTCATTGCATTCAGTGAAAAAATACAAAAATAAGTGGCATCTGCAGCAAATGGTAGACCATTTCTCTGTAAATAACAGTACCACTGTTCTGATGTTTTACCTACAAAGGTGTTTACACTTTTTATATTTTGCTTTATGAACTCAACTATTGTTTTCAAATCCCCATTTTATTATTAAATATACTTATCAGCTGTTAACTGTGAATTAAAGTACTTTCCAAAAAATGCCTATAGTCATAATAAATTTGTTTGTCATGTTTTATTCACTCAATTTGCCCAACAACTGCATGGCTTTTTTTTTTTTTTTTTTTTTTTTTTTTTTTTTTTGGCATTTAGGAAAGCATACATGACTTTTAAGCATTGATGTTTAGTGGATGCATGAAGTCAGTTCCCCACACAAGTGTCCTACAGGTTTATCACAAGTTCAAGTAATATTTTTTGGGGTTCTGTATATTGATTTAGCAATGAATATCCAAAGGTCTGTTGACTTCATAATCTTTTTTCTTGATTCTTTCACGCTTCATTACACATGTGTCCTTTCCCTGTAGGCCAATTAGATTACATTTAAATTAACTGTATTAAAATGACCTTTGTCTGTTTCTTTCTATGTCTGGACACCAAAACAGTACAGTAAAATGTGTCGGTTGACATTATACAGCAGAAGTAGTAGCTAAATATATTTCAATGCGTTAATACTTTTTCGCATTAAAATGTAATATGTACATGTATACTACCAGGCTTATTCTGACCAGTGAACAAATTATGACGCTCAGAAGGTAGAATATGATGATAATATATCTCACTCAAAAAAGTTTTATTTATCGTTATATGTAAATAATCTATAAAAAAAAAGAGATACATGATGACAAAACGGTTGATGTGCCATACAGATCCTGCGTGCTGTTGCTATGGTTACCGCCTCAGGCTAGCGCTCTAACTTTTTGTCTATTTTTTTTTATAGCTATTTAGGAAAAGAACCCTTAACCTTTTTCTTTTTGACTTGGAAATTATGACAGAATATATATATATATATATATATATATATATATATATATATATATATATATATATACATATATAGATATATATTCATTCCAAAAAAAGTGTTTATCCTTACTGCAGTTTACTGCAAATATATATTTTTTTTAATTTCATAATTATTCAGTATCAATTTTGAGTCAAATCTCAGATTTTTTTTTTTTTTTTTTAATTTATTAAACAACAACAACAGCAAAAAAAAAAAAAAACATTAAAAGCCCATAGACTCCAAATGACACAAACTC
The DNA here is from genome assembly GCA_037950675.1 of Hypophthalmichthys molitrix. Classification (NCBI taxonomy): domain Eukaryota; kingdom Metazoa; phylum Chordata; class Actinopteri; order Cypriniformes; family Xenocyprididae; genus Hypophthalmichthys; species Hypophthalmichthys molitrix. The sequence goes on along the minus strand of CM075507.1, from coordinate 7,120,303 downwards.
TTGGAGAACATGACTGAATTGTGTAAGAAACAAATGTGCTCCGTTGCAGTTTGTACTGTGGAGAGAAAAACAATCACGTATTTACGCATCTATCGGGCATTTACGAGTAGCTATTCTAGTAAGTTGCTCTCTTTGTTGTTATTTAGTTGTATGTAGAGGGCGGGACTCGAACTGAAATGAACAAGGCGCGGCCAAGAACCCCTTCACACGTGTAGACAAAGGGACCCATCAACACAACCCAAATATGCATTCGAAAAGTTTTTTTCCGCGCACGCGACTTCACGCCAAGACTTCGCAAAACGCTCAGGTGAGTTATTCGCATGCACCCACTGGGGTTTTACTGCGCTCAAATATATTTCGTCTATGAATTTTATCTTGAAAAGTTCTCCAAGAGTTGGTGCGTCAGCTCGCAAAGTTGAACACAAAGCAAGAGGAGCGTTCCTTTGTTCAGCGGGGCGCTTTGAAGGGCGACTCTAGATGCTCAAACTATGTATGAAAATGAAATATGAAGAAATTGGATGGCAAAAACGAAAGGATGTATTTCGGAGAAAAAAGCTTGAGAGTTATTTTCCACTTTTGGCTCATGTGGGACTAAGGATGACGCAGGAAGACAAAGCTGTCAAAAGTTGATTGGCGAAGGAAGTTGACCGAAAATTACGCATGCAAAGTATTTCACAATTAATATTAAATGAAAGACAAGTTTTGTTACAAGTAGAGCCCTATGCATTGATCTCTTTAATCTCTCAGAAAATGCAGTAGTTAATCGCGAAGTAGATATCGACAATTATCTGCGCATGATGCCTACTGATAAATTCTGCATACTTGTGTTTTTAATGTCTTCTTATAAACTAAATCATTCGCCATTAATGCAATGCTATTTGGTGCCATTTGCGATGATTTTTGAGCATGAGTTTGATGCATATTAACCACGAAATGCTCAGATTGTGTGAAAGAGCAACAGGTACAATGAGCAGTCGGTCTCAGTCCTTTGTTACAGAACTTAGAAGGGCACGATGGAGTTTCTTTGTTCTGCAGCCACCAAACAGAGAATATGAGGAACTTTAACGCAAATGATCTCTTTAACCTTCATTGCTTATGTGCATGACATAGCAACGAATGGTAAAAACTTTTCTAAAATAAAAAATAAAAAAATACATAGAAACAATAACTTAGTACATTTTCACCAGTCCTGATTAGAATAAATATATATATATTTTATTATTATTTAACTTTTACCCCAGAATATGTTCAAAAACATTAGAGACAACTTGCATGCAGAACAGCTCATGGAAGTATTTATTATAAGTATGATTATTTGACTTTTTATTTTAAGTTTTATATCCGCTAATTCTTGATATGGATATTCTGTACGTTTAATGTGCCCAGTAACCCTGGAGTCTAAAAGGAGTTCACTTTTGAAAAAGTTGTCAGATCTTTCAGAAATGTGTATTTTTTTATTCTCCATCTTACAACCTAATGCATTAGACAGATGTGCACATGAGATTAATTTAAAATGAGCAACAGCTGTACAACAAGCATACAAATAATTCAGTAATACATGTCAAACCAAAGTTGAAACAATTAAAACGTTTTAGGAAAGTAAAAATTGAAAATTAATTTAATTTATCTTCAAATTGTTTCATTTGAGCTCTCAAATCAATTTCCCAGCAAGACGTATGTTCTTATATGCCCCCAAACTGCAAGTGGGCCTAACTTCATTCGAAGACTTTGAGACACACAGCCTTTCTGTTAAACTCTTTTTAATCTGTGCCTGGAGAGAAAAAAGAGCTGAGAACACAGCTGCATTCATTTCGTCCTTTAACTTAAAATCATATTTTTATCTTACAGGCCACTACGCATAAGCATCGGAACTATAACTTCTTCCAGCGGACGCCCTTTTAAGGATTTATTTATTTATTTATTTGCTGTGGGATATTACTCTCCTCTTTGAATACTGGACTATTCATTATGAGAACGATTACTTTCCACATCTTGACATAATGTACGAACTAAAGGTAAGTACCCTATTTTTGAAACGCATTATAAGTAATATAAGTTTATAGTTCCTAGCTGCTTCAAATATTAACGTAGAGATATGTCAAAATATGCATTTGAATGTACATAAAAAGCATGACACAATAAGGATTTTTAATATCATTAACAAAAGTTATTATAATATCTCAGCACACGTTGTTACTCGCCTAATGCAAACAGACTAGTTCCTGTACACATCAGGTTTCTGCATGGCCGGCTGAATTAAACTTTTTCTCAACACAATTGCGCAGAGGTTAATGATGAGGTTATTTAAGACTATGTCTGTCAATCACGAATGATTGAAAGCATCAGAAACTCTCGAGGAGAGCTTCAGTTGTGTCTATGGCGGTTTGTGTAGCGCAGCAGTATTTTTTCAGCACGTGTAGAGCTGGACAGCGTCTTTGGGACTCGCTGGATTTCATGGCGCGAGCGCGCAGCATCCACAGGAAACATTTAGAGCCGCATTGCAGCCATTTCTTTCATCAAACGAGTAATCCCATCATCTTCCCCTGACTCTTTACCATGAGTCGAGGATTGAGTGAGCTCAGACTGCGTCGAGACCAGCCAAGCATCTCGCCCTACGGCTTCTCTTCACTATGATGTCATTAGTCTCCAGTATGATGTCATTAGCAGCCAATCAAACGCGAGGGGGAATCATACGAGCCAATTAAACGCGAGGCGAGAGAAGCGGCCCCGCCCTCCGCACGTTTTGTCCATGTTGGAGGTCGCAGCTCTGAAATGAAGTAATGCAGAGAAAAGCAGACAAAAGTACACTGGTGTGACATGAGCTTCGCCTTAAAACAGAGAGTATTATGTATACTGCATAAATGTGCAGGTTAAAATGAGAAATATTTTAATAGTTGCTTTGGAGATTAAATTAGATTTAGAAAAAGGGCATGGGCTTGTGTGGTTGTTTTATGAATTGTATGATCATCCTATGAAGACAAAATCAACTACTCAGTTTCATTAATTCTTCACATATAACAATAATGTTATAAGTGAATGGCTAATTAAAGGAAATGTTGCATCGTAAAGGCGGCCACCAGCGACATTTTCACTCTTTCCTTCTGTAGAAAATAGCAGATGGTGCTGGTGTGATAGTGACTGTTCTCTAACCTGGTTCTTTCCATCCACATTATTCAATAAGCAGCAATGAACAGAGAGAGCCTGATGTCACTCCTGTACAGTCGTAAAAAAATCACTATTTTTTCCTCTCATTCTCAGTTCACAGTCTCTTCTGCATATCAATGTGCTCTGGAAAAGCTCCACATTTAGACTAGCATTACCAATTGTCCTGACAGTGTACCTTCTAGGTTCTCACAGCCTGTGAAATGAAGTGGAGTAGCAGGCTTAGTTTTAGTTCTCAGTGCCTGTCGTCCAGAGATAAGTGAACATGTTCTGTCTGAACATTAAGATGTATCCAGAGTGCATTATTTCTCTTTGCCTTCACACTAGTTAAATACTCATGGTTTTCTGATTATTTTATCAGTCATGCTTCACTCAAAAAAAAAAAAAAAAAAAAAAAAAAAAAAAATGATTCTAGCTGTTTGCTCAGGTTAATTAAATAAAATAAAATAAAATAAGCTGAAACAACACAACTCTTTAGTTTTTTACTTAATTGTCATTTGCACTCAATTTAATTATGGTAAATTAAATTTGTAAAATGTTAAGTTAACTTAAACCATTTGTGTTGGGACTACGTGAATCATTTCTGTTGCATTCACAGAAACTGGGCAGTGGATTTCTAGTTCCCAGCATGCTTTGCATAGGGATAGATCAGGAGAGTAAATGTTGAAATTAGGTGCTGTTTAATGTGTTTTTTAGTAAAGGGAAAGCTTGTTAGTGTTTAATGTTACCACTGTGCTGAGGAGAGCTCGTTGTTAGGAAGTGGGTGGCAACATTATCATGCATGTTGCTTTACTTATTGAGCCATAGCTTTGCTGGCATCAATGTAGTGATAGGTAACTTCTTGTTCATTATATTCACATGCTATAGCTATAAAAAGTGGTGTATGAACATGTTCCTAGCTATTTATTGTAACTTGAAGTAAGAATAGTTGATTACAGTGCTGCTCTTCTTCATACGCAGCTATCTGTGTACAATCTAAGCAAGGACTTCACTCTTCATCACAATGGTAACCGCAACAACTTGATGAATTTAAGTTCATACAACAAGACTACAATAAATCAGTCCAAACTATTGTTTTGTTGTTGTTGTTGTTGGAAAAATTTAATTCAATTTCATGGAAACGTTTTGCTGAATTTTAATTAAGTTCACTCAACAATTTTTTTTACTGACACAATAACCTAAATTTAGTTTGTTTAACAAACTATTATTTGTTTAAATTGACTTATTGTAGTTTTGTTGTATGAACCTAATTGTGTGGAAAAGTTTTTCTTAATTCATTTACATTCAATGAACAAACATTTTTTTTTTTTTTTTTACATTTTTTGTTAATATGAAAGTTGAAAAGGAACTTAAAAAGAAAGAAACACTGCAGTCGTGGAAATACCTAATAGCATTGGAATTTGGAAGACTAGTTAATAAAGTTACATTTCTGCTCATCTGTTTGTCTTTGAGATTAGATTCGGTCTAACAGTGTGATTCATTCGGCTTTAGTGACAGCTGGTAGTCTAAAGTTAAAGAGGGCCGTTACTGCTGAGTAAGAGAGCACAATGCCTGTCAGTTGGAGGAAACTGCATGTGAAAAATGTGCTGTTCAAGAAATTATTTTTACCATCTGTAAATGCTAGGTCAGATGTGTGCTATGCGGTGATCACCTATATCTGGACACCTATGCTGTGCTTAAATATGTATGAAGACAGTCAGTGTTGTGTTTGTTTGTGGTTATTGGATCATGTTGATCATTAATATGATGAACCTGGAGCTATGCAATATTGCGTTGCTTCTATTTCAGCGGTGTAATGCAAACAAGCACAAAGCCTTAAGCTGCACTGCTCTCATGATGAAAGCACAGATGGAATTACGCTGCTATTTTTGCACTTAGACACAAAAAAAGTCTAAAATAGGCAATTAGTCAGTCCACAAATTGTAATCTGTCCTCCATCAGCATGCCTCTGTGCGGTTGGAGTCAGCATGTAGCTGCAATCACAATCCTTCATCCGTCTTTGGCAAAGAGGGCATGCAAAGCCTTATTCTGTCAGTCTTTCACAATGGTTTAACTCAGGAGCCACATAAGGACAGAGGACGAGACAGGCTGAGAAGCAGCATGCTGGGGAAGAGGTTGTCTGTTCTATCAGCGGTTCATTGGCCGGTCATGAATCAGGAGTCTGCAGGATGCAGTCTGAGGCACCTCAAACGAGTCATTCTGACTTTCTATCAGAATAAAACATTGAACAATGTAGGATCTCCTACTGACCTCAAAGTGACCAACCCAAGTAAAACAGAGGTCAGCAAATGATGTCATTCATAAGGCTAAAGCAGGTGCTGATAATCTTAGTTCATCCAAAAATGATCAATTTGTCATCATTTACTCCCCCTCATGCAATTTCAAACTTTCTGTGGAACATGAAATATTTTGAGATTTTTTTTTTTTTTTTATCCATACAATGAAAGTCAATGGTACCCAAATGCTCACCAAAACTGTTTCCAACATTCTTCAAAATATATTTTGTGTTCTGCAGAAAAAAAAATAAAAATAAAAAATCAACAACAACAAACAAACATCATACAAGTTTGGAATGACATCAGGGCAAGTAAGTAACTCAGACAGGCATTACAGATTGTACAGAACGTACACAAAGAAGTGTATTTTTCAGTAAAATTTGCTGATAAAATAGTACAAGTGGAACAGACATTATTCCTACCTGGGCTGAAATGAATTGTGACACTGCAAAGTATTTTGTTCTGCTATTCTTTAAAAAAGTCACAAAGTAACATGATTAAAAACTACAAAGACAGAATCAGAAGTGAATTCAAATGCTTCCTACAGTCATTTCCTCATTTCAAAGAAAAGTCACAGTTGTTACTTTATATCATAAACTGTCCAAACACACAGATCCTCCATAATCTTAGAAAAAGCTAAGGAAGGACTGAGCTGTAACATTCGTAGGGGAAGCTTAAAAAGGGTTAAAAAAACATCACAAACCTGTGGTATTTGCATTTCTTTCTTGCTTGCATGTATTCACAAAGGAAAATCCATCCATCCACATTACTATACAGTTACCTTGGGTCGGCATATCCCCAGGAATGACTCTGTGGCTGTGGTATGTGAGTCAGGAAGTATCTCTCAGTCAGCTGTTACGCTCTGGGAAGTTCAAGTTCTCTGCTTAACTGTGCTGGTCATGGTTGTTTGCTGTGGAGACTTTCCATGTTGTAACAGCTGCATCAGGAATCTGCTCAGGCTGCTGATCTGAAAAGACATGAGATGGCAAACAGACAGTGAACTGTGCTCCTTTCTCAGCTCTTCGTGAATTTAAAACATAATATTAGGCATCATAGTGCATCCATCAGTCGCAACAGTCCCTTAGAAATCATACTGATCCCACAGAAGAGCTGTAATTTAAACACCTAGAGCTATTAGACTGTGGTGTATATAAAAAAAAAACTGTAAATCTAACAGTCACACATGTGCTTTAATTACATTGTACTAGCATTTTTATTACATGAATACATGAATATATGAATAAATAAAAGCTGAATTGAGTGGGAGTCTAATGAACTACAAAAATTGTGTTTATCATAAATGTAAGGCATTAGTTTGTGCATTAAATTTGTCCTAAATTTAAAATGAAAACATGTGGCTTCAGTGATGTTCAGACACAAACACACATAAAAATGTGTGTATTTCCTGTATATCAGCATGTGTTATCAATAGGGGATTTTAAATGGCTCATATCTACAGCATGCAAACTCATCCCAGCTAACAGGGAATGTTCACAGAACTTTGCCTAAAGTTCAGGCATGGTTCTTTCAAAGTTATAAACTAATGTTCTTGCAGTATCATTAACATTATCAAACAATTAGCACAAAAATGTTATTTATACAACATACATTATTTTTTTTAAACATTTTAGTTGGACATTACATTAGTCTAAAGTTTTTTAAACATTACTACAAATGGTTCAGAGAACATTCAAAAGTAACGTTCCCAGAATACTTGCAAAATGATAAAATGTTTTAAAAAACAAAAATAAAATAAAATAAATATGTTTTGAATGTACATTCAGAAATACGGTTGTCACAACTTAATTGAAACTGACAATCGATACAGCCAGTAAATATGAATTTAGTTTATTTTAGTCTATTTTCCACATTTTAGAATAACAGTAATGCGATAAACACTCTGAAATAATACAAATGACCAAAACATCTGATTCCAGCTCTCATTACTCTGAACATTCATCGACATGATGTTATGAGTTGCATCCTGGTATTCTTTAAAACACTTTGAAGGAACGCGTGAGGAGCGCTTTACTTATACATTTTAAATGTATAATAATTAGTAATATTAATGTAAAATAACTTAACGTTTTATGCAGACATAACTTAGATTGTCTACAAACCTAAAGTTCAAGCATTTAAGCAGAAACCTTTAGATCAAAAGGTTTTAAAGCTCAGTCAAGCATGTTAAAATGACTGACAGTTTATGCAGTATAGTGTGTGTTTAAGCTCTTCTCTGGTCCTCACTGGATGGACTGCATGACCAGTAAAACTCAATTCCCCATGCTTGGGGTTGTTGAAGTCCAAATGCTGTCATCACATGCACAATTAACTCAGTCAGCGCTTGAGCTCTGGACGGCCGCTGTCATGACCTGCGCTTCAGCCTGCAGTCATCACGGGGTCAGAGGTTACTGGGACAGTCTATCCCATCAGAGCATTAAACACGTGTTACTGCTTTCCAGTCTGTCTATCCAGTCTCAAGTTTGACAAATTAAGGTAACTTCTGTCGCTTTCGTCTTCAAGCAGCGTGATAATAATCATGATATTCAGTACCGTCACACCACTTCAGTTAGTCCGTTCAGGTGTGTCCAGAACGCAAGAGATTAAATTATAGTGCTTATTTCAGCTTTTGGCCTTTTGTTATTTGAGGCTGTAAAACTGGTTGAACCTGAAGTAGATTTCATTTTGGTTTTGCAGGTCACTTGTCATTCTGATCATCACATTTAGCCCAGATTTGCCTTACTCAAGCAGGCATCTCCAAGCAACCTCATCTGGCTCCACAACAAAATGAAAGCGTGCCTGGAAAGAACAACATGCTTATAGTAATGTTCATTCTGTCTACCTTTGTTATGTGTTCCAAAACTGTGTGTAATTTAGGAATGCTTAGCGTTTCAAGAGCTTGTCAGACTTTAATGTCGGCTACATAAGTTAGCGAGTCTTTATTGTAAAAACGCCAGTTGAATAGGCATTTTTGGAAGGCTTTTCGGACATGCTTGACACATTAAATCAAGATCTCCAGCTGGGGCTTAGCTGCACAAGGACCGAAGTTTTGTCATTAGGCCAAATAAGCCATGGACTTCACAGCCGAACCCATGCCAAAACAATGTGTTAACACACTTGATGGAGTGCCAGGGACGATCTGGTGAGTTCTGACTGAATTAGGTGTTTTAAAAAACAATGCACAAAAACTCAAAATTTTGGCTAAATGCAAGAATGTAATTTTGCACAACTGAAAACAGCTTTAATGGCCTGTTTTGATCGTCCATGATTGCACAGAGGATTCAGATGTCTGTGGACTGTGTTAAGGATGTCTGGAGTCTATGAATTCTTGAACACATTCTGCTGTACATGCTCACCAATGGTGCTTACCATAGGAAATAAACTATAGTGTAATGTGTAATGACTATAGTGACTATATATAATAAACTATAGTGTAATGACAATTGTTTGGTTACTCAGTTGATACTTTATGAACACACACATATAAGAAGAAGAAGAAGAAGAAGAAGAAGAAAAAGAAGAACTCTACAGTACAATAAATATAATACATTAAATTATATAATGAGGCTCAACAGTTCTCCCGTTCAAACAGTAGCGTCTCAAATACTGTCTGTTATCCTGCAACGAAAGTAAAGCCCACTGATCTAATTAAATATAGGTCAAGCTAGTATTATATAAGTAGCCAAACAGTGACCAAAGTAATATCAAAGATGACAATGTCCATAAAACGTCCAAAAAAGTCTTGGTACTTTCTGATACGACAAGAGTCCAATTGAGCCGCGAGTTTTTCCGTCAAATCCTCATTAACCGACAGAAGCTTGTAAAGATGCTGTCAGACGGCTTTTACTGTTGCACTCGCGTCTTGCGCATGACACGGCATTTCGCAAATAGAACACAACAAAAAACTGACGGGAGCGGCTCCGGTGGAGAACAGTGACTGGCTCTAGAACCTTCCGATGACGCACATCTTATATCTTCGTCGCTGTAAGTTACCGAAAGCAAAACCATACATGAAACCACTTAGCAGAGCGGCTCTCTCACACTGTATGTCGTGACAGACAACTAGTTGTCCAGTCCGGTTGCATTCACACAGCACAGGTTTTTCCGAGAATGCGGTCTGAAATTTAAGGGTGTGAATTGTAGAATGTGTTCGTCACCCCATAACCGTATTGTGTGTGAACGTAACAGGACTGACAACCATATTCTGCTGCTGTTTGAACGTTTTATTTTTTATTTTTATTTTTTTATTATTATTATTTATTATTTATTTATTTATTTATTAGTTTTTTTGTGGCTTGTAAAATTTGAACAATGTATGAAATGTCTGTATTACTGCTTGGTCTATTAAAGGATTAGTTCACTTTCAAATTAAAATTACCCTGAGCATTACTCACCCTCAAGCCATCCTAGGTGTATATGACTTTCTTCTTTCTGTTGAACACAATTGGAGATGTGTTAATAAATATCCTTACACATCTGAGCTTTATAATTGCAGTGAACAGGGGTCACGAGTATGAAGCTGAAGAAAGTGCCTCCATCCACAATCCATCTATCAAAAACATACTCCACATTTCTTCCGGGGGGTTAAAAAAAAAATCCATATTTACCAAGTTATGAAGTAAAATATCTAGCTTCTGCTATACTGCCTTCCGTTTTCAAATTACGGAAAAAACGGAACTGGCGTCACATCAGGGATGTGTGTCAGGGATGTGTGTGTGGGGGGTAGTTGTGGGTTTCTCCCTTGGGCGAAATCGCGTTCCAGGGGGGAGAAATGGGAACGCGGGGGCACCGCGATGCAACCACAAAGGGCACTTTCACTTTCGCGATTAAAGGGGCAGGGGCTCAAGCCGTGCACGCCACTGATATACAGAATCTCACAGAAGTGAGTACACCCCTCACATTTCTGTAAATATTTTATTATATCTTTTCATGTGACAGCACTGAAGAAATGACACTCTGCTACAATGTAAAGTAGTGAGTGTAAAGCTTGTATAACAGTGTAATTTGCTGTCCCCTCAAAATAACTCAACACACAACCATTAATGTCTAAACCGCTGTCCACAAAAGTGAGTACACCCCTAAGTGAACATGTCCAAATTGGGCCCAAAGTGTCAATATTTTGTGTGGCCACCATTATTTTCCAGCACTGCCTTAACCCTCTTGGGCATGGAGTCCACCAGAGCTTCACAGGTTGCCACTGGAGTCCTCTTCCACTCCTCCATGACGACATCACAGAGCTGGTGAATGTTAGAGACCTTGTGCTCCTCCACCTTCTGTTTGAGGATGCCCCACAGATGCTCAATAGGGTTTGGTCTGGAGACATGCTTGGCCAGTCCATCACCTTTACCCTCAGCTTCTTTAGCAAGGCAGTGATTGTCTTGGAGGTGTGTTTGGGGTCGTTATCATGTTGGAATACTGCCCTGCGGCCCAGTCTCCAAAGGGAGGGGATCATGCTCTGCTCATTCATGGTCCCCTCAATGAACTGTAGCTCCCCAGTGCCAGCAGCACTCATGCAGCCCCAGAGCATGACACTCCCACCACCATGCTTGACTGTAGGCAAGACACACTTGTATTTGTACTCCTCACCTTAGTCTGCTTGTCTTCAGCAAACTGTTTGCGGGCTTTCTTGTGCATCATCTTTAGAAGAGGCTTCCTTCTGGGACGACAGCCATGCAGACCAATTTGATGCAGTGTGCAGCATATGGTCTGACCCCCCACCCCCCACCCCCCCAACCTCTGCAGCAATGCTGGCAGCACTCAACCTTTGGATATGACGCTGAACATGTGCATTCAACTTCTTTGGTCGACCATGGCAAGGCCTGTTCTGAGTTGAACCTCTCCTGTTAAACCATTGTATGGTCTTGGCCACCGTGCTGCAGCTCAGATTCAGGGTCTTGGCAATCTTCTTATAGCCTACGCCATCTTTATGTAGAGCAGCAATTCTTTTTTTCAGATCCCCAGAGAGTTCTTTGCCATGAGGTGCCATCTTGAACTTCCAGTGACCAGTATGAGAAAGTGAGAGCGATAACACCAAATTTAACACACCTGCTCCCCATTCACACCTGAGACCTTGTAACACTAACGAGTCACATGACACCGGGGAGAGAAAATGGCTAATTGGGCCCAATTCGGACATTTTCACTTAAGGGCGTACTCACTTTTGTGGCCAGCGGTTTAGACATTAATGGCTGTGTGTTGAGTTATTTTGAGGGGACAGCAAATTTACACTGTTATACAAGCTGTACACTCACTACTTTACATTGTAGCAGAGTGTCATTTCTTCAGTGTTGTCACATGAAAAGATATTATAAAATATTTACAAAAATGTGTTCATACTCTGTTCACTGCCCTGTTCACTGCCATTTAAAGCTTGGATGCGTCAGGATATTTATTAATATATCTCCGATTGTGTTCATCAGAAAGAAGTCCTATACACCTAGGATGGCTCGAGGGTGAGTAAAGCTTGGGGTAATTTTCATTTGGAAGTGAGCTAATCCTTTAATGCCATCAGTTTAAATATGACATGCATTTAAAAGGATCATAAAATTGATTTTTTATTTTTTATTTTATAGTGCACTGAGGTTGCTGTGAGACTTCAGTGTAAACACCCACTGCTGTGACTGGCTGACATCTTTGCAATTGAAATTAATATTACATGTGGAATCCTTTCGAATACGTTTACCACATTTTTACTATTACAGCTGTCGAGATTAACGAATTGTGAAAATTGTTGATTATTGCATTATATTTAGATCTTTTCCATCACATGGAAGGTTGCAGTGATTAACATTGAGCAGATGTCACTCGGTTGATCATGTTAATGCAGTGATCTCGTCATTGCAACGCAATTTCTGCACTCTCACGAAATGCTTTCACCCATAACTAACAATGCAAAGACTATTTAAATACAGTAAGAGATTCATTGTGTAGTGTAAGATCATCACTATAATGGGAGTTTTGGCAAGTGTCCAGATAAACTCGTTCTGCGTTATTGACATCTTCAGCCATTATAAAGAGAGACAGTTGCTGGTAAAATGTACAGTACAAATATGCAAGTCAGCACTGACGTGACTAGGACATTCGTTAAAAATAAACTGAATCCATTTTTCTCTGACATAGGGATCCTTAGGCAGCAAAGATGATGTTTTTCCAAAGCCAGGAACAGCACAACATCTGCGTGCCATCGCAGTCTTATCACAATCTTATTGTAAACAACTAGGCCTACTTTAGATCCACCTGCTGCTCATTGACTGAACGTCAGTGGGCGGGACAACAATGTAATGATGCAAAAGTAGGCGTTGTTGTCTTGCTCCAGAGGCAGTCGTATGCAAATGATGATGATCACATGCCATATCAGTTCCAAACAAAGGTTTTTTGCAGCTTGATTATATAAATGACGAGGACGTTTTAAGTTATGGAACTTGCAGGATGTAATAATGATACAAAGACCTCTTATATGCCAAAAGACCAAGGAAAATTTGATTTCTCATATCATGACCCCTTTAAATTTCATCATTTAATGACAAGTTTTGATAACCGGATAAAGCTTTAAACCTTGATTATTTATTCATATGCAACTTCTGAGCGTTCATCAGGTGAAATGCCCCTCTGTGAACCTCAGATGAAAAGGTTACTTTGTGCTTTTGTATGTACTACTATCAATTAAAATATATTTTTAAATCATTTGGGAGATTCAAATTGAAACAAAAATGAACCAAGCATCAGAATTCAAATCTCTGTCTCTTACCCCCCCCCCCCCCCCCCCCCCATCCAAAAGCTGTAAAATGTTATGGATCTGTGCCTGTAAGAAAAGATCCCATTACTTTCAAGAATAATCTGAGCCCCATGTTGTTCCCAAATCCCCATTCCCCATCTCAGTGGGACCCGCTTCCCCTGGCGCAAGTGCGTGGCTGATGTATGTGTGCTTCATGCCCGGAGGGCTAATTCCCCTCCTTGTCTGTCTCTCTGTAAAAACAGTCAATGATTCATCAGACAACAAAACCAATGAGCTGTTCTCCAGCACTGGAAGGCAGAACAGCCGCTGTCAGCAATGGTGCAATAATTAAATGTGATAAATTATACATGAAGAAGGAGTGGCACTGAGTGACAGATACAGCGAGAGCCATTGTGTTGAGAGGGTGACGAGCCAAGAACCTGCACCTATTTATGCCATTTTAACTGTTTCAGTCGACCCTGCGAATACTGGGCGTATAGAATGTGGAGAGGCAGAATGCTGCGCACAGAGGATATTGGCATTAGCAGGTTAAGGGAGGGGGCCTCGTTACAAGGAGGAAGCACTTTGGGAGGGCAGTGATTACCTCCTGACATTTTTACAGGCTTGGCGAGGGCAGGCGTGCCGCAGGAGGCTGGTGGTTATGGTCCACTCCTCAGAGGGGAAGATGGCACCCTCTGGTTTCTGACGGGTTTTCACTTTCCACTGAGAGCCACATTACTGACCTGCCCAAGCAGGCAGATGAGCGAGACGACTCTGCCTCTGGTGGCCAACAGCGGTCATGCACGAGTAGTGTTGCATGAATCCCTGCGTGGTTACCTCATTCATGGAAAGGTCACTGAAATACAGCAGGAGAGCAGTGTGTTTCTCGAATAGACATATAAAGCATCTACCTCAGTAAAAGAATAAAAGACTGAGACCTCAACTGACTGAGACTGATCCAGTTTAAAGACAAGGCAGGTTTATTTATATGACATAAATTAAGAGGGCGTTACATAGCCATTATAAGGAGAAAGAAAAATGATATAAAAATTGACTAAAACCATCTGACATGTCCAGACATAAGAGAATCATGGTTTTATAATGCTTCGGTCTTTTCATTGAAAGCAGAGGAGAGTGAATGCAATCAAAGCAAGCTCCCCATTCCAAATATAATAAAAGCGCTATAATGCCTGTGAACATGAAAACATCTAAGTATTATATCATTGAGACTAAGACTGATGAAGTCACCTGATCATTTAAAGGGCTGGACAAGTGGTCAACACGTCTATAGACTTTTCTCTTAGTGAAGTAAACACTGTTGAAAAACTCAGCAAGGCAGGGCTTTCAGCATTCACAGGTTAGCACTTTTTGTATTTCAACAACTTTGACATCTGTTTCGCACCTAAATCTCTCATGCTTCACAAACAACCACAACATGTCAGCTCACTGTGTTACAACTTCCCGTCGAGTCGCAGCGCGTCTGACTGGTTTCGGATAGAGGCACACGCGCACATACGTGCCTCTCACACATGCACACGTGTCCTGTCTCACCCTCGCTGTTTCTCCTGCTATGCTGGCTGGCAGAATATGTGTCGGGTTCAGGAATGCTGATGCGCTTTGCACCCTGCCTGGCATGCGAATGAGAGAACGACTCCTTTCCTTCCCATCCAGAGCGCCACACGGCGGGAGCTGCTCTGCTTCAACCAGACTTTATGTGTCTGATGCTTTTCGAGCGTACCATCGCATCTGCAAACGCGGAGTGCATAGCGGGAGGCTCTTGCTTGCCAAATGTGCACTTTCTTGGCCTGCAGAGACATGCTTGGACACAGTCGGTGGTCTGTCAGATCAGTGCGGTCCTTGTGTGTTAAAAGTGGTCACATTTGCATGCAGATCAAATGGCGTGCCATCCATCTTAATCTGTAGGGGACAGGTAAACGCTCTTGAGTTTCAGCCCAAAATAACCCATCAATCTGCTCAAATGAAAATGGCACCAGAACCTTCACAATCCCTGGCTACCTTTGTGGACTTCTGTGGCTTATCAACAAAGACTCTTGCTGGCCTGGGAAAAAGAGTTAAAAGAAGCACCAGGGGTCTTTAAAGTTTATCTCAGCTGAGATTTCCTACTAAGAAAGGTGTGTATGTGTAGCGAGTGGGGTGAGAGAGGTATCGCTCCTTTTCAGACGCACTGAACTCAAGTCACTGAGGTAAAATCATTGTAGTTTAATGGGAAGTAAATAGAGGATTAACTCTGAAGCTTTAGTCTAGCAGGGGTGGGCAAACTCGGTCCTGGAGGTCCACTGTCCTGCAGAGTTTAGCTGCAACCCTGATAAAACTCACCTGCGTGTAATCCTGAAGACCTTGATTAGCAGGTTCAGGTGTGTTTGATTAGGGTTGGAGCAAAACTCTGCAGGGACAGCGGCCCTCCAGGACCGAGTTTGCCCACCCCTGGTCTAGAGGCATGGGAATGCCACATTAAAGGGATAGTTTGGCCAAAAATGGAAATTTGGCTTATCATGTACTCGACCCCAGGCCTTCACAAAACAGTAAAAATTGTATTTCTTAGCAATTTTGAAGAAAACTTATGCCAGTGTTTCTCATACTTATGTGAAGCTTTGAAAAGACTTTTGGACATCCAAAGGCTTTTGGATGGGGGATGTAAGAGACAGAGATTTGAATTCTGATGCTTGGTTCATTTTTGTTTGGAAGTACAACAAAATCATTTCAGACAGCTCATGTACTATATTCTATAAGTCTCTGAAGCCATATGCTACTTCTGTTTGAGGAACATGGCATTTCCATGGCACATACACCTTAGAAATAAAGGCTTTCAAAAAAAACGTATTAAATGCTGTTTTTTTGGGATATTAAGTATAACCTCTCCAAAGAGCACCTTATTATAACTGTTTCCATCATCGTAGCACACACTTACCTACTGATGTTTTTCAATAACCACTTAAATTCCAGTCTGTTCCTCACACAAAACAGCATACTTTTTATAAAGACATGAGGGTGAGTAAATAATGAGAGAATTGTCAGTTTGAGTGAACTACTCTTTGAACAGTTTTCTACAAAGAATAAGCCTTTTAAACTATGATTTTTTTTGTTTGTTTCATCCTAATGATTTTCATGCCCAGTTTTTATTGATCAATGGGAGGGATCATCAAAAACATAGAAAGATAAAATATTATTGCAGAGTTTTACAAATGAATACCGAACCGTTCCATTCCTCTGATGTGATTTGATGGTGTCATCGCTGCATATTTACATTTACGTTTCCACACAAAGCAGAGTCAGCGGTTACTGCTAACAGCCGATGCTCAGAGGCCCTGGTTTGCATTCGAAGAGAATGGCCTTCCTCTCACTCATTAACCTTTCCTAATACCCTGCATGTATTAATAATGATCTGAGGAAAAGGTCAACACATCCCAGCATGCCTTGCAGCACCAGAACACCAGCTCCCAGCAATTTACTTGCACAATGTGGGCATCGGAGTCGAGTGCTCGTTACCGGTGCTTGTGCGAACTCACCCCGTAGTGCCATGTGCTTGTGATTGTAGCATCCGCCTGAAGAGAACAGACAGTGATTCAGAACGATGTTTGGTTGTGAAGCTAACAAGCCCTGCTTAAATGTAAATACTTTTGATTTGTTCTCAGATGCAAAGTGACAGCGAGACTATGCGGCTCGCCTCAGGTGCATTTGTGTTCCACATCCCTGGCATTGCAGGTGTAGGGCAGGCCAGGAAATGTAATCAGACTAACATAAACAATATAATGAATATATGTATATATATATATATATATATATATATATATATATATATATATATATATATATATTTCTTTTTTTTGCTTGATTTAAACAACATTCATACATTCTTAAAAAAAGGCCACCTGCATGTATAGCCAGTTCAAACTGTCACTTTCTATATCTATCATGGGAATGTATAAGTGGAAAATCATATGAAGGAGCGATGTAAAGGGATAGTGATTATGTCATCATTTATTCATTACGTTGTTGCAAACCCGTATGTTGGTATTTTTTTCCTGTGGAACACAGTAAGAGAAATTTTGATTAAATTTTGAAATGCCAGTAAGTAGGATAGCTGGATGCTGACTATATGCAGATGAATGAATGAATGAATGAATAAATAAACAAATAAATAAATAAAAATAAAAAAATAAAATAAAAGTGTACCCAGTATTTTATTTTATTTTAATTTTAATTAAAGTATTTATGTGGTGTTACAGAACCAAGCAATAAGTAGCATAACCCAGTGGTTCCCAACCTTTTTTACTCCAAGCCCCCCCTCCTCTCCGAATCAATACTGCACGCCCCACCCCCCATTTTTTTTATTCACAAAAACATTTGTATAGTAGTGTTATTAGTTTTCAACCCCATGTTATTATTTCTTTAAAGAAAGTCAACCTGCCATACCAAACAAGACCACAGTGAAATACCAACGGACTGAATTTAAATACTATGCAGATCCATTCAAAATTATTAAACACATATAACACCACTGATCCTATCAAACTTCTCCAAAACACGCTTGTTCGGCGAGCATCCATTATAAAACACTCAGTACAGTAATTTTGACAACTACGCAAATATATTGAACTGTGTTCATGCAGAAATACGATGTTATCGCGATCAGTGAGCCGAGAGCACACATGCACGGTTTGTTTGCGCATCAATAATTGCGGACTCGCTCATGCCTTATGTACGACTCCTGTATGTCACTGTAATCGTCTTTACCTTCATTACAATTGTCATCCATCAAAACCTGTTTTAGTGACACTGGTTTTCTTTTTCCAGTTTGCATTTTGAGTCACCGTTCAGGCAGTATTTCACAGCAGCACGATGAGAAACTGCCTGGGCTAAACCGAAACAATCACAGAATACATACGAGAGAGGTGGTGCCTTGATTTAAATGTATTTTTAATTAATTTTATTTATCTTTTTTAAAGTAACGTATTAATAATTACATTAATTAATTATATTAATATATTTAAATTCATTTTAAGTTATCTCGCGGCCCCCCTGGAGGATCACTGAGGACCCCTAGTGGGCCGTGGCCCACAGGTTGAAAACCACTGACATAACCTTTAACTGACACTCCTTCTGACAGCTGCCTCTTGCTCTCATCTATGGCACAAAAGTGCTTGAGTGGTCTGGTATTCATCAGCATCAACTCTGAATTGGCAAAGCAATTATGCATAGGAGTATGCATTTGTAAAATTTTGAAACTTTTGAAGCAGAAGACATAGACTAGGTATAGGTTTGTTAAACATATTTTATTATAGTTTTATTACACGTAGTATTATTATTATTATTATTATTATTATTCATATTTGTATTATTTCATACATAATTTCATTATGCTGTAGAGCAGGGGTGGGGAACATTGATCCTGGAGGGCCATTGTCCTGAAGAGTTTAGCTCCAACCCTAATTAAACACACCTGAAGCTAATCAAGGTCTTCAGGATTACTAAAGTTACAGGCAGGTGAGTGTTTTTTTCAGGGTTGGAGCTAAACTCTGCAGGACAATGGCCCTCCAGGATCAACGTTCCCCACCCCTGCTGTAGAGCAACAAATGTCAATAGTTTAACAATATTATTATTGTTATAATATTATTTTATATTTATTACCATCTACTTTTATGATCCTTTTAGGGTGCTATTGTGTCTTTTTTGGAGCTTGGCAGTTATAGTTACTATGACCTGTTATTGTATAGACAAGAGCTGCGTAAAGATTCTTTTTCCTTTTGTTTCCCACAGACAAGAACTTATGCTGTTGGAATGACAGAAGGCAGAATAAATAATGAGTGCTGCAGGGATTTGTAGCCCAAAAAATAGAAACGAGTTAGCATTTTAGCTCCTCTGGTTCCATCCCGAAGTCAATGGGTTTTTTGAATAGGATTTTGGTTAAAAGTCTGAAATAAGGTCTGTGTTGAGCACAAGCTCAAGGTGTTTTTTCATGTTTTATTGTACGACATAAAACCACACCAATACCCCACTCGTTTACATGTCTTGAAAAAGATGGCTGCTAACAAGTTGCTAAATGGGACTACAGATATGGTCAGAACATTAAACGTCATTACACCGATTAGGTAAACTCATCTGCACACTAGTCCACTCTCCTTTTTTTTTTCTTCTTTTTTTTGTAATAAAGACTGAAAGAGTTGTCGGAAGCTGGGGGGTGGTGACACTAAAGTTGAGCGACCGTGGTTGGTGTAGTTCATTTATAGCCTAAGATTAGCTTTTTATTTCTGGTGATTGTATTTAGGCTTCAAAATTCATAAAAGTTGTGTTAATTTGTGAAAAATTAACACATCTTGATGGACAAAACGTGTAAGTATCATAAACCTTTATTGATTACAAAGCTTTTTTTTTGCGATAACTCAAAAGGCAATGTAAAAATTGATTTTTTTTAATTTTTTTTTTGATGTTTTTTCGAGGGAATCAGTGTGATGCTAACCTTTGGGTTGGCCTACAAAAGTACGTCATCACTGTGTTACAAATCCTCATGTTTCTGTTTTTCCCTGTGACCTAGTTTTCCCCATTCTGTTGATTAGTTCATTTGATTCACCTGTGTCTAATTATCTCATCACCTTGTTAAGTTCCCTTTGTTTGCTTCCTGTATTTAAGCCCTGTGTTCACCCTTATTCCTGGTCCGTTCTCATCCTTGTATGGTGTATGTTATTCCTACGTGTTATCATTAAAGCCTGTATTCATCTAATCTTCTTCATTCGCCTGGTGTTTGATACCAATTATGACACACTGCAGCACTCTATGACAAAATGTTTAGTTTTGTATGAACTTTTCAATTCATGTTTTTTTCTTTACTGAAATAATCTCTTATATTATATTATCCAAATATTATCTCTAAATTAAAAAGTGGCAATCTCTGTTGACATACATTAATGGTATGCTGTACACCCAGTATTTTGACAGAGTGCATTACATCATACTCCCAGTCATCTTTTAGCAGTTTCCTAAAGGGCACATCTGAACTTCCTGACTATTGACATGAAACAGGAAAACTGGTGTGACAGGAAACTCTTGTAATGCTTGATAATATGGATTTCAGTTTGTCAACAGCATGTTAACTATTAGAAACCTGACTGATTTAGCCCTATATCAGGTTACCTTAAAGTGTAATAAACAAACCGTTCTTGCAGTGCAGTGTACCATAACGTGATGATGGAACCAGAATGCTGCTTATATCAGATGACATTGTAAAATTAGAGAGAACTGATTAGTCTTGTTCTCTTTCTCTTAGCTTATGGAAATAATTGCTCTCACTCATTTTAGGTGTGTCACTTAATTTGTTTGTGCAGTCTTGACTCATAACAAAATAAACAGTGTGAGGTGAGCAATCTAATTAGGTAAAGCAATTTACACAAAGCAAGATGTTGATTTTCCTTAATAAAGTGTTTGTGTAAACCAGTCTCTTGAAGCTGAGGGAAGATCAGAGCACCAATGCAGTGTTCTGTGGACATTGGTCTTTACTCCTAGATAATGTTAATCCATTACATTTCATGTTCCCTCGTACGAGTACCTGTTATCAAGCAGACAAGTCTTATCCTAAATGACTGTGAGTGCACTAATTGTGTATGCTTCACTCAAGAGCACAATGATGATAAAGCTAGACTGTGATCTCAATAACTCTCCAGGTCCTTTGCCACCAATGCTCACCATTAAAACGGCAGCATTTGCATAACATCTATATGCCGTCAGCTGACACCATTCTCAATTTAATCTCAATTTGTCACAAATGTTTACTCGATTCCAGACAGTGGTGTAAAGTATTTGAGTAAATGTAATTAGTTACTGTACTTAAGTATCTTTTCGGCTACTTTGTAGTTTTACTGAGTATCAAAGATTTAGGCAACTTTTACTCTCTACTTGTCTTGATTACCTTTTTGATTAAGTAAATGTACTTTTTTCTCTAATACATTTGTGATGAGTAATGCAATTACACATTACATTTTGTATGGCACCTAACTTTTTCTGCAGCTGTTTGCTTCTGCTATAAGGAAGTGATATTGCCATCTAAGGGAAGGTACTATATCTTGTGCTTTTTGCCTTTACTCACCCAAACTTGTCAAAAAAGGCTACTTTACGTGAATGCGAGTGCATTAGCAGGTAGTTGTGAATCGCAGGGGTTTGATTTAGGAGATGAGGTCATGACTGCAGCCGGTGATGAGGCCGAAACCAGTACATCCAGTGCAAGTAGACTTGAACTATTTAATTTTACTTAACATTATTTTATGTAACCGCTATATTGACAAGACCTTGTTGAAGGATATTGGATTACTTATGGCCTTTTTGTGCACTTGAGCTTAACTGAGACTTGAGAGTTTGTAGACATTTAAGAGGCTGTTGTCAACCTTGATTTATTGCAATATTGAGGTGTTCAGTTTTTGATTTTAGAAAATAAACGTGTATGCTCTCCTCACAGATCAGCTGTTTGTTTTTCACTGGCATGTCTCTTAGGTGTTGAGGACTAGTACATCTTTGAGCCTACATTCAGTATGAGTAAAGTACTTAAAGGATTAGTTCACTTTCAAATTAAAATTTCCTGATAATTTACTTACCTTCATGTCATCCAAGATGTTTATGTCTTTCTTTCTTCAGTCGAAAAGAAATTAAGGTTTTTGAGGAAAATATTCCAGGATTCTTCTCCATATAGTGGACTTCAGTGGGGTTCACTGGGTGGAAGGTCCAAATTGCAGTTTCAGTGCAGCTTCAAAGGGCTCTATGTGAGGAATAAGGGTCTTGTCTAGCGAAATGATTGGTCAATATATATATATATATATATATATATATATATATATATATATATATATATATATATACACAGTATCTCACAGAAGTGAGTACACCCCTCACATTTTTGTAAATATTTTATTATATCTTTTCATGTGACAACACTGAAGAAATAAAAAGTATAGAATTTTTTTATTTTTTATTTTTTAAAAGTGACAGATCGTTTCACTAGACAAGACCCTTATTCCTCGCCTGGGATCGTGTAGAGCCCTTTGAAGCTGCACTGAAACTGCAATTTGGACCTTCCACCCGGTGAACCCCACTGAAGTCCACTATATGGAAAAGATTCCTGGAATGTTTTCCTCAAAAACCTTAGACTGAAGAAAGAAAGACATGAACATCTTGGATGACATGGGGGTGAGTAAATTATCAGGAAATTTTCATTCAGAAGTGAACTAATCCTTTAAGTACTGTTAAAATCAGACACTCAAAGACGTATTGGTCACTCAAGAAAACTCAAGTCGTATTGGAATTGGTTACTTGTAATGGAGTAATATTCGCTGCAAGGTATCTGTACTTTTACTCAAGTATGGTTTTCAGGTACTCCTACACCTCTGATTCCAGGTTTCAACAGCCATGTATAGCATAACGTTAACTTTAAGAAATAAATGCCAAAGACAGTTCAAAACCCTCTTGAATTAATCATTTTGTGAGCTCTGTCCTCCAAAACAAAATTCAATTTCATCATACTTCTATAACATCCATTGTTTAACAAGTGAACACAATAAAACACTGACAGAGACAAGAGTCACTGGACAATGAAGGAAGATCTGAATAGAAATCATTTTCAGGTTGAGGCATATTGTCACATTTTTATTAGGGTATGCTGTCAAAAGGGTGTCAATTGTTATAAATATATACAAAATATTACAATATTTACTGGCCAGAATTTTTTTTTTTGTTCTGAATTGTTCTGTATCATAATGTATTACTGTTTTTACTGTATTTGTTGAAAAGCAGATAATAGGCTGTTTAAGCCCACTTTCATTCATTCATTTATTCATTCATTCATTCATTCAGTGCATTGGAAGCTTCACCAAGAGAAATTGTGTGTGTGCATAAGCATACATACTTGGCAATAAATCTGATTCTGATTCTGCTCACATATATAAAGGAGCAAATGTGAAAACAGTGTGTATTCACTCAATTGGATCTTTTTCTTGGCAATATCAGTGGAAATGTTTTTTTTTTTTTTTTTTTTTTTAGTCAAGATTGTGTCTGTCACTGAGTAATTAATGTGACAACTAGCCCCGATCTCACCTAATTCAAAGCAGCATCATTACCACCCCATAACGTCATTGTATCATGGTGCCTTCAGAGTATGTTTTTGTAAAGTTAGACAGGGTAAAATTCTGCCCTGTTATGCCTGCAGTGTTTTAGAAACATTACTAGTATTTTTGTCTCACAGTGTACAGTTTCATCTGTCTCTGTACATATGTCTACATGTGATTCCCTGCATCTGTCTGGGAAACACTGTAGTTATGAGGTGTTTATTGTCTAGAATGTCACACTTTAGTCATTTACAGACAGTGATGGAGTGTGTGAGGACTCGAGGACTGTGTGAAAACACTAATGTAAAGCAATGTTAGAAAAAACAGCTTGTAAAGTTCATATTTCCTCCCGGTGTCTCTCTCTCATCTGTGTAGATGAGCTCAGCCTGAGGTTATTCCTTTTACAGGTTAATTCCACTCCTTCATTGCTATTTAAACGGGAACAGATCATGTTCACAGCCAATTAAAGGCTTTCAGTTACACAGCACATCAGTGCCGTCTATATTTGAACAACATGATGGTTTCATAAGCGTTGTTGGTGAGTGTGTCATTTTGACTTGATAGCCTCCTGAGTAGATCAGCTTGGTTTCAGTGCTCAATATACAGCAATGCTGTTTAAACAGACTCACATCTCTCATAAGTTGTTTCCATCTAAAGAGTTTTCTTGCTTAACCAGCTCCTCCTGCATGTGATGACCGGTAAAACAGTTCAGCCTCAAAACGTCTCAAAACGTTTTCAATTCTTAAACAACCATGTAGGAAGACACATTATGGCCATATTCCAGGATGACAATGTCAAGATTCACCAGGGCTGAAATTGTGAATGGTTCAGAGAGCATGAAGAATCATTTTCACACATGAATTGGCACCTCTGAGTCCAGACCTTAATTTATTGAAAGTCTTTGGGATGTGCTGGAGTAGACTTTACAGAGTGCTCACCTTTTGCATTGTCAATACAAGATCTTGACCAAAAATTGATGCACCTCTTGATTGAAATAATATCACACATTTATTTCCATCGAGAGGTGCATCATTTTTTGGTCAAGATCTTGTATTGACAAAGCAAGAGGTGAGCAATTTTGACATTGTCATCCTGGAATATGGCCATGATACATCTTAATACATGGTTGTTTAAGAAATGAAAAGCTACACACTCCATCTTTTAGGGTTAAAAGAACTGTTGCCAAACATATAACATGCTAGAAAAATAATAATCAGTACTCTTAAGTATTTGCCTATTAAAATCAAAACAGCGTCTTTTTTGGGGGGCCGGGCATATATATATATATATATATATATATATATATATATATATATATATATAATGTGTGTGTGTGTGTGTGTGTATGTATATATATATATATATATATATATATATATATATATATATATTCTTAGGGGTGGGACGGTTTGCTGTAAAAAAAAAAATCGAACCGTTCGGTTCTCCACCCACGGTTCGGTTTATTTTATTTGTATCTTAGCTCTCATGTATTTATTTGTGCTGTTTCTTGTAGTTAGATTATTTTTTATTTTCCTTATCTTTATTTGACAATTGTCCTATTTTTTACTAAACATAGCACATACCGAACTGTACCGAAACCGTGACACTAAAACCGTGATACAAACCGAACCGTGAGAAATCTGAACCGTCCCACACATACAAAAATTAGCAAATGATGTACAGTCATCAAACTCAGGAAGCTTTTTTGCTTCCACTTCATACATTAAAGTTGTTTAATGCACAGCTAGGCATGGATTATCCTTTACTTAGATATTGTTAACATTACTCAAAACATATAAGGTAGTTCTCTTCTCTGTAAACGGAATAATGGCCAATATGGCTCAATTCAGCACAGCACAATTCATGGCTACTCTGGATGTCTATGTGAGCAATCATAACAGTACATTCACCTGTGGTCTCAATCACCTTTCATTTCCATCGCCGGCCTCCTGTACATACTTTTATTGTTCAGATGTGATGACCTGCTGTCAGTAAATGTGAATATTGAATCTTGATATCTCTTCTGAAATTGAAGATATATACAATGTCCTGCCCTCAAGGAGATCTTATAATGGCAATGTGTCTATATTATGATATCCAGCATCATAGTGGTAAAGAAATTCCAATTGCACAATCAAAAACATGAGAGCAGAACATGGGAAACTGAATAAAATCACAGTGTCCATAACCAGTTACAATTCAAGCATTTGTTTCATTAGCAATAATGAAATGATTATCCAATGTTTTCTTGGAGGATGCCATTTTGAGGAGTGTTGTGTGCAGGCTTAAAAGCATGCAGCACCGGGTCTGCGTCTGCCTTGATGTCTTTTAGGCCTCCGCTATTCATCTTTTCCTATTGGGTAATCAGAGATGTACAGGCCACAACACTGGGTGACCTGAAGCTGAACCTGTGTGGCTGACAGATCGTAGTAACAGAAGCTTTGATTTGAGGCTTTTAATGTATTTCATTCCGGACCACAAATGGATTGTACTACAGTATCAAGTGATGTCGAATTGATGTTTCGTCTCTTTGTATGAAGAGAATAGAGCAGGGACTGCTGCTGCAGTCATGACAGGATAATCTTTACATGAGCCCTTCTGCATGTGTGATTATTATTATTTTTTTTGACCTTGTATGGAGGAAGAGGTTGTTGAAAGGAACACTGAGGATCTTGGGCCGGAAGATTTCAGGAAAGCCATGAAAGTGGTAGGTCAACCATCTCTCTGCGTCAGCAGTGCTAAGGAAGAAAGTGTGGAGAGGTTCATGTCCTGTTCATGTCCTGTTCATGTTGAAACTGTATCTATGTGAACGGCGTCACACAGACCCCGGCCAAGTTTTCTTGCCCAATAGATCAGGGTTGGCATGCCAGCGAGGGCTCTGGAAGGTCATTCGTTCTGACTTCAGCCATGCCAGAGAGCTGCTGCCAACCTCGGTGATGCATTCTCAGCAAAGCTCAGCAGTGAGCTCCTTCCGCATGCAAACCCTTCACACTGCAAGTTAGCATTCTACGCTGTGCTCTGTACCTTCTACAAGGCCAGTGGGGAAAGAGAGTGTAACCGAAGCCCATCGCAGAGAGGATGTGCTTGGTTCAGTGCAGGGTTAGACCTACAATCCCCCAAAGATCAAAGCGTGTGTCTCATTCACCTTGCATGCTAAATCAGCAGCGGGCCAAGACTAAAGCCCTGGTGGACACCGTGGCTCTGGACAGCCGTTATGATTGGCTGCGACTCAAGCGAGGTCAGCAGGAGAGGAGTGTGAGTACAGACTGAGAGCAGGTCTTTGTGTCATTTGGCCCAACTAACCAACCAAGGGCAAAATTTCAAGGATGCATGTGTGTGTTTTAATGTTAGGAGGCAAGAGACTAAGAATTTCACAAGACTGTGACTACACAGTGCTGCAGGAATGATGTATTTTTGTATAATAATGAAATATAAAATAACACTGCATATTATCTTCACTGTACAAATTAAGTTACAAAAGCTATTCAGTCAAGAGCAGTGAGTGATTTCTTTGTCATTTGTTGTTTGATTAACATTAAAAACACAGACAGCAGGAATATTAGGCTTCTTTCCCTTTCAAACATAATGCACGATCCAGCATACCGTTACACATGCGTTGTATTTCTCGACTGTTATACGTTCACTTAAGACATAACCGACTATGTTTGCTAGGATACTCGCCAAAATGGGCATGTTGACATAATTTTTGTGTGAATTTGTCCGTTTAAGTGCAAGAACGGAAGAGAGAACTCCGTATTTGCGCCCTGTCTGAGATGAGCTTCGAAAGATGGCACACACAATCCTTCTCACAGTATAATCGCGCACAAGTTCTCTTTCGCGACTTCCTCATGAATGTTTAAATTACTGAGGCTGAAATGAGTTTAGTTTCAACACAGATAGCGTGCTGTTCACAGATAGTGTTCTGTTCAGGTCTCACCTGGGTGATGACGGTGTAAATGACTGCTCATATTCGAGCATTCGGCACCCACAGTGAACCAAGTTTACAAAGAGTGACTGTTTTGTCCACACTTTTTGATCATCGCTGTTGTAATGTGTTGGGAAGCCAGAATGCATATTCATCAACTGAAACGCACATCAGCTGAACTCTGTCTGTTTTAGATATTGCTATTTTCAACAAACCACATTATATGTGCCATCAGATTTAAGATGAACCACGGTGCAAGTCTGTGCCGAAAATGTTCATATCGGTGGCATATCTGTGGCATATATGCTGATGCAGATATATCTCGACAGGCTCATATGAGCTGATAAAATCAGCAGACCGAATGTGTTTGAATAGCCACAAAAAAACGTTGATTCTCCGCCAAATGAATTAATGTAAACATTATGGGAAGCACACTAGACAGACTGACAGACAGACAGAATTTAAAAACTTTGTCGGCTGAAGACCCAGGTTTGGTTTGAATACAAAAAACGTACCAAACACAATGTTCTCTCTCCATTCCTGATTTCTAACACGCACTCACAGCATCTTGCGGCTATCAGAGCAGAAACGAAAGCTGCTGCACTCTGTATGTTTTTCCGTCGGATCCGGGCACATTCATATGTAAATTGCACAAGCTTATTTTGTCTATTAGATTGAAAGATCTGAAAATAACCATACATTTTGCCACCCATAGACACTCCCCTCGAACAAATCAGGACAGAAGTGGTCGAAAGTGGACAAAAGACATTTAAAACACCAGGTGTAAACTGGTACGTGTCTCCCTCATCTATTTGTGATCTGATCAACCAAAACACATCTTAATACCAAGTGTAAAGGGCAAAGGTTTTCAGAATTATTAGTTTTTAAATTCTGTCTGTCTAGTGTGCTTCCCATAATGTTTACATTAATTCAGTTGGCGGAGAATAGGTGTTTTTTGTGGCTATTCAAACACATTCGGTCACATGAGCTTCTACACAATGAAGCAATCGAGAAAAATGTGTTTTTGAATATCTCTGGAAGTGGTCAAAAGTGGACAAGCTCAAAACATTTTTAGGCCCTGTTTACACCTATATTTGTAGTTCACTTGTGATCCAATGGACCAAAATGCATCTTAATACCAGGGGTCCGTTCTTCATATGTCGCTAACTCCGCTGGATTTGATGATAATTTGGCATGATCTTGGATTGTTCGGTTCTTTGACACTCATCCTGGACTTGCTGTCATAGCAACAGGTCCGTAAGCTTAAACCTGCTCGAGAGCAGGCTTATTTCATGTAAACAGGATTAGATTGCATCTTTTTAAGCAGAGGCAATACTTAAAGTATGTCCCAGCCACTGCTACTTTCTCACAGGAGTGAATAAGGGACAATAATAATAGTTATTTAAAAAATAAATTTGCAAATAATAATATAATGCTGTGTAGTCTATCATAATATAGACACAGCCAGTTTTACTCGTTGAGAGATTTATTTGTAAGGGAATAATTACCTAATAATTTTATCAGAGTCTTACACACATGATGTAGGCTACAGTTAGTCTATCTATGCTGTGCGTGCTGCAACAGCTATTATGGGAGTGGCTTGATGCAGTGCAGGAGATGCAGATAAATTGATCTTGACCCTTAAGAAGCTTTAATTAATGCTGTCACGTAACAAATCTGCCTCAAAGGTAAAATTAAATGAATTGCTATTTACAGCATTGAAATAAAAACGTAAAGTCTGTACAAATAGGAATTTGTGAATATAATATAGCCTAAATAGTTGGGAATCATGTTACAAAAACACAGTGCATATTTAATTTATCTCCTATAACTTTTATGTCATTTTGGTTGCTTGGCTGTTTTCTCATGAAAGGTTCAGAAATTTGTCAAGTTATTTTGTCAGGTGTCTTTTTTAATTATATGATGTCACTATGTTGCTGTCTTGACGCCAGCCAATCGCTGCATTGCTGATCGTGGTCTGCCCTTTTCGAGGAACACATGAACGCGCAGTAATCTCGGACAATTTAATCCAGACATTTTATTCCAAACCGCAAATTTGTTTTAAGAACCAAATTAGCCAGAGTTCAGTTATCTTGATTAGAAGATCTGGCATCTGTCAAATTATCTCCGATGTATTGAGCGAGGTACGAAGAATGGACCCCAGGTGTGAACAGAGCCCTTGATTAGCTTGTTCAGATGTGCTTGATTAGGGTTGGAGCAAAGCGGCTTCTCTTGAAGCCAATTTGGAAGTGACTTAAACTGCAATTCATCGACTGGCCGCTAGGGACAGGCTCCAAAAGAGGGCAGAATCTCATTGAGCCCCATGCTAAAATGCCCAACTTTACAGCAAAAAAAAAAAAAAAAACATACAAAAAAAACCTGTTTACAGCCTGGTACAAATTGTGGTTCCCTTTCGAGGGAACTCACACTGCGTCAGTAACGACACTTTGGGGAACGCCCACAGCGTAGCACGTCTGAAGCATGAATGAAACTATTCCAATCCTGATTGGTGTTGCGGCATGACGTAACGTGACGGCATACACGGAAGCTACAAAGGGACGCCGGCACACAACAGAGTTAGCTTTTTGCTCTTCAGCAAGCGCTCTGTCAAACTGTCAGTCCTATTTGATGTTGTTTGTGATGCAGGAACTTGAAATGTTAAATAAGCACATTGAAAGTATGTGTCTTTTTGCCCGCGCTCCCCGCGACTTGGTCCTGTGTCCGCCGAGGTGGTGCGGTGTCTGATGCCATGGCGATTGCAGAGGAGTTTGAGACATCTCCTATGCAGAACAGTGCTCTCGTCCGCACAAATGGAAATCGTTTTCGACTTCTCCCTGCTGGTATTCCGCTTCAGGGGGTCGAGAACGAACACGCTTTGGGACGCATTGGTTTCCAGCGAACGCACACTGCAGTGTCTGCCCCAAAGGCTTGCGGCCAAGCAATACTCGTGTTCGCACAAGAACACCTGAGATCAGCCTCCAGAAGCTGGTTCCCTTAGTAGATATTTTCAGGGCATGGCATTGCCTCCCGAATATATCTCCTGGGGTCCTGCATACTGCAGGGTCAGGTGTCGGAACAGGAAGTTGACTCCCTGCTGGTAAATGAGGCCATAGAACGTGTTCTTCCTCCAGACTGGGAGTCCGGGTTCTACAGCCGGTACTTAATTGTTCCAAGAAGGATGGGGGGTTGCGTCCGATTTTAGATCTGAGGCACTTAAACCGTTCATCATCGGGAGTCAAATCAGGTCTGTGGACTGGTTTGTCACAATAGATCTAAAGGACGCATACTTTCACATATCCATCCTTCCATCTCGGGGTGTTCCTGAGGTTCGCTTTTGGGGGCGAAGCGTTCCGATATCGGGTTCTTCCGTTCGGCCTAGCACTCTCCCCTCGCACATTTACCAAGTGCATGGATGCTGCCCTGGCCCCGCTGAGGCTTCAGGGCATCCGTGTGCTAAATTATATCGAGGGGCCAGTATAAGCCAGTCAGTCTTGAGAAATGGCAGTTCAGCATCGAGATGTCGTCCTTGGCCACACTCAAAGCTTGGGGTTGAGAAACAACATGGAAAAGAGCGTGTTGTCGCCCACCCAGGGAACCACATTCCTGGGGGTGGTATTGGACTCGACAACGATGCGGGCACATTGTATCGAGACCATCCTGGCAATGGTTTCCAGGATGAAGCTAGGCCACACTATCACTGTAAAGCCGTTTCAAAGACTGCTGGGGCTCATGGCAGATGCGTCCAACATAATACCTTTTGGCCTTCTGCACATGATGTCCCTACGGTGGTGGTTGAAAACCAAAGGGTTTTCCTTGAGGGGAAATCCGTTCTGTATGATCTGGGTCACGTGCCGATGCCTTCGTGCCCTGTTCATATGGAAGAAACCTTGGTTTCTGTCCCAAGGCCAAGTATTGGGAGTGTCATGTTGCCGAAAAATCGTTTCGACAGACGCATCCCTTATGGGTTGGGGCGAGGTCATGGTCGGCCACTTTGCAAGGTCTGTGGCAGGCCCAGCATTCCTCTAGGCACATAAATTGTCTGGAAATGCTGGCAGCCTAAAGGCTCTGAGGAGCTTTCTCCCAGATCTCAGTGGTCACCATATCTTATTACGGGCAGACAATATGTCGGTGGTCTCGTATTTGAACCATCAGGGGGGTCTGAGGTTGCGCCCTCTGTGCAGACTGGCGCATCAGATTCTCCTGTGTTCTCAGGGGAACCTGTCGTCTCTCTGAGCGATGTATGTCCCCGGGGACCAGAATCAGGGAGCAGACATCCTGTCGAGGCAGGGGTTGAGGCCCAGGGAATGGAGACTTAACTCAGTGGAAGTGGATTTGCTCGCGTCTCAAGTGACGTCTCACTGTCCACTGTGGTTTTCTCTCACACATCCAGCCACACTGGGGTTGGATGCCACGGTACAGACATGGCCGAGGCTACGCCTGTACGCTTTTCCCCCAGTCGCTCTGCTTCCGGGAGTTCTGACGGTCCGGAGAGAAGGGGTCAGTCTATTGCTGGTAGCCCCGTTCTGGCCGGCCCGAGTATAGTTCTCAGACATCATGTCACTCCTGGCAGGCCAGTCGTGGCAGATCCCTCTGAGGAGGGGCTTGCTGTCTCAGGCAGGGGGCACGATATTTCGCCCTAAGCCAGAGATTTGGAAATTGTGGGTCTGGTCTCTGAGGGGGCTCAGTACCTAGAGGCTGGTTTGTCGTCTGGAGTGGTCGAGACCATATTCAGTTCCAGGGCTCCTTCCACGAGGAGGTTGTATGGCCTAAAGTGGAATGTGTTTTTCTATTTGGTGTAGAGAGCATGGGTTGGACCCAGTTAACTGCCCGGTGACTTCAGTGCTGGAGTTCCTCCAAGATCGCTTCTCTGCTGGTCTTACCCCATCCATACTAAAGGTGTCCATCCTTTGGTTGATGGGCCTATGGGGAAGCATCAGCTGGCCGCACGTTTCCAGAGTCCCAACCTGGGATCTGGTTGTGGTTCTTGAAGGGCTGTCAATTGCCCCCTTCAAACCTCTTGAGTCAGCTACAGCAAAGAACCTGACCTTGAGATGGTACCTCTAAGATGGTCTTTCTCCTAGCAATTACTTTGCTCAAGAAAGTGGGGGATCTCCTGGCCTTGGCTATCTTGCCGACTTGCCTGGAGTTTGCCCCTGGAGGAGTTAAGGCCATTTTACACCCTTGGCCTGGCTATGTGCCCAAGGTGCCATCTAATTTGGCATGGCCTGTGGTTCTTCAGGCCTTTCGTCCTCCGCCTCATGTGTCGGTGGAAGAAGAGAGGCTATATCTGCTCTGCCCTGTCAGAGCAATGAACATCTTTATACAGAAGTCCTCTCAATGGAGGAGGTCAGAACAGTTGTTGGTGTGCTTTGGATCACCCAAGAAGGGACTTCCTGCTTCCAAGCAGACAATTAGTAATTGGATTGAGGCTATTGCCTCGGCCTATCGGGTGCGCGGTTTGCCTTCACCTTTGGCCTTGAGGGCTCACTCTTCTAGAGGCATGGCGTCCTCTAGGGCCCTCCTTTCTGGAGTCCCGCTGAAGGAGATCTGCGATGTGGCTGGGTGGTCCACCCCGCATACCTTCAACAGATTTTATAGTCTGCACCTTCTCTCTACGCCGTAGAGTGTAGTCTGAGTGCTCTCGTCCGAAGTTGTGCCTGCTTCAGCTTCACACTAGGACAGGCATGTTTCGGTGTGGCATAGTGGGTATCCGTTCCCCAAAGTGTCGTTACCAACGCAGTGTGAGTTCCCTCGAAAGGGAACGTCTCGGGTTACGACTGTAAACCTTGTTCCCTGAGAAAGGGAACGAGACACTGTGTCTCTTTGCCACACCTCCTTATGCCTGGGAGCGGCTTGCTTCATCGCAAAAGCTAACTCTGCTGTGTGCTGGCGTCCCTTTGTAGCTTCCATGTATGCCGTCACGTTACATCATGACGCAACACCAATCAGGATTGGAATAGTTCCATTCATGCTTCAGATGTGCTACGCTGAGGGCATTCCCCAAAGTGTCATTACCGACGCAGTGTCTCATTCCCTTTCTCAGGGAACAAGGGTTACAGTTGTAACCCGAGACGTTTTGCTATATACAGCTAATTTTGCCCTTCATGACAACTGTGAAAAGGGTATTTTTTATAACTCATCCATTTAAATTATATTAAGCCTTAAAGTTCTGCATAATTAAGGGCGTGGCCACTTGAGTGACAGGTGGATTTCTGCTGCTCTCACTACTAGCTGTTTTGTCTGCTGTCTGTGAGCCGTCAAGTCACCTCAGCTAATTTCAGCCGCTGAACTTGGCATCTCTGCTGTGTTTGTGCTTTTTTTATTTCATACAATTATCAAATAATGTGGCTTGCTGTGTGGTTAATGGTCGAGACAGATGTAGGCTACATCTTTGTACATGTGGCCAGCAGCCATATCACCCTGTAGCCCAAGACTAGTTGCTCACTGAAGCTAAGCAGGGCTGAGCCTGGTTAGTACTTGGATGGGAGACCTCCTGGGAAAACTAGGTTGCTGCTGGAAGAGGTGTTAGTGAGGCCAGCAGGGGGTGCTCACCCTGTAGTCTGTGTGGGTCCTAACACCCCAGTATAGTGATGTGGACACTATACTGTCAAAAAGCACCGTCCGTTGGATGAGACGTTAAACCGAGGTCCTGACTCTCTGTGGTCGTTAAAAATCCCAGGATGTCCTTCGAAAAGAGTAGGTGTATAACCCTGACATCCTGGCCAAATTTGCCCATTGGCCTCTGTCCATCATGGCCGGTAAAAAAAAGCCGGTAAAAGCTTAACCTTGGTCAGTAGGCTATTCAAAGTGAAAGTAAAAAGTGACGGAGCTGCTTGACGCTGCATTAACGGAGCATATGAAATTATTGCGGGGCAAATTTATTATAATATTAATTTAATAATAAAAGTAGCCTAACCTAGTAAAAATAATAGACTAGAAGAATGTAACAGGCCCACGTCAATTGGAAATGCCAAATCCTGTAAATATTGCCAATATTTGATGCTTTTGACAATATCTGTGGCTATCGTCGATACATGATCATCGTCTGTTGACGCAACCCGTTTACTGCAGTGCGTGCCCGTCTGCTGCGCCACTGAATGCAGTACAAGCTTTATGAAACCCTGATATGAAACCCTTAGCAGCCTGAACCGTTTATGGAGGATGCACCTGAACTTCACTCTCCTCAGGCACTAGTAATAATAAACTCTTGTTATTATGAACAGGTTATGATGGAACTCTGTATTCTCACTGAAAGGCAAATGTTAATTAGACACAGCTGAACAGACCCCACCGCTCACACACACAGCTCATAATCCAATCCTGGCTTATAAACATGGCTGGCAGTTCCTGCGCTGTCTACCTGGGTGGGCGATCGGTCAGTCTATGAGGAGGTTTAGAGAGTAAAAGTGCACCACTGTTATTCTTGAGATCTGGCTGCACACACCTCTCTCACCCATAAATAAAAGCTGCCATCCGGTAGGTTTCCGGTCGAAAGGAACACGAAAGCATTCAGGGAATGTTTAGTCTTAATTTAATAAGTACTTTTAATCAAGTTGCTCTTTTTTGGTGTAATGCTGCGCAAGTCACAAGTCAAATAAGGGCACATGTCATGCTGCTGGCACACACATGTATTTGATGTTTGTTTAAATTTCTGAGCTGTGGGGATTTTTCAGAGGTTTTTTTTTGAATGTCAGTTCTGGTCATGTTGAATAAAGGCTGTATTTACAGAACTGCTCCCCAGAGATGTGCGGCTGCTCCAGTATGGAGAGGAGATCTGAGGATCTGCCGATGGTGACTTTACAAGTGCTTCACTTTAGACCACTTGTGGTGTGGCTGTAAGTTATGAAATCATGCTGAGAGAACATTTTTTAGTCTTTTTTATGCTTTTATCCTCAAGTGTGTGTAAATGAATAAAGCAGCGTTGCTCTAGACACTGACTGGGTGGTCAAAGAGGATTTACCTACTCTGTCAAAATTTCTTCAAATATTTATGTCAGTGTATTTCTGTCTTAAAGCAAATGCGTCCCTTGACTATAGGCGTAACCCAAAGCCCTGTAAAAGCCTGATGATTTCAAATGTATGTTTTCTATATAGGATGGCCAAGGTGAATATGAATGGCATGATTGTCATCACGGAGGCATCAAGACGTTGGTCAAATAAAATGGTCTACATCATCATCGTCCCCTTTGGTCAATGACTACATAGCAATATCACCATTTCAACTGACATTAGTTATGTGGCGACATTGTGAGGATGTGATGTGGCCTTCAGATGTGTTCATTCACTGTTACTGCTGAACCAGAGTCAGGATCAGATGTCTTTATCTAAGCAGGTATGATGTAGGGGTGTGCGATATGTGCCAATGATAATATTGAATTCTCATTATGATGTTTTATTAACAAAATTCGGGAGGAGCAACGCTCAAATAATCTGACTAATCATCACGTCATTTCAGCCAGCTGTCAACAATCAGTAATAAACATATCTACCCAATCAGCATTAGTAGAGGCCTATAAACACAGTCGACTCACCCATATTCCTCGACGGTTTTTTCAGCATCTGGCCCCGCCCTAAATTCCCAACATGTCCGAAATCGATCTCTTCGCGTCCGATGAACAATCTGTGCCATCAATCCCACGGCGTTATCTCGGGGGGCGTCAGCCCAAACAAAAGGGTCCCTGCATGCCAAGATGCAGAGGACTACCCTCGTCACTGCGGCCGAAACATCCACAATCTCCTTCCGTGTATTTCCCTACTCCGGCCATTCAGTCATTCCTGCCATAGAGAAATGGACAACAAGGCAGTGGAGCACCAAGCTTAACCCAGCAAGAGCATAGTTTAAATCCTTCTCGTTTTCTGTCTCTGATTGAATTTTCACAGTTACGCCATCTGGATCAATGTTGATCGAGGGAGATTCACATTTAAAACTGTTTTTGTATAAATAATTTGCCATTCTAAACTGACGTCTGGCATCCTTTTGGTTTAAACACGCGAACAGTAACTTATAGTTCGTATATCACGTTCAGATCGCACGCACAGTCGCAAACAGAATCATTATGAAACTCTGAACTTATTGTCATTGCTGTCCTGCGATTTATCAACAAAATCGCTTAGAAACTAGTATATATGTATTTCCATTTTGAATTAACTTCAACCCACAGCTTCACTATTGATAAAGAGAAGCAGCACAGACTGGTAGGACAATTCTTACACGCAGTCGTTCTTTTAATGATGCATTTAAATAATTCTTACCGTTCATCTTAAGCCGAGGTCTCACTACTTTGAAAATTGTCGTGATATGACGTCACGGTCTACAGCGTCTTTTTTATAAACGTGAATTCAACATATAACATATAGTAATACATTCAAATGTAAAAATATACAACCTACTCGACTGAACAAATTCAAGGTGCACATTTTTATTTTGCAAAGCTCTTTGTCTTTTTACATAAGTGAGTCTCTTTTGATCTTTACTAAAAGAAGGTGCATGTGACTCAAATCAGCAACAGTCAAAGAACAAACAATCACCTAAATCAGACTGTACTTTGCTGTTTGATCATTCAGTATCAGACAACAATTACAATATGAAACCGACGTGTTGGAGGTGAATATGTGCAGGTTATAAAGCGTTTTTAGGCTTCTTCTGAGAAAATAAGAATAATCGACTTAAACTTCATGATGCGCATAATCCCGCAAGGCCACTCTTTCATCTTGCATCTCTCTTGCGTCTTCGATTCATGCATAAGAAGAAAAGCGCCAGGTCACGGCAGCAGCAAGCCTGGGCCGTACCCCAGATTCCCTACTCTCTTCCTCCTTCCGCTTAGCCGCACACTGCGGCTTTCCCCGGCTCCGCACCTCATTCAACAATGCCTGCCCCTCTCTGCGAATGCTTTCCCTTCTAGCGTGAGGATGCCTCCGCTAACAGAGCAAGCTCAGCCATCTCAGCCATTTCCTCTCGCCGTCTCTCACCCTACCCATTGTCTGTGGCCTGCAGACTCTAGCGTGAGGATAGCGGTGCAGGCCCAGGTGCCTTATTTTCCTCCCCAGCTTCCCTCTTTTTCTACCCTCCTTGTGTTTCCCCAGGCTCCTGGGGCCGGCCCAAGCAGGAGGCTGCCTCCCCTAGAGGTGCATGTCCAGACGTCTTATTCTTCACAGCTTTCCTCTTTTTTGACTCTCCATGTTTCTCCCCAGGTTCCAGGGGCCAGCCCGAGCATAAGGCTGCCTCCGCTAGCGGCGCATGCCCAGATGCCCTATCTTCCTCCCCAGCTTCTCCTTTTTCTACCCTCCTTGTGTTTCCCCAGGCTCCTGGGGCCGGCCCAAGCAGGAGGCTGCCTCCCCTAGAGGTGCATGTCCATTCGCCTTATTCTCCTCCACAGCTTTCCTCTTTTTCTACTCTCCTTGTTTCTCCCCAGTTTCCAGGGGCCAGCCCAAGCGTGACACTGCCTCCACAATCGGCCTCAGTCCCAGCCATTCTTTCAGCCTGCCTTTTCCCAATTTTTCTTTTTATTTATATTTTACTTTATTTATATCTCATGTAAACAGCGTGATGAACCTCCAAGCTGGCTCTATTAAGGGTTACCTACGCAGAATCCAATTTTTCCATAAACGTATTTTCGGCTCACCCTCCTCTGAAATAGCCCATTCACAAACATCCCTTTTTATCATAAGGCATCCAAAGAACCCAGCCCACCTGCCAAGATGCCAGGAAACCCATAACTCTAGACATCCTCACCAAATGCATCTCCACTCTTCGCCGAGGCTACTACTCCAATACAGCCTGCACTCTTGACGCAACGTTTATACTGGCTTTTTTGGCTTTCTCAGATGTTCAGAACTCACCATTACGTCCAGCTTCAACCCAAAGTTTCATCACACAATTACAGACTTATCAGTGTTAGACGACGACACAATCTCTAACTTCATTAAACGAAGACAGACAAATTAAAAAATGCCATTTCAACTATATTTTTAATTTCTCTGCACCAATTCAGCCGTTCCAAAGTCTTTCAGCCTATTTACACTTTAGAAATGCTAAGGCCAAATTTCCTTCTGACCCACTCTTCGTCAATGATTCCAACTGCCCTATCACACGTTTGGTTCCACAAACACCTTAAATCCATCTTGATTCAATCCGGCACCCCAGCAAACCACTTTTCCAGTCATTTGTTATGCTTAGGAGCAGCAACCACAGCTGCCTAAAAAAGGCCTTTCCCAGCATCAGATTCAAACACTTAGTTGCTGGTCATCAGAAGCTTTTTAAGAACTACACCGATCAAATCGCTTCCACATTAAAGAAGCCCAAGAACACTTATCAGCTAAGTTTTTAGCTCCAGCTTGTTCTCTCATGCATAACCGCAAGTTCACCATATCTGACTCAACTAATACCATCATTTCAATGAAGTGGAATATTCTATTTCATTGCCGCAGCAGTGATGTCGCCTCGGCTCCCGCAGGAGCTCGGTTCTTCTGGCCATTCTCTCCACTGCCGCAGCAGTGATGTCGCCTCGGCTCCCGCACAAGCTCAGTTCTTCTGGCCAATTTCTCCACTGCCTTGGCTCCCGCAGGAGCTCAGTTCTTCTAGCCAATTTCTCCACTGCCTCAGCTCCCGCAGGAGCTCAGTTCTTCTGGCCAATTTCTCCACTGCCGCAGCAGTGATGTTGCCTTGGCTCCTGGAGGAGCTTAGTTCTTCTGGCCAATTTCTCCAATGCCGCAGCAGTGATGTCGCCTTGGCTCCTGCAGGAGCTCAGTTCTTTTGACCAATTTCTCCATTGCGCAGCAGTTATGTCACCTTGGCTCCCGCAGGAGCTCAGTTCTTCTGGCCAATGTCTCCACTGCCGCAGCAGTGATGTCGCCTCGGCTCCTGCAGGAGCTCAGTTCTTTTGGCTATTCTCTCCACTGCCGCAGCAGTGATGTTCCCTCGGCACCCGCAGGAGCCCAGCTCTGCCTAAACTCGCCCTCAATGCCGCAACAGTACTGTCTTCATTCAGTGTTGTGAGAAATCTCCTGGTCCTTTTAACTAACCCTGTGCATTGCAGTTTTTTGGGGGTCATCAGTAATGTTCCCGGCTGCTGTCCCGGCTGGGAGTACTCTGGGTCCGTGCCAAATACCGAGCTCGAAGCCCTCTCCTCGGACAGCACGCCAAATACGCATACTATTATGCATACTATTTACTATCTGATTATTTGTGTGAACTCGTGAAATGATGTTTCATTAACAAAATTCGGGAGGAGCAACGCTCAAATAATCTGACTAATCATCACGTCATTTCAGCCAGCTGTCAACAATCAGTAATAAACATATCTACACAATCAGCATTAGTGAAGGCCTATAAATAAACACAGTCGACTCACCCATATTCCTCAACAGTTTTTTCAGCATCTCTCCACCACCCCATCTCCTCACACTCGCCTGGTTACTTTCCTAACCAGAATACGGGGGGAGTACTCTGGGTCCAAACCAAATACCGAGCTCGGAGCCCTCTCTTCGGACAGCACGCCAAATACGCATACTATTACGGATACTATTTACTATCTGATTATTTGTAAGTGTGAACTTGTGAATTAAAAATGTGTAAGATGACTTTGAGTATGTTGCTCACATTGCAAAAACACACCTTAAGAGTGACGTAGCGTAGCCTGTTAGGAAGATGCAGTAAAATGACCCTAAAATATATTTATATCATATGAAATTGATGTCAACAAATGGTTGAATGAAAGACTTTAAAATTTAAAATGTCATTATTCGTTTTTAATATAAAACATTAATCTCATAGTATTATTTATGCAATTGTAATTGCTGTGTAAATGCATTAATGCCACATCTGCATAAACTGTGCGTAAAAATAGCTAAATACACTTCAGCTGTGCTTTTGTGCCACTTCTGCTGTACATAGATGGATTTTGTTGATACTGATTTCATTTGATTGCTAACAACTTATTGTGTCTTCTAACTATTCTAACTATTCTTTTTCTAATTGTATCTGATTTAATGTAAGAATTAGACATAAGATATATTGATACATAAATGTAGTAAGGTTAGAAGAAGATTGCCCTTATAAAGTTACCGTCACAAAAACACGCTCTGCAAAATATTGTTTAATTATTGTTATCGACAAATTCCAAGAAAATATTGAGATCTTTTTGGTCAAAATCACACAACTCTAGTTTTATGTACCTGCAGAAAGCGATGCATTAGCATTCCCATTCATCTCTATGGCAGCTGCTCGCTGTTGTTGCTTTCTGCCAATCGCAATGGTAAGCACCATGTGACTGAGTGCATTGCAGTGGACATGGAAAAACATACATCTGTATCACACTGAAGGCACTAAACACTAAACTGTAATGAAATATTTATGATTTTATCTGGCTACTTTTGAGTGGCTGTCAGTGGAGGAACAGGCCTTTTTCCCCCACATAATGATGTAGTAGTAGTGCATGACAACTGTTCATGCAAAACCCTGATGACTATCTGAGTAAAACCTCTAGTGTAGATAGAAAGGATATGCACCCATACACAACAGGGAACATTCTCAGGACTTTGGCTAATGTTCTGGCAAGGTTCTCTCAAAATGAAGTTTATTTAACAAAATTAGGGAGGAACTCGTTCTGGAAATTCAACCAATCAGCATGAGAAGAGACCTGAATATATAGCCTCTGTCCCATGACAGTTTTGCAACATCCCCCTCCACCCCAATGCCTCACTGTGGCTGGTTCCTATCCCAATCAAGGATTGGGGGAGTATTCTAAGTTTGGGCCAAATTCTTAACTCGGAGCCCTCCCCTTGGACAGCACGGCAAATAAGCATACAATAGACATTCTTAGAACATAGTTTTGTTAGCTGGGCAGCCACTGATCTTATGACAAGACCAGTCTGTCCTCTAAACGAGCGATTCATGTTTTTAATTGATTTAACCTTTCCGAGCTACTCCATCACCAACTTGTTCCGCTACTGATCTGTTCACATACTGTGGGCTGGATGAAATAAATCTGAAAGATGATCGACTTGATTCCATATCACAGAAAAGCATGAAAGTTCAAAGAAATAGTGGTGAAATTAATAGGATACTTCATAAGAAATGCATTTACTACTTTATCTGTCATAAAAGCTACCGTGTGCTGACTTGAAAGTGACGCCGCCTGTTTGATGAGAATAATTGGGTCTGTGAATGACTGTGTATAACAGCCCAGATCATCAGCACTGCTTTGATAAGATCACGCTGATTTATTGCTGTGTTTATAGAGCGCGGTACGGATTTGCATTTTCCCTGGGAGAGGCCGGTTGTTGCCGCTAGTCTTTATCTGTGTTTCAGAGTCATCTGGATCTGCTGCTGTATGCGTCCCACCTCGCAAACCCCTGTGGTCTGAGCTGACTTAATGCAAAGCCTGTGTGAAGTCAGCGCTCTTTTACAGCTTTCCAGATGGTTTAGTTGTGAGACTGTCCAGTCTAGTCTTAAATCTGAGATCTGTTGGACTCTGTGCCAGTTCTGATGTTATGAGAGCTTAGTGCCCTGGTTATGAATTGGAGCCCATAACTACTGGGTGTAGCTGATGGGTTTTTGGCACACTAGCACAATTTATATCATCACAGAACTACGATTATAGAGGCCCTGCCAGCGGAAATGGACCACCTCTCCTGTTTCTCTCTCTTTCTGTGGTATAGTAATGAGTGATTAACTCAGTACCACGTAGTGCCGTAGGCCGTCGCTGTGAATGCATGGAATTATGTGAGCTCAGCCCCATGCAAGTAGTATGTTTGTGAAGGAATGAAAGCATATGCAAATGCTTCGACATCATTCGTTTCATTTTAATTTAGTCTAGACAAGGTCCACCCACTGACTGTTACTCTATGGCCGCAGGGGAAGAACTGATGTGTGTGTGTGATTTCATCTAAATACTGTTTTTTTTTTTTTGCCTTCAACAATGTCTTAAAATCCCAGGTCCTGAATTTGCATGCACATACAGGAGTCCTGTGGTTCATTCATTGTGCATAAGAACTTGAACGTTCAAGCAGATCACAGCAATTACTTAATTTCTTTTGCCTTTGAGTCAGTGTGTATGCTTAAAGTGGGGGTCACATTCACCGTTGTTCTGCAAATTTTCGCAGGCGAAATCCAATCAATTTAATAGGAATCCATGTAGTCAGGAATTTCATGTGGGAATTATCAGATTTAATTTCTGATCGGTGTCTTTCGAATAACATTTAAAATATATATCTTTCTTATATTCAGCTGCTTAAATTTATTTAGCTAAAATGCAGTGTTATGTTAACTTGGTCAACAGCATAGTTTACCTTTGAATGGACCTGTATGTTGCAATTTTGCTAGGTAATTGCATGTGTGGTGTTATATTTTATTGCTAGTCTAGTTAAGATTAGTTCCCTTTCGAAAGAATGTCCTAGAACGCATATGGGAGGACTATAAGTCGCTGTATGCGTTGCAGGCTTCCTCTCGTTTTAGAGAGTGCGCTTTTTGGCTGAAGCCTCCACTCTCTGAGCTTGGTAGTCTCATTGCGAGTGGCCCCTTGATTGTTTCAAGTGTTTGTTTAAATGGTCGGCCTCCTTTGGTTCTTTCCTGTGGAGGCCGCTATTTATATGGAGCCAGCTCCTTTGAGTCTCTTAGGATCCTCTGGATCTCTCTTTCTATTTCAAGCTCTATGTCCCATGCATGCTTTACACCTACACTGCTCGGGTTGAATCCGTTCTTTTTCCCTCACTGGTTCTGAAATTCGCTTCCCTAGAGCTTTAGCTAGAGATTTAACTTCAGTCTCTGTTCCTCCCCTGGCTTAGCTAGAGTACCCGGCCTCCAGAGTGTTTCTCTTTCTCCAGAGTGTCGGCTCTCTTCTCAGCCATTTTTGGCATGCACTCCCCTCAGCATGGTGGCGTGGGTATTCAGTTCCCCATATGCGTTCTAGGACACAGTGCGAGTTCCCTTTCGAAAGGGAATGTCTCAGGTTACATATGTAACCATGGTTCCCTGAGAACACGGAACGAGACACTGTGTCTCCCTGCCATGCTTCTGAGCTGCCTGCTACAGTCACTTCAGACGAATAGCGGATGTCATGTTTCCTAGGCGCCCTGTATATACTGTCTGGTCGCACTAGTATGACGTCATAGGCTGTCACCGGCCAATAGGATTGGCATGATTCGACTTTCACTTCAGACACCTGTCACGTGAGGGCATTTCCCCATATGCGTTCTAGGACGCAGTGTCTCGTTCCCTGTTCTCAGGGAACCATGGTTACATACTTAACCTGAGACGTTCAGTTGCTTTTTCAGAATTTAATAGCAGAAATGTGTGGTTTATAATTATATAAATATATAAGCACTTTACACTTTAATTCTTCTGTTAACCTAGACACAGCACAGTGGGGTGGAACTTTGTTTAACTTAGCATGATCATGATGACTTCACAACGCTTATGCGTGAGAGGGAAAAAAACAGTGAGACGGGTTGCAGTGG
The DNA here is from genome assembly GCA_037950675.1 of Hypophthalmichthys molitrix. Classification (NCBI taxonomy): domain Eukaryota; kingdom Metazoa; phylum Chordata; class Actinopteri; order Cypriniformes; family Xenocyprididae; genus Hypophthalmichthys; species Hypophthalmichthys molitrix. Next base: position 7,076,672 of record CM075507.1, on the reverse strand, counting down.
TAAAACGCATCTGTCTAGTGTACTTTTACAAAGATCTCTGCACTCTGTCCTGTTTGAACAGCCATGATAGTGGCATTTTTATCGACAAGTGATCAGTTCCATGTTTTAACATGAGATGTTTTCTGCGTCACCCACCTCTGCCACTCTACACCATAAACATGATAGAAATCACATGTGATATCTCTTGTGTTAATCAAACAAACCTCTAACAAATATAATGATCATTGAGTCCCTCCCCTTTGTTATATGTCTGTTAATGAATGTCTATTTTCTCTATATCTGTCTTTCACCAGTTCTTTCTCTCCATCTCTCTCCTGCTGTGGTAGGGTGTTTGTGTGTGTGTGTGTGTGTGTGTGTGTGTTGGGTGAGGTTATACTCACTCCATCAGGACTCCCTGTAGCGATTGGAATTTAAGCCACAGGTAGCTATTAAATTCCTGCAGGAGCTTGGAAGAGTAATTTAAGAGGCTGCGATGCCAGAAAGCGCAGCTTTTACAGGGAGGGACCTGCTCATTCTCTCAGTAAAGAAACACATTACTGCACACTGAGTAGATTTCAGAGACTTAGTGCTTCATGTCTTGTTCTTGTTCTGTGACTTTTCAATATTGTTGCAGAAACATGTTACTGTAAATGTGTGTGATGATCCAGTTATGAGCTTTAAGCTCTCAATATGAAAGGTTAAGATGTAGTCAGATGAGTAGAAACTTTTAAGATCACACCAATCTGCCTCATTAGTTCAGTAATATAGCCTGAGAAAAATGCAGCAAACTTCTCTTTGCATTTTGCCACACATTGATTTATGTATAATCTAAAGCAAATGTTTTCTACAAGCTGCACATGAAAAAAACAAACAAAAAAAACTTTGAAACAAAATTGCTACTAAAATTAATCAAATAGTAAATCAAATAATTACAAAGAAATGCCAAGTAACACATTTAATTTAATGTGAAATTTTGAATTAGGAAGACTGAAATAGTATTTTCTTGTACAATATACTCCAATGATCTCATTTTAGTTTGAAATTGCATTTAAAGAAATGGATCATTCTGTCATCATTTACTCACCCTCATGTCGTTAAAAACCTAACTTTCTTTTATGATTTTTTTTCTCCTCTAAAAGACAAAAGATATTTTGAAGGAAAATTTGAATGATGAGGGAGAGTAAATGATGACGGAATGATCATTTTCAAGTGAATGAACCCTTTAATGTGTGTGTCAGCACTGCTGCTTTGGCCGAATCCCCAAGTGATCTTCTGGGGGGTCTGTTTCTTGTGGTGCTTTGTGATCTGAAACGTGTGACTTCAAAGACTGTTCCAGTTAGTCACCCTCTATAGCTGATTTCTAAAGCCCTGGAACAGATCCTGTTTCCATACTAATGACATTTTTCGTAATTGTATTAATGCCAGTGATGCCCCCCCCCCCCCCCCCCCCCCCTTAGGAGTTTCTTTTTCACTCTTTTCCAGGAAAGCCTTTAAAAAAAAGCATATTTTCCTTCAATTCACTCTGAATTTTTCCATAAAACCAAAACTTCGACCACATTGTTGAATTTGGCCAGAATCAGTTGGAAACAGACTATACATTTGTTTAGGATAGACTACACAATGCAGATGGCTCCAAGAACATCACCTGTAAGCTAAAAATAATCTGCAGTATAGGAAACTTCATCCCACTAAAATTAAGTTGAAAGCTTTTCAATTCAACAAAAGTGCAATACAAAATATTCTTTTAATGTACAGGACCAATGTGATTAACCGAGTATTCAAATCTCAGATATTCATAAAGAATCATGTGAGGGATATTAGGCAAATATATGTCATTTATACTCTCTGTTTGCAGTCTATGTAGAAGCAAATGGACAATGGTGTGATTGTGGATGAGCGCAAAGCTCTCTTTCTCGCTCCATCATGGTCGTTGTCTTCCAACTGCACAAGACAGTAATGGAAGTCAAACACAGAGTCTCTTGTATGGATTGTCAGGCTCTTATTGCATGATCATCCCATTATTTTCATGTGAAATGGTTTCACAGTCCTTTAGCATAACTGTGCTGTGATCTGCATTCAGAAAGTTTAAAGCCTCTGCGTATGTACAGTGAACAGCATAAATGAGTACACCCCCTCTGAAACTTCTGAAAGACATGTTAGGGTTCTTTAGAGATATAATGTTCCAGCATGTCTGCTTCATCAGTTACCAAAGAAGCATGTCCAAATTATTCAGAAAAATAAGATTTTCTTATCAAGGTAATAAAATGTTGTGTAGCAAAAATGAGTACACCCTCCTAAAAGTTACTAAATAAAACAAAATAAAAAAAATTCTGGTGTAAGTTTAAGGCAATGTTTGATCAACAGGTAAGCATGTTGAACCAAAACATTTAAAGAGAAGTAATTTCTTGACAATTAAATGTTATATAGCCCACTGAATCATTCTCAGACTTAATGCTGACAACAATGGAACCACTTGGGAAAGAACTGTCAGGCGAATTATTTCTTAGCACAAAAGAGGACAGTGCTACAAGAGGATTACCAAATCATTGTTTTAAGTGTGAAAATATAGCAAAAGTAACACAGAAATTCAAAACCAATGGACTTGTGACAAGGCCCCTGAAATAATCAGGCCTTCATTTTAAGCTTTCATTTAGTGATGAGGGATTTTTTTGCTAGACAAAGAGCAGAAGAAATACCAAGCGACTGTCTCAGAGCCAGCAAAAGCTATGAAAAGAGTGACTGTTTATCTCACAGAGTAAGATCTGCAGCCTGCAGAAATGACATGCATGGTTGTTGTTCTCACTGGAACCACTTACTGTAGCCTAAGTCAGTTAGCCATTTCCAAAGCCCATATTTATAAAATATAGATTCTGGGAATCAATACTCTGGTCTCATGAGACCAGATCAATCATTTTGGATCTAACAGCATCCAAAATGTTATGGTGTTGCTAGAAGAGGAGTACAGTGAGAAGTGCCTGGTTCCCACAATAAAGTTCAGTGGTAGTAAAGCTCTTATATAGGGATGTATGAGTGCTGAAGATGTGAGGGGAGCAGTGCTGTCATGAATTCCCACACCACTGTGTAATTTAATACACAAACTTGAAACAGAAGATGTTACCCTTTCCTTATTCCCTGCATTGCTGGGCATTTTTTCAACCTGACAATGAGGATATGCATTCTTCCATGGTGAAAAACCTTCTGTGGACATATATTGCACTCAGTCTTAACACTCTTGAGCGCCTGTGGGGAATATTGTAGAGACGAGTTGAGCAACACTCCCCATTAAAGATCAGGGCATTTAAGGAGCTCATCATCCAGGAGTTAAACAATTTGTCATGAACTTGTACACTCCATGCCAAGAAGTGTCAGAGCAGTATATTAAAAATTATGGAGGGCATACTAAATACTAGAATATTATATATTTGTTGAATTAAATCTAGGGTGTACTCATTTCTGCAATCCTTAATTTAAACAAAATTGGCTAATTTACTTATTTTATGGCAATTAATGACATATATTTCTCAGTTTTTATGTATATGTTTAATAAATTTTAGTTTTGCCATCTTTCCATGAATTGTATTAGTGATCATAAAGAAAATACATCTTTTGTATTTGTTCAGAGGGGGTGTACTCATTTATGCTGTGCACTGTATCTGCTCTCACTTTTCTTTATATGGAGGCCCTGTAATCAGCAAATCCACAGATGCCTGAGACTAAAGGCCCCGATATATTTCAAACGAAATCGAAGAACGAACTGATGTGACGTCATTTCAAACAAAATCAGGCCAAAACAAAGTTCGTTTGTGTTCTTTTTGGAAGTTCGAAACGGCTTGCCAAAGTGAACTTTCGGGAAAAGTTTGCTCCAGCTGCAAAACACCTTCGTACTACCTTTTGTCCGTGACGATAACGTAATAGGAGGTGTGCACAGAGGCCCTGCCCTCATTTGCGTGGAACTGTTCTCTGACTCATTTCATCTGTAGAGTTTATTGAGGTAGGAGCTCCGCGGGTGAAAACATGAACACACTGGATAGCTTTATGGTACAAAATGAAGTTGTGCTTCTGATGAAATGAGGCACTGACACTGTTTTTCATGTTTGATACTGTAAAGCTGCTTAAAAGTGCTATATAAATAAATGAGATGTGACTGGAGTGTTAATTTGCAGACCTTGTGCTAACATACCAATGTTGTTATGATCAGACGCTTTTCTTATGCTTTCTATAAAAATGCTTGCAGTTTTCTCATTTTTGTTGTGTTTGTTTTATTACTGAGAAGAAAGTGTACAGCACGCATTTACATATTCATCTAACCATCTCAGTAGTGTGGGCGGCGTCAGATGTTTGATTACAGTGTATCGCCGGTCACGCATTTCAAACTTTGTTTTACTCCTAAATGAAGAACGAAAAAGAACTTTAAGTATATTTGTTTTAAGTATATCAGGGCCTTTATATCAGGCAGATTTGTGTGTCTGTGTCATGTCTGAAATGGCAATCTGCTTTCTTCTTTCTGTTAGTGTCTTGTCACCATCTGAGGAGATCTGTGGCTTGTTTTCAAAGCGTGACCCCCTACGCAGAGAAGAGGCAAAGGGCTGTTTGCACTCCTGAACTTTAAAGCGTTTGCCGTCTCTCTGAGGCTCAGTGAATGATGGGAGAAATGCTGTAAACAAGCTTTCAGACAGCCTGCCTACACGCATGAGTCACACCTCTCGTGATGATGTGAATCACACGCCAAAGCCTGATGGTGGTCGGATCCCGTGGTTGAACACAGATTACAGGATGCTGATGAGGCATATTGAGCTCAACTTCATAAAGCCTCTCAGTCAGTAATTAACTCAATCACAAACAGCACTCATATTTCATTTGCATGTGACATGTGAGGTAATGGTCCCCATCTGAGAACAGAATTCATTTTTCTATCAGATCTGGTGTCTGAATCATAAATGGACCTTGAAATAGGATGGAATGAATGATATTCCATGACGATAAGAGTATAGCTCAACTTACACCAGGGCTGAACCACCCTCATTTTAAAAGCTATTTATTATTTGTTTAACATAAAACTGTTTAGTGTGATCAATGTAATTCAGGCCATGGAGGGCGCCTTATTTTCTGCCTTTATTTATTTTTCTGTTTACTTACTGATTCATTGAGCTTTGGTGAAGTTTTGGAGAAAAATTGGTTTAGGCTAATAAGAGGATCAGCCAACCTACATTCACATTCCCAGATGTAATCTGTATTGTTCAGAAACTGCTCACTTTTGTCTCAGATGTGGGAGTGGGGGACTGGGGTGTGTTTATAAAAGCTCAGAACGCACAATGTATATAATTAATTAATAGGCTGATTCTATGTTTCGGTGTGGACGGTTAGAATACAGGCGGCAACATGTGAGAAGTGCCAGTACGCAAGAAAAGTGAGGGTACGGAAATCCGGAAAAATTAAAATGGGGAGAAAAAAAAATGGAATCCAGAAAAATTAAAATGGTATTTGGGAATTAAATAAAACTGATTTAATAGGGCCCTACTTGTGTCATAATTGTCAAGTCATCTTCATTTATATAGTGCTTTTCACAATACATATTGTTTCAAAGCAGCTTCACAGTGACAATAGGAAAATTCGTATTGAGCTAAAGTTGGTTTTTGATTGAATCACTTCCGTTGTAAAAATTGTTAATTATTACTTTAGGGGCCGCTTAAATGACACCTTTCCTACTGAAAACCGAGTACCTTTAATGCATTCTTGCCATTCATTTACGTGTTTAGTCTATAGGTTTGCGTGTTTGAGTGTGTATATGCGCAGAAGTTTGGTCTTTTTAAAAAAGTGACATTTGCCAAATTACTGCATAATACAGAAAAATTAGTTGTGTCCGCGGATCTATGCGAACTGGAATAATTATGATAACGTTTTATCTATACATAGGGAAATGAAAGGGAAATGCATGGGCCTTCGCAGGGGATAGTTTAGTTGAAACGTCAGGGCTGCGTTATTATCATGCCTAGATGCAGGTCCTTCATCTTATCTGGATACGGCCTGGATCTGGCAGGCTGCGGCAAACCTCGGGATAAACAGAGAGAGACTAATATTAGCGTAGACGCCATTCTTCTTATGATGTAGCGAGTACATCAGGTGTTATGGGAAGTGTTCCCGGTTCCGGCTGACCTAATCTATGCAGCCTAACAATTTACATGATTTGAATTATAGAAGTAGATAATCATTTATGTGTATGCAAGTTTAAACAGATGTGTTTTTAGTCTAGTCTTAAACTGACAGAGTGTGTCTGCTTCCCGAACAGTGATAGGAAGACTGTTCCAAAGTTTTTTTTTTTTAAATTTTGATATTCTAGGTATTATCAACTGTCCAGAATTCTGAGATTGCAATAGACGTGAAGGACTATAATGCATTAAGAGCTCACTCAGGGACTGCGGAGCTAAACAATTTAGTGCTTTGTAGGTAAGTAGCAAGATTTTAAAATCTCTACAGTGTTTAATAGGGAGCCAATGCAGTGTTGACAGAACCGGGCTAATATGGTCAAACTTCCTGGTTCTAGTAAGAACTCTAGCTGCTGCGTTTTGGACCAGCTGTAGTTTGTTTAACAGGCAAGCAAAACAACCACCCAGTAGAGCGTTACAATAATCTAGCCTTGAGGTCATGAATGCATGAACTAACTGTTCCGCATTTGTCATTGAGAGCATATGTCGTAGTTTAGATATATTTTTCTATTCACTATTTTTTTTTTTTTAATTGTGACAGAATTGTGACCCATTTTACAGTTTACTTTAATAACAGTTTACTTTAAGTCCATTAATGGTTTATGTGGACTGAAGAAGTTTATGTTCTGAAGGTTAGAGTACAGTATGTCTACATTGTTTTAGTCCAAAGAAGCAGCCCAACTGAGGTCAGATCAGATGGTCAAGGTAACTTCTACAGTTTTCTATTTATGTCTACAGAGAGCAGCTCTGGTCTGTGTGGAGCTGCAGTGAGTCTACACATACACTGGATTAGGTCTAATGAAGCCCTGAGATTCCTACATGCCTCATTTGATAGACCATTAAGCCACTTTTTCAATAAGTAAGAGACGTCGGGAGGGAGGGGAAGAAACAGAGCTATAGTAAGTGAACAGGAGCAAAGGTGTACAGAGATGACCTTTATTCTCTCTGAGTGCTTCATTAAAATGAACGGTGTTTAATTCCGCTTGCTTGCGTCTATGAATGTGACACCCTGTTATTGTGGAGCGATCATACAGTAGAGGTACATAGATACCCAGCAATGGTCACTTGAGCCCTCTCTGATGAAGTTAAAGAGGCTCCTCTGGGTCTGGCTTGACATTTAGATTGGACATGGACGTCTCCCTCCTGTAGGCCCAGATCTTAATTAGCTGAGATCGATGAGGCCATTTATCTTCATCTCAATTGTATGGCTGTGAATCATCTGCTCATTTTGGAGTCCCTTACATAACATAACAGCACATTTTAGACACTTGTTTCCACAGTTTGAGCAGTAGTATCACTCTTTGGTGGCACTGTAAAGGACTAGTTTGACTTCAGCTTCAGCTGCTCGACTCCAGAACACAGTACGCAGCTCCTTCAGTGTATGTTTACTGAATCTTTTGGTCACCCAAAAGTGCACAGATAAATCATTTATAATAAATATTGCAAAATTCAAAAAAAAAAAAAGAGTCAATTTTGATTTCATGGCGACTTTAATGACTATTTCTGGTCTGTCCTTTACACAACTAATGCAGAATCATTCTCTTTCCTGCTGTGTGCTGTAAGTATGATTCTGTTTCACACAAACTCATCAAGACAGAAACAACACAGCTGATTTTTCAGAGTCAACAGATACCATGCAGGATGAGTCTGTGGTCGTACTTGTACTTGTACTGATGTGGTCGAGGAGATGGGTATGTGGTTTACGTTACCTACGTGTACAATCTCACTCCCCCCTCTGCTCATACACTCTCTCGCAGTTTCACAGTGTGCACACATGACTAAATAAGTTTTTTTGTAATAGCATCTGAGCACACTAGGATAGTTATGATCTTATGCTTCTTTCACAGACTAGTTGCAGTGAACCAATATGGGTTTTCTACTGGCTAACAGTGATAAAACACATATTCCTAATATAGCAAATGAGATGGACATGAAATTAATGAATGAATTAAATGATTAAATTTATTACACAATATATATACTCAAAAATGACTACAATAATTATGAATTGTTTGTTATACATTGACAACTGTTGGAAGATTTTATTAACTGAGAAGTCAGGGAGTAACACTTCTGTCATTTGGCCAAGTAGATGCAGTAGTTAGCTGATGCAGTTCATCTCAACATAATCCAATATCATTAATCTAGTAAAACAGGAAGGGCCTAGTTTTGTGGTTTGCTGTTGTACTCTCAGTGAGGATGAGGAGTTCCAGTGCGAAGAACGACATAGAGATATTACATGATGATTGCTTCATATGGAGTGAAATCTCAATTCCTGCTTGCACGATGGAAGAAACTCTATCTGTGCATCAGAGCAACAGCAGTGAGTGTGAGCTTCTCCTGGTCATGGCTGTAACAGGAGTACAACTGATTTGGCTGGACTTGCCTGACAGATGTTGTGGTAGGCTCTGGTTCTCGGTGTCCGGTTTAATGGAATGGTTTGGAAGCCGCCCCATCCTGTTCTCAACAATGAGTCTGAATCGGCCCCCTGCTCCCACATAGGCCATTCAGAGCCAGTGTCTGGAGCCCGTCCGCTCTGCAGTGGAAGCGATATGGGCCGCCGGTGTCTGTTTCACCAGCCCTTGGCCTTTACATGAGACATGTGCCATTATCTGATAGAGTTTCTGAAATGAGCAGCAGATGCCCTGCCTGGAGGCTGTGGATCTCTCTCTCTCTCTCACACTCACTCACTCGCTCACACACACACACACACACACACACACACAAGTTTGTTTTTTGTGAATTGTGGGGACATTCTGTAGGTGTAATGGTTTTTATACTGTACAAACCATATTTTCTATCCTCCTACACTACCCCTACACTTAAACCTACCCATCACAGGAAACTGCACTTTTTTACTTTCTCACAAAAACTCATTCTGTATGATTTATAAGCCTTTTGAAAAGTGGGGACATGGGATAATGTCCTCATAAGTCACCCTCTCCTTGTAATACCTATGTCATACCCATGTCATTATACAAATTTGTGTCCTGATATGTCACAAACACACACACACACACACACACACACACAGACACGCATCTAACCTTATGCACAGGTGAAGCGTGTCATTGTTTTGATGTTAAAATGCTTGACATTGACAACATTATCTCAGCCAGTGGTGTGAGTTTGGGGCCAATCTATCTGTTTGTCTGTCTGACCAATGGAGGACGGGGGGCATGTTCGGGAAATAATTTTTGCAGTGTTGTTCGGTGATGTACACTGGAAAGAAAACTAAATTTCAGAAATAATTACAAAGAACCAGCAAGTGACAATTAAACATGAAATAGTATTTTCTTGTAAAACCTTTTCCAACAATGTTTGCTTAGGATGTTTTATAGTCTATATTCTTTTTGCACTGCTGTGACAAACTACAGCAGCATGTAAATGAAACAATTTGTTAGTTTCTCTGGGTGAAGGCAACAAACAAAGCCTGGAGTGAACAGTCATCATGAGTGGGCTGTGTTTTAAATCAGGAACTCAGTGCAAGAGACGAGTGAAACTAGCAGGAGGAAGTTTGGTGTGATGAAAGCGATCAAAACCAATTACATGCGTCGCTCAATGACACAGAAACGACAGAGAAACAGAAAGCAGCATCCTCTCTGTGCCTTCAAAGGTTTTGTACCTGTTTGTGATACTCTTGTGCATATGTTTGAATGGTTTATGCGAAAAGATTGTTCCTCCTACTACATTTGCAGCTTATTTTATTTTATTTTTTTAAGAAAGACAGATGCTGATCTAGAGCTTCAAGGATTAGTTCACTTTAAAAAGAAAATTACCCCATGATTTACTCACCCTCAAGCCGTCCTAGGTGTATATGACTTTCTTCTTTCAGATGAATACAATCAGAATTATATTAATAATCCCCCTGAGGTTCCCAAGCTTTATGATGGCAGTGCACGGAAACCACCAGTTTGAAGCTCAAAAAAGTGCATCCATCCATCATAAACATACTCCACGTGGCTCTGGAGGGTTAATAAAGGCCTTCTGAAGCAAAGCGATGCATTTGTGTAAGAAAAATATCAGTAGTAGATGGAAGTAGAATCCGAATGGCCATTTAGCCGGAAGCTAGTTATTTTACTTTATAATGTGTAAAATATGGATATTTTTCTTACACAAACACATTGCTTCGTTTCAGAATGATTATGAAAGATGGATGCACTTTTTTGAGCTTCAAACAGGTGGTTTCCATGCAGTGCCATTATAAAGCTTGGGAGCATTAGGGTGATTATTAGTATTACTCTGATTGTATTTGTCTGAAAGAAAAAAGTCATACACACCTAGGATGGCTTGAGGGTATGTAAATCATGGGGTAATTTTCTTTTTAAAGTGAACTAATGATTTCATTTGTTTGATATTCCTCTAATGTCTTATAGACTATTCTAATGTAGAATAGAATTTTCTAATATAAAATATTTATCCAAAGTCTTATTATTTCTTTCTCTTTGTTTCTCACATTTAGGCTCTGGACAAACTGCTATTCTTTTACTTTACTGTACACAGATTAGATTATTCTTTTTTTATCATTGGAATCTATTTAATAAATTATCAAAAAGTGTGTGTGAAGAGGCATGATGTTAACATGCTGTGTGCAAGTACAGAGTAAGTATGCAGCCCCAATGTACATGCTGACTGTGTTTCGGGGTTTGGTGGTAACAGTCCTCAGCAATTGGATGAAAGAGTCTAAAAGTCTTTTTCTATTGAATGGCCATTCAACCAGCACATCCAGTGCAAGTAAACTGACCATTTCATTTTACTTAACATTATTGTATTTATCTCTATAAATTAGATTAAAATCTTTTTAAAGGATTAAAAGATTAAAATCTTTTTAGTTCACTTATTCCATTTTTGAGCACTTGAGCTTTAACTGAGACATGAGTGTTTAAGAGGGCGTTGTGTCAACCTTGATTTATTGCAATTTTGAGGTGTTCAGTTTTATTTTGATTTTAGAAAATAGACCTGATTACTCTCCTCACAAATCTACTGTCTCTTGTTTTTTTACTAGCATGTCTCTTAGGTGTTAAGGACTACTGCATCTTTGAGCCTTCATTCTGTATGAGTAAAATACTTAAGTACTGTTAAAATCAGATCATAGGCCTGGTTTCACAGACAGGGCTTAGATTAAGCTAGGATTAGGCCTTAGTTCAGTTAGGACATTATGTAGCTTTTATAAACATGAAAAAGGTGTGCATCTTGAGACAAAACATCACAACATATTTTAAAATACGTCAGTGCAAGTTGCTTTCAGTTAAAACAGCTCAAACATCCATTTTAGTCTGGGACTAGGCTTAAGCCTTTTCTGTGAATGTGAAACCGGGGGTAAAGGTCTTTGCACACTGAGTCCGAAATTTGCGTCCAAAATTTTTGCACGTTAAAAAATAAATACGACCTCACCTTGTGTCAATCACGTTTACACACTGCATCCGAAACTTTTGTCCGTCATAAAAAAATTCGGATCAGCTTCGTTTTTCGCATTCCTGGCACGCATTTTGAGAGGTGTTTTGACAATTCAGAGCTACCATACAAGCGAACGCCAAAATCCTCAATGCCATCTGACAAGTTGATTCACGTCTTCTATTGCACAAAGCAGTAACACTGTATGACAAAGTGCGGAAAGAAACAGAATATTAAGACAGACTGTGCCAGTATCGCTAGAAAAGCATCAAACTGAGCCACTGACATCCTGAAGTAAACTTTGAAACGCTCAGGATAATCACACAGCTCCTTGATGAGGTGGAACTCTCCTTCCTCTCTACGCAGTCTCGGGATTGGATGGACCCAACATTTCCCCTTTCTTTTTGTCTTTTTAAGAAGAGAGAAGACAACTAAATCATGCTCACTGCTTGAAGACTTCATTTTGTATTGTTTTGCGTTTTTTTTTTTCCCCCGCAACGGATTTATTAATATGCATCGGACTTAGTGTGCAAGGTCTCTGTGCGTGACGAATTTTTAGGGTCACGAATACGAAAAAACGCATATGAAAATTTCGGACTCTGTGTGCAAAGGCCTTAAGACTTTTACTCAAGTTGTATTGGAATTGGTGACTTGTATCTTGTAATGGAGTAATTTTCACTGTACGGTATCTGTACTTTTACTCAAGTATGATTTTCCGGTACTGTTTATACCTCCTGAAGAAAGATATGCAAACAAACTACTGGTAGTTTTACATCATTTGAAAATGCTACAGCACTGGGGAAGGTGCATTAATTTACATCATTTTAACTAAAATCTCTTACCCCATACAGACGGTGAAACACAAATGTCCACATTTAAACATTTCAATGGGATTGAACAGCTTGCCTTTTTACAGCAGATTTAGTTCACAAATACCTGACAGTTATATCCCTGTTCTTGGCCCAATTTGACTGGATTGTTGAATCAGTGAGTTGTTGACTCAAGAACAAGGGTTCAGGGTTATTTGTGAACCAATTCAACAGGTTCAGATCGAAAGAATCAACTCGCTCACAGATCGGACATCGCTCATGCATCTCAGATGGGGTGTCAAATTGTAAAGTTCTAAATAATGCGGAATGATATGTTTTTATGGAATGTAGTGGAGTAAGAAGTACAATATTAAGCTTTGTAATGTAGTGAAATAAAAATTTGCCAAAATTAAAATACTCAGTTCAGATATTTGAAAAAATACTTGTACAGTAATGAAGTAGAAATACTGTCCACCACTGGTTAAGACATGACTGTGTTTACGAGGATACTCGCAAAGATGGCATTTTGACACATAAGTGTGTGAATTTGTGTGTTTAATATACCGAAATAATTTCTCTTCCGCTGCTTATTGCGTGTAAAGGGTTTAAAATCTTTTGGTTTTAAACTGCAAGGCTTAAAAACACAATCAAATGATAAGCATTCGTGATGCCACATAAGCTTTCATAGCCAAGATAGAGACTATAATCAGAAATCTCTACTGGTTGACAAATTTCTGCTGTTTTTTTTTGTTGTCTACCGGTATATCGCCCACCCCTAAAAAAGAGAGGATACAGGAATCCTCAGGCTGCATGATTAAAATGGTCCTGAAAGTGAAATGGCGTGTAGTGTTAATGAAGCAAAAAGTGTGTGATATTGTGATGAGCAGAGCTCCTCCCTCTGGCCGCCGTCCTCTCTGGCGTCCATTATTGGTTTTGTGGTCTTGGCTGATGAGCTGTTTGGTGAGATGCGGCCCCTCCTGTGGTGGAATGGCCTGTCAGGGGTTTCTCCCAGAGGAGCTGCAGAAAAGATGAGCTGAAGAACCTCCTGGTGTCTGCTGAGCATCCCACCAGAGGACTGTAATTAAAGACCAACCTGCAATTCAGCCATTAGCTCCTTTCATTTCCTGCCTATTGTTTATATCTTTCATTCTTTGATTCTTACTTTCTTCCATCTGTCTGTATGCCACCATCTTCTAGGTCTCTTGCCTTGTCTCACATATCTAATCTATTTTTCATGAGCACTGCAAACTGATGCATATTAAGTGGAGACAGGTTTCTAAATGGCCCTCGTTCAGGTCACTGCCAGGCATTATATACAGGCATCTTGGCTGTCCCTATTTGGCAGAACTCGTTCCTGTCTGTCACACCTCATTTTTCCCCAAGAGTTGTGTGGGTGTTCTGTGTAATGGGTTGGAAAACAAGCATGGAACTTCCTTTCATTTAGCTTTGTGGCCCAGACGTGTCTCAGACATCAGACACCTTACACCTTTCAGATGTCTCAGACATGGAGAGGACGACTTGCTGTGTGTATTCAGTGTTTTTCATGCTGCAGGGTGGCTGTGTCCCTGAGCTGAGCACGATAAGAGCGAGAAGCACTAATGAACTCAGTTTCAGTGCTGTGCTTCAGTTTCAGCAGCAGTAGCAGTTCAGTTGAGGTCAGCTCATGTTGGGTTAGAGCCGGCGGGATGGGGGGTGTCTGGCTCCAGCCCAGTCAAAAGCTGCTGATAGTCAAAGGCACTGCAGTACATTCGTCTGGATATATATGACTGGTAATGCAACACTGCCCAGCATGGAGCAGTTCTAAAATATTAACTGTCATTAAGCAGAGATAGGAAACACTGTAAGCAAACCCAATCCAATCAGGAAGGATGGTAGTGTGTTGCAGTTGTGTCGGGGAAAGATATGCTTCACGTGGCTTATTGTGGTCTGTGACACCATCTTTTTTTGGTAGAACATGTGATGACAGGGTGTGACTCTTCAACAGAACCATTTCAACTCTACTGAAAATAAAAACAGACCAGACTGATTAAATTCCAAGATGGAACTAGTTTAAGATGGACAGTGATGAGCTGCAGTACTAGCACAAGATGATTAAGCTGAGAGTTAATGCTGTTAGACCAGCTTGACCAGTGTACCCATGTTAAAACCAGCAGGGAAGTAATTTTACTGGCCAGAGTATCTGGTCCAGTCTGAATCCACCACTAAACTGTAGTGTTTTCATGAACAATTTAGAGTAGGTTTTATCTATTTAGAAATAGATGATAAATAGATGATTCAACAGTAGTAGGCTGACACTGGAAACTGCAGTGGCTAATGCAGTTTGAGTTCTTTCTCAAAAGCATCTTCATGTAAGCAAACCCTTTTGTTTCCAAAAGGACTGAGCAGCAATAAAACGGTTTCAACTGGTCATTTAAGCTAGTAACTAGCTAAACAAGCTTAGTCTAAGTTTGACAGTCTGACAATCTTGCAGAGATTTTCTGCTACTGCCCTTGCAAACTTAGGCAAGTTCAGTGATCAGATTGGTCCTGACGATTGCAGTCCGCATGAACAGACAGCGGGTCTGAGACAGATGTAGGTGCTGTGATCCTTCGGCTACACAGGACCAGACTGGGTTGGTCGTCTTCTGGTTTGGCCATGGATGAAATTGCAGGCTGAGCTCCTGTGGTGAAGCCCAAGACTCTCCAGATTCATGCCATCAGTAATTCCCTCCCGTCTCTGTCCTGTGTTCTCTCTCATCTTCATCCCTCCACCACTCTACCGCAGTATTTGTGTTGCGGTCATGGGTCAATAAACATCAGAACAAAAATGAAATGGGCTGAAGAGAGAATACAACAAAAAAGCAAAAGAAGCTCTTTGAGTGCAGTGGGAGATGAGTTTGAAATTAAACTGAAGGGAGGTTGTGTTTCTTCTGCAGGATGTGGCAGTTTATCATGTATTATGTTCATAATTCATGTCTTATCTGTACATATTTCCTCTGTTATTCTTGAAAGCAGGAAGGACCCCAGATGTGTGTACTTGTTTTAAGGACGCTTGTTCAGTGTCACCTTGTACATGCATAGATTTCAAACAGATGTTGCTTGTTTTGTCAAAAACACAAAGAAAATAAGGAATAATCTTTTTCAGATCAAGCCCAACATAAATCAGTCCAATCCAAACTCGGTCCAAATGCGACACAGTAATCTGGCCTCATAAGAAGCCATTACTGACTTGTAATTCCCTGGAAACCCAAACACAGAGTAAACTGTGTATAAACTCGTCAGATCTGCTTCCCTCGCACAGTAAACACACACACGCACGCACACGGTGAGGTCAGGCGGTGTAAGGAGGCCCCGTATGAACCTCGCTGTAGTGCCAGGCCTTACACCTCACAGATTACAGGCCATTTTTTTTGGGCTGGGCTCAGAGGGACTTTCCACTCCAGGTTTTCATACCCTGCTGTTACTGATGGGGAGAAAAGCCCAGCAGGCAAACTAACTCTGACAAGCTTCTGCCACCCTGCTGTGGGCGGCGTGTGGCCGTTTGTGGCGATTGTGTGAGCCTAGGATTTGGTAGGCTCTGAGGTGGGGGGGGGAAACTGTAAATTTGTCTTTTTGCTTAGATGGCATATTATGTAACCGTTGAGCTCATGTTGAGCTCTAATTGTGGGGCCAAACATTTGATGCTAATTTTGATCAGATTAACTTGAAATAAACAGATGTTTTATTGTAGTTGTTCTCCATCCAAAGGGGTTTATTAAAACTTACAATAAAGTAATATTTTTCTTGCTGAGATACAGAAAACTAATATAAACAGAGCTCCAGGCAACACATTTAGACCTTGTACACAATAACAAAGGAACCGTGGATGTCAAAAAATAAAATTGACACAATTTCTTTAGACTTTTTATCATTTGTCTTTTTCTGGATGTGTGTAATTACTGTGAGGGGAGTAAAGGGAACCAATATTTGATTCAGAAGAAGCGCTTTCATTACACAAAAAGACTTGATGGAGTTCTCAGTTATATTTCTTTTTTTTTTTTTCTTTCTTTCTTTTTCATCATCTTATCCTGCACACAAGCAGTAAAGAAGTATCTCGTCTGGATAGCACAGCTCGATTGTTGCTCCTAGACAGCAATGAGGTTAAATTGAGATCAAAGAGTAATTTGGAAATC
Organism: Hypophthalmichthys molitrix; assembly: GCA_037950675.1. Taxonomy (NCBI): domain Eukaryota; kingdom Metazoa; phylum Chordata; class Actinopteri; order Cypriniformes; family Xenocyprididae; genus Hypophthalmichthys; species Hypophthalmichthys molitrix. The sequence goes on along the minus strand of CM075507.1, from coordinate 7,060,137 downwards.
TTAACGTGTTTCAGAGATCTACTCAATTTCAATATTACAAACTTTAGCAAAAATGTACCTATACATACAATTCACTGTAGTTTCCAGCTCAAATGACCACTACTGGCAGTAAAACACCAACTTTTATTCCACGCAAATTATAATTACAGTCATCGTAGCTTATTGCCTGAAGGTGAGTCTGCTTCGAGAGATGACATTGAATTGCGCTCAGCTCTCTGAGTCCATCCAAAACACAAGCATATGGGTTCATGAATTATAGGCTAACTCTAGCTGTGAATTAGAGTCTCTGAGATTATTACGGCCGTTGTTGTGGTCCCTGTCCACAGCGCAGCAGCAGTGCTGTGAGGGAGGTTTAATGATGTAGTGCTGTTTTATTGGGTTATTAAGTGCTTTTGTGTGTCAAGGCTATTAACCTTGAGATAATGTTGAATTAGAGAGTTGAACCCAGGCAGGCATTTGAATGCATTTGGTGCCTTGAAACTTTTCCTGCCTCTTTCCAGAGAGCATTTATCTTTATGTGTAGGATTCAAGCGGCCTGCCCTGATCGGAGGAGAGCGTCGGGGGAAGACAGATGCAAAATGTTAATAAGGTGGTAGAGACGATGGTATGCTAATGATTTTTGTGGTTTCTCACTTTCTCATCCTCATTCTCCAGCCACCGTGGCATTTTGTAACCGCTGTGCTTGTTCAGACTTTAGTATAGTTTGGATCTTAACCTCTGTGTCTCTTCTGAGGTGCATTTCAGTCAACAGCTGCAATAAAAGGCTAATTTGTGTGCCGTGGGACCCTCTGGAGGGCTGATCTGGCAGCTCGGAGGAATAGTATCGTGAACAAACACAAACACTCATGCATGGTTGTCTCATCCCTGTGTAGTGAAAAGCATGGAGAAATGTTGCATGGCAGTCACTGAGGTTAAATCATAGCCAGCCCTTAAAACGGACCTTGTCGTTCACCATGAAACTGGTTTAAATGGCTGTTTGCCATTTGCCCACTGGAATGCTGATGTAATCCGGGTGGAACATTTATTGTGGGTTGAATTTGAGAGTCTAATTATTGCTGAATACAAACCCGAGGTCAAGGAAAGCTCAGTCTTTTCACTGAGACAGCAAGCTCAAGACTCTCACAGATACGGGCATGTTCAGGCATGTCTTCATGATGAAAACCTCTTCTTTGTTGGCCTGCAATGTGTTTTGCATTTGTGTGGTCCAAAATATATTTCCGTTCCTGTGTTTCAGAGGAGCTTATCTCTAAACCCAGTGATTGAAAACATGTTCCTCAACTTTTTTTTTGGCTCCATAACAAATTCTTCCAACCCACCCACATAACATAATTAATCTATATACTTATGGATCTCAGTGGCGGCCCATCAGGGGAGGTAAGGGAGGTACAGCCTACCCAGAATTTTGAGGAGAAAATGGGAGAAATGATAATTTAAAGTTAATTCCCAGTTATTCATTTCATTCTCAGAATGTATATTTTCTGTTTGTAATTTTACCGCTGTAACACCATAACTTGTTAATCACCATAACACTGAAATAAAAAGCAACGCTATTCTTTCACAAATTTGCCAAATATGCCGATGTTATTACAACCACTACAGGGAGGGGAGGGGGAGGCACATGAGCCAAGCTCGTCTTGTGCCTCAGTTGGTAAAAAATTAGCCAATCACCATTGAGTGTTTTACATTTAGCGATTAGGAGAGTTGAGAAAAGATACATCGCAGGGGAGGCTAGCCTCCCTTAGTATATCAACCAATCATCGTAGAGACAAAAATTACATGAATAACGTAATATTATTTTGAACTGCTACTGCTGCACTGATAATAGATCAAGTATCTCTTTATGGAGAGTAGCAATATTGAAATTTACCAAGCTATCATTCAGACAGTCCACGCATAAGTTGCAAATATAGGCTACAGCAGCCAGCTTCACTAAACACACAACGTGCTCTTTTAACTCAAACATTTAAGGAGGGATGGATGTTTGCTTCAAGTGATAGGCCAGGTGAGTGAAATTATATTTGTATTATCTTGCTGTATATGTCATTTTCTTTAAATTTTCTGTCTATAAATGAGCAAAAAGCCAATTTAAAGCAGATAAGCTAATAATAATAATCAGCAGGGGATCCCCAGACCACTATAATTTAGTGTGCCTCCTCTATTTTAAAACCCACGAGCCGCCACTGATGGATCTAACAAGCAGCAAAAACTACACAAGTAGTGAAGCTATGGAGAAAAAAAAAATGATTCTTTGCATTTAAGGTTACCTCTGCAACCAGGTCACCAATAGATCTGTTGTATCCTTTAATTCACACAATATTTTAAAGGGAACCCCGGGTATTAAGACTTGTGTGGCTTAATATAACATAAATTATGTCTCTTACTGAAATATGTAGTAGAAAACCCATGAAAGATTTACGTTATTTTAAAAATCCATGACATATTTTGGACAGTGGGGGCGCCATTTTGTTTAGGTACACAGTGCATTCAACGTCAATGACGTCAAATGGTTGCTCTCGGTGAGCTACTGACGCTATTTTTAGTGCAACACTACTCGGAATATAATGTAATAAAATATACGATGCCACATTGTACGGCTTTTAGTTGTAATTTTCAGTCAAAGGGCAACAAGAGAAGCGATTCAAGTCTTCACTGCTTTACTAGCGATAAGAGGAGAAAAGAATGGGAAGTTGTGAAGAATGTGGATGAATAAAACTTCCTAAAGACCCACGTGTTTGTTCTCTCCACTTTATCTGCCCGAAACACACCAAGCCGACGCCGACGAACTAGTGGTGACGAAAGCAGACTGCGGGGTTGGCTCACGTCGGCAGCGTCTGGGTCCAAAGTTGCCCTGACACACCAAACCGACACCCGACGGCCAAGAAATGTCTTTCTGTACCAGCAGGTGGCAGTAGCCGAACAGCCAATCAGAATAATCAGATGGCCCGACTGACCGACAAGCTCCGACACCGATTTAATGAAAAAAAAAAAGGACAAGGACCAACTTCAGCTGATGGTGTGGAACACACTGAGAAAACTTAGTCAGCCGACGAACAAAAACTGCCCAACGGCCGACCGTCGGCTTGGTGTGTTCTGGGCTTTTGAGGCTTTTAGTAGATCACAACTACTGAAAGAGCTTACAGTTGGCGATGGATAAAAGCGTAGGCTTTAACCAAATGCCGTACCTATCGTGGAGACGGATGAGGGCAGCCCATAACACATCTTGATGCCTCAAAGCTCGTGTGTGCTGTGATGCATGGGATATCTGTGATCGCATAAAACAGTAGCATCTTCTCAGCACGTTTAACTGTGTGTAATGCATTCAGATGACATATCAGACGATTTTTACACGTCAATCATACAACAGTAGTTCGAATAGCCACAGAGACATTGCACGTCTTCGATGTTTTCCTCCTCACTAATTTTGCGCTCTGGCTCGCTCTGAAAAAGCTGATCGGGTTTTAAAAGTAACCCGTGGGAATTAAGACTTGTATGCCTTATAGATTACCGTTGCCCCAAAGTATACAGATGAAAAAGTATGAAAGGCATCAGGGCTAAATTGGAGTGAACAAAGACGCGGTTCTTTAGGAAGTTTTATTCGTTCACATTCTTCACATATTCCCATTCTTTTCTCCTCTTATCGCTAGGAAAGCAGTGAAGACTTACATCACTTCTCTTGTGGCCCATCGACTGAAAATTGTGGCATCGTATATTATATTCCGACTTGTGTTGCGTTAAAAATAGCAACATGGTAGCGTCAGTATGTCACTGAGTGCAACCATTTGATGTCATTGACGTAGAATGCACTGTGCACCTAAACAAAATGGCGCCCCCCATTGTCCAAGTATGTCACTGAATGGATTTTTTAAATAACGTAGATCTTTAATGGGTTTTCTACTACATATTTCAGTAAGAGACATAATTTACGTTATATTAAGCTATACAAGTCTTAATACCCAGGGTTCCCTTTAAAGCAGGAGTAGCTGTGTATGGTATATTTAGGTTTAACATACAAGTACATCTATAAAAATGTATGCTCAGACCTTTAAAATATACTGTAAGTAAGATATAGTTCTAGATGGACATCTCCCAATACTCATGCATCTCTAGAGAAACCAGGTGGAGATCATCTGGTTTGGACTCACTCCAGCTCCTTTGTGTCCTTTCTGTGAAGGTCATGTGATCCAGACAGTTCACACTGCTTTTACTTTTGACCCTGTCTGTGGTCTTGTGTTCTTCAGGTACGTGTGTGCGTTTAATGCTAGTAGTAACACAATCGTCTGTTCTCTGAACAACATTAAAACCTTTAGTAGGTCAGATTAATGATTGTACAAATAATGTTTTAAAATGAAAAGCATGTTTTTGCTGCAAGACAGGTAGGAGGTAGGATGTCATTCTTTAGGATATTTACCAAGAAAGCAAACCTGCTGCTCCTCGAGCCTTTCCCATCGATTGTTCTTCTATGAGGTTTTATGAGGACTTCAAAGAGAGCTGGCCATTTTACATTTAAAATCTAGTAAGTGCATGATTAAAACAGCAGCAAACACCTCGAGGGACTGTCCAAACCCTCCCAGAGCTCTGTGTGATAACATCAGCAAACAGGCCCATATTACTAGCAGGCTCGTAAAGTCGAACGCCACTCCCTACTGTTTGGCCAGGGCCTAATTGTAATGTAATAACCCTCTTCGGTGTCTGACCTTGCTGTGGAAACCTCCTGGGTCTACAGCTCAGGGCTAGACGCTTCTACAGGCTTGGGGTGGACTCGAGGCTTGGGAATGTTTTGTAACTCTGGAGTTTTAATAGCTCAGATGGGTGTTTTAAAGGCCTTGTTTAGAGCTGCAGATTGCCGGGTGTTGTCTTGTGATTCTGAGGGTAGGCAGATATGAGTAAGGGTGGATGAAGGCACGAAAAGAAACTGACATGTACATTTAGTCATTCTGCAGACACTTTCATCCTAAATGTCTTACAAATGAGGAACATCACAAGCAGTTTATCGCACAAGATCAACAACACCATAAAAAGCTAGCAATACAGAAGCTAGAGCAGAAGTGAAAGTGCAGAAAAGTACAAGAGAAAAGAGAGAAAGAGCAGAGAGGATAGGCAGTAATCTGTAGAAAGGGAAACATGAACAAGCCCTGTGATGCAGAAGCTGCTATTTGTGTTTGGGTGTTGCTGTCTTGGTTTTATTTGTGTGCAAGAATGACACATCTCACTGTAAACTAGTACAGCATTCTCTTCCCAGCATGCCTTGCAGACTTAAAGGTCACCTATTATGCCCATTTTTACAAGATGTAATTTAAGTCTCAGGTGTCCCCAGAATGTGTCTGTGAAGTTTCAGCTTAAAATACCTCACAGATAATTTATAAATCCATGTTGTAAATACCCATTTCTGACTACAGTCAAGAACAGGCTGTTTTCGTGCATGTGCCTTTAAATGCAAATGAGCTGCTGTGCCCCACCCCCTCTCCATGATCACAGTTCTAGGCTCAATCGGATTCTCTGCCAAATATTAACAAGACACCTGCTTGGTTTTGATTATCGTCTATATCTTGATCACTCTCACGGATTGCATAGTTCTTCTTTCATCATTACAGTTTATTTTTCCATGCGTTTTAAAGTTATATCAGTTTAAACTTCTAATGGATCGTTTTTTGAGTGCACTTATCTGAAGCACACGCACACAGACAGCTGGCTGTCAGACGTCAAGTCTTGTGAGTAACTTCTCTTTCACATTTTTTTTGTTTTGTTTAAACTGTCAAATACACACAAGGTTCTGTCAAAAACACACACAGTTCACATAAACACAGTCAATTGTGTCTGTGAATTTAAATAGCAGGCAACATTACAGAAATCGTATGTGTATATTAGATCTGTGGCACATTCCCTTCAAAAATAAAACTAATCGACTGCGTTTAGTGGCTCAGATGTCAGTAAATGAAGACACTTATGTTCACTCTTACATCCAACAACAAAACATCTCAATTACTTACCAGACATTGTTGTCGCTACAGCTGCTCGAGCACGGAGAAAATGGCGTATAGCGTACAGCTCGCTGAGGGTGGAAACTATGGTAATACATGACTGTCAGTCAGTAGCCTTGGGCAGGGCATGAGGAATGTGATGTCACATTCCTCAGAGAATTCAAAACGCTTGTCTAATGAGACTGCTTTGTTTTAATGGGGATTTAAAAAAAAAAAAAAAAGGAGTGGGTGGATTTTTATCATTGTAGGGTTGTTGTGTTCACACACTCCCAGCACACATTTATATCCAAAAAGTGGATTTAGCATAATAGGTGACCTTTAAGTGAGACAAACTGAAGTGTTAGTGCAGTCAAATCAATAATACTTCAAATCAGTGTCACTATTGGATGAGAACTGAACTGAGCTGGATGATGACATCACTGCTCATTTTCTGCAGAGCTGCTTAAAGCTGAATTGAACTCATTACATCATTTATGAACTTTACACAGTCTTTTAACCATTTTTGTGATCGCAAAGGCCAAATCATACTAATCATTTTCATACTCATCAAACTATTGATTGACCCCTCATGCACTATGGATGGGAGCATTTTCCACTTCCATGAGGAGAGAAATGTTTGGTAACGCTTTAGATTACAGCCCGGAAAGTACTGCGTAATTACAACGAATTTACAGCGTAACTTTCGATAATTATAGTGTACCTATAAAGTAAGTACATGTAAGTATAGGGGAACAATATGTAAAGTCTTGGGAATAAAGGGGTAACAACCAGGAAAATAACAAATTATTTATACTGTAAGTATTTTAGAACTAAGGGGTACTATAAAAATATAAAACTACTATTATGATAGACAACAATTTTACGTTTGGAAGAAATTTAGCGAGAAAGTGCACTGATTAAGTTGTTTCAAGGCAAGTAGAAAGAACTATTTCAATCTTTTTTAATACATGAGGAAATATACTTTTGTTTCATGTAGTTACAGGGTAAGTATGAAATTGCGGTCTATAAATTAAAGTGGTGCTTGTTACACTCTTGTTTCATGTAGTTACAGGGTAAGTAATAAAAAAAATGCAAACAATCTGATATCACTTGGAAAACTTTATTTGAAAAACAACTTATTTCAAAACAGATTTAAAGTTACAACACTTCTTATTTGTTTCTCTTGCTTGGCTTCCTCCTCCTCTTGTTCCTCTTCTTCATTTTCTTTCTTTCCACTGATGAATCTTATGGGAATCCCATGTCATTTGCTATTCTGTATTAAAAGAAAATACAGCTGGAAAAGTGCTCACCGTTTACTCATCTCTTACCATCTGAGATGTATACGACTTTCCTTCTTAACATGAACACAAACAAAGGTTTTTAGAAAAATAAATATTCTCTGGGAATGCTTTATGCAAGCTCATGTGTTCCTAAAAGTCGAAGCATCAAACAGCATATACAGCAATAACTACAGTAATCCATATGACCCCAATGGATGAATCAATGTCTTCTGAAGTGAAACAATATGTATTTGTAAGAAAAATACCAAATATTTTAAAATGTTAAACTTTCGACCAACTGTCACCTGTGCATGCATGAGAGGGTTGAGAGTTCATGCTTGACGTAACTTGAAGCGTGACGTAAGTGTGCCGAGAAACTCACGCGAAAAGTACGCGGATGTCACGCGGATGTCAAAACGTGTTACTTTCTGTCAGGACTTTAGAATTTGAAATAAAAAGTTGATTTAAAAAAAAAAAGAATAAATGAATAATAAGTGTTGTAGACCTGTTTTTAATTAAGCTGTTTTTCAAATAAAGGTTTCGGAGTCAGTGATATCAGATTGTTTGCGTTTTTTTTTTGTTTTTTTTGTATTACTTACCCTGCAACTACATGAATCAAGCACCACTTTAAGATTGTTGTATATAAGTACCCATTAGTTCTAAAATACTTACAGTATAAATAATTTGTTATTTTCCTGGTTGTTACCCCTTTATTCCCAAGACTTTACATATTGTTCCCCTATACTTACATGTACTTACTTTATAGGTACACTATAATTACCGAAAGTTACGCTGTATATTCGTTGTAATTACGCAGTACTTTGTGGGCTGTAATCTAAAGCGTTACCAAATGTTTTATCATAGAATAAAAGTTGTTTACTCAGTATTGATTTGCAGTGACCCTTCCCTCTAATGGGGCAAACGGACCCAAACCGTGCCAGCACAATACTCCCTACAGCATAACAGAGCAAGTGGATTCCCCGGCTGTGCTATGTTGTGCACCCCTTCAGCCGTGACTATTTTTACAATATAGCATAGCCTACAAAGACTATGATGAGCAGTTGTAGACTGACAAGCTACAATATCTCTCAAGTGTCTTTTGAACTAACTCATGATTATACAACATGATTAATTGCTGTGTGCATAAAAACCAGTTTGATTACTAGCTTCACCTTTGAGGAACAATACACAGTAGCTGGGTGATTCTCACGAAAACTTGGTTTTAAAAATTTCAAACATGAAAATTAAAAAAATGCTTTAATTAACAATTTTTTTTTTCAGACATTAGAAACAAAGTCTGGAGTATCTGTGAACATTAATTTAAAAACATTTACTAACAATTTAAGACCTTTTTGAACACAATTTCCAAAACAAGTCCTAAAAAATCTGATTACCGCAGCAGTCTGAAAACATCAACACTGTTAGAAAAGCAAATACATTTTCACATTTTTAAAAATTGATTATTAAATGTCATGGAGGCTTACTTGAAATTCTCAATTTACAACCTATTTATATATATATATATATATATATATATATATATATATATATATATATATATAATATATATTTCAATGAAACCTGACATATTTTCAAAATGATGTGGCAAACCTGAAAGAACATATTGTATATATTCTGCACATGCATTTAAAAGCAAACTACTATTTTTCCATCTATTAAATAAATATTAAAGAAACACTTAATAGGTAATGATATAGGTTACGAAAATGAGGTTGCTGATTTCGGTAATGATGATAATTATGCTAAGATATAAACTTTAATGTAGAAAATAAATTAGATAATATTGGCACAATCATGGTTTTAAGTTCAAACAGTTTGATTTTGCAGTGCTTCAAAAATATAGGCTATAGATACCACATACACCACCCATTTACCAGATTAGTTTTAAAAAATACTAAAAATTTAAGAGAATGGTAGAGTCCACACCACAACGATAATGGCAAAGAAAAACAATATTGCTGGAATCACTTTCGAAACAGTTTTCTTCCAGCTGATGAACAACAAACATTGATAACCAATCAGATTTGACCAAATTTAAAGAGCTCAAACATTCCGCATTAATATGGGGATGTCATTACCAACACTTTGCAGCATGTAATTCAGTCCTCATCAATCCTCTCAGAAGAATGCAAAACAAGGCTTTTATTAAAATTCTGAATAATTAAATTGTAATGTAGACGCATGAATTTTCGGTAAAGCTGATTTGAAATGATAGGTATTGTGACAAGCGCTATATGAATAAATGTGAATTAAGTTGAAATTCACATCGTGAGCACACAGAACTCAACTCTGAATAAAAATCTGCTTTTCAAGCGGTGAGTGGATTCTAACTTAAACACCTCTGATTGGCCATTGCGTTCAAGAAAGCAACAGATATGTCTGTAGCTACTGAGCTCAATGGAGCAAAACGCATTGTAAACAGAAACCTATAAGGGGCCATTTACATATCGAGTCTAAAACCGCGTCTTTCTCCTCCTTAAGTGCTTGTGCTCCCGTGGCATTTGTCATTGCTATGCAAACCATGAACTGCGCTCTCCATGATGACAAGGAAGTATCAGCAAAGGATTAATTGATTTTTAGCCCTTGCAGTAGCTTTACTACTAGATATATTTATGGAGATGAGAAATAAAAACCTGCCCTGTACAGCTATGATCAGCTGTTCGGCTGAGCTTTTGATGATGTTGTGGAAAGGGCGAAGCTGATCAGTTGGTTCTTGTCACATGACCTGTGGTGTGCTTGCGGCATTCTGAAAAGTTGAGATGTTTTCATCTCGCCACGGCATATGAGCATGTGGAAAAAACATGCGCCCATAATAGAAGCGACGCCACGCGCCTACATTTGTAATAATGAATTTGTGAGCACAAAAGACATGATATGTTAACGGCCTTTTCACACAGGATGCGGAATGCGCTGCACTCACTGCTGGGTTCAGCGCAGCCCTTCAGATGCAAAACTGTTAGCGGGAGTTCTATATGTCTAGTCATTTGATGTCCTGTTTCTATTGGCCGTGCGGGTAATTGTCACAGAGCGCAGCGGAACTTTGACCGCGGCGCAAGCCGTTGAAATAAATGGGTTTCATAGCGCAGTGGTGCCGTTGTATACCCACTGGGGCATTTGCCCAAAATATTTTGCCATCATAAGGCTCCCCTGATTCCCCGGGGCTCTAAGCAGCCACTTACTTCACTTATTGGTTAAAGTCCACACATGCTCGCTAATTTAAAATGCTAATAAATTGGCCAAATCATGTTTATATTTAAATCTAATGATTTGCACAGCTTTCTGTGAGGGTTAGGTGTCAGCTTAGGACATAATATCACTAACCTGATATAAAAACACTGGAAGATGTTCTTATAGTGCAACAAAGCCCTGTGTATACTGTTTTGACTTGCTGTAGATTTCTTTTTTTGTAAACCTTTTTTCTGAAATTTGTCACCCTAGCCTTTGCAAAAGTTTTCCAACAGTTAGTAAATATTATTTAACTTAATACCTCATAATATATATGTAAAAATAGCCTGTATGATCAAATTCTCATTACCGAAACAGAAGTTCTCTCTACCGCAACTGGCCTTAAATTGTTGCGGTAAGTGAGAATGGTGTTGGGGAGGATGATTTAGACAATTTTTATTTAATGTACATAATTAGACATTAATGAAGTACATTTTTCACAGAAAATTACTAATTTAAAGTTTTTCCAAATGAGGAAAATTTCCTGTTACGGTAATGATAATCAAAATATCATGTACATGGTCTTATAAGAGAATTTTTAACTTTTAACTGGATAAATATAAAGAGATCTGCCTATTGGTAGCCATCTTTGAGGTTCTAGCACATGTGTTGCTTAATTCAAAATCAAAATTTTTCAATAAAAAAAAAAAAAAATGTTGCGGAGGATGAGAATATCAGTCATGAACTCTTCATTTTTCCACTATTTCATTATTATTATATATTATACATTCATATTTTTTCTGTCATTTGAAAACATCTATTAGAACATCCGTATATAATTTGTTTTAGAATATTTTCATTTTTTTCTGTTTAAATTAGAACAAAAGATACGTTCAGACATACCTGGATGCATTGCGGTAATGAGAATTTCACCTGAAACTATAGTGAAATACAAAAATAATTCCTTTATATGTTGAAATTACTCTTTGTTCAGTGTAGAGAACAATATTGTCTTTATTATGATGTTTTTATATATTACTAAAATGAATGTTTAATATTTAAAATCATTAGTGCCATGGTGTTTTAATGGTTTCGTGAGAATGACCCAGCTATCTCTGTACAGTGAGGAGGTCAGTCTGAGTGCTTTATGTCATGTCTCTGTTATTGAGGTCTAGAGCTATTTATTTCATTCACTCTGGTTCATGTTGAGGACAAAAATTACCTCTCTCTCTCTCTTTCTGTTTGACTGGTTCACAAAGCAGTGAACCTGCTTAGCACTCCATGACTATGGATTCATTGAATTCTGTATAATGTCCTGTGGGTAAATACACTCCTGCTTCCTCAAGTTAAGTCAAGCTTTATTTTTATAACTCTTTATTCAATAGAAATTGTTTCAAAGCAGCTTCACAATTATAAACAGGAAAGTAACAGAATTCATGATGCAAACTTCTTATTCAGTTCAATTCAGTTCAGTGATTCAGTTCAGTTCAATAACTAAATTACATTCATTATGAAACAAGTTCAATATAGTTATAAGCAGCTTTACTGAAAACAACAGTGTCATTATTTAGCTTGAGTCAGTTTAATTTAGTTCAATAATGGTGTCGATGCTGCAAACTTCATCAGTTTTGAAAAAAAAAAAAAAAAAAAGACTCCTCTATAAAGCAGAAGACAGTATTCAATATTCAGCTTAATTCAGTTTTGTTCTCTTTTGATAGTGTCAGTGCAGTTAAATCAGTAATATTGCTGGATATTAAAGGGATAGTTCACCCCAAAATGAAAATTCTGTCATCATTTACTCACCCTTATGTTGTTCCAAACCTGTAACTAAAAAGAAGATATTTTTATGAATGTTGGTAACTAGACAGTTGACGATAGCCATTGACTTCCATAGTAGGGGAAAAAAATCCCTTTAAGTGTCCCCATCTAAGCAAGCCAAAGGTGAAAGTGGAAAAGAAACCATACTCCATCAGGTGACAGAAAGAGAGAAAACAAACCTTGGGAGAAACCAGGCTCAGTTGGGGGACAAGTTCTCCTCTGGCCTAGATGAATGAACAAGTGTGAAATTGATCAGGCATTAGGTTGGAAGGAAGAGTTGTAGTCTGTCCAGCAGGCTGAAACGTGAAGATAGAGCTGCTGTTAAGCCAGTAATGGCAAATCCTCAAGTCCTGACATGCTGATTCTGACCCACTTGTGTTCTAGACGATGTTCTTATTATTAAAGATCACACACATTAATTACGTAATTGCCCGTTTTTAGCAGGGCAGACGTCGCACATTCTTTCACTCTGATTCATGTTACTGAGCCATTTGCTACCCTTACGGAACAAAATATATGGGAATATACTGCAAAATGTAATGCGATATATTACATAATACATATATGGGAAACTAGTGCTTATATTTTTCAATATACTGCAATATATGCATTGACCATGTATGGCTATATATTGATACATATAAAATAATTATAAATGAAGACAAAAATAGCATTACATTCATAAAGTTTTATCCTTTATTGTGTACATATATTGCACATACATGTTCCCATATAAATGTGAATGTATTGTACACACATTTATGGAATGAGTTACAATCAGTGGTTACAACAGACTTCTAGTTCCCAGCATGCTTTGCTTCTGACTGTTAAAGGAGAGTAATTGTTAAAATTAAGTGCTATTTCCTGTGTGGATGCTTTGCTCAATATTGATATAGGGGGAGATCTGTTAGTGTTTAAATTTGTATTATTTTGGAATTTAAAAGGTTTTCTGGTATGTGTGAGTTTTTGGGGTTACCATTGTGCTGAAGAGTAGAGCCTGTGGTTAGGTTTTTGATTGGCTGAACACCATTAAGACTATAATAACTATATAATAATAACTAATGGCTGTGCACAATATAGCACAGTGATAGTCTCTTTGGTATAAAGTTTAGTAAATGCTGGTGTGCTTTTGTTAACTACCTTGAAAATATGGAACATTTAAAATGTAAATTATTATAAAATATAAGAAATGTGTAACATAATATATTGTACCATATATGTGTTTATACTGCATGAGTAAATATATCTGCAATATATTATGCATGTAGTACCATATCTGATCACATATAAATCTATATATTATGAAGTATATTACTGAATATAAAATTACATACATTATGATATATTAGTAAATATATTATCATATATTTTTCAATATATGAAAAGCAGCAATTCCTTATGTATTATTCAATATTTCTATATATTTTCAAATATACTGCTAAATCATGTAATATATTGATCATTCATATATAGGGAAATATATTTTCTTTCCATAAGGGTAAGCCTCAGAGAACGCTGTCTGTGCACCACTATTGTTTGCATGACCGCTCTCAGAATAACAGCATTATTGTTATTAAAGAAGTGCTCCTGTAGGGTGACCACAGGGGACATTAAACAAAAGAGTTAAACGATTGGATATTTAGCATAATACCATTGGGATCGACAATGGCCCGGGCCTAGGTGACGACCTCTGACCTCTCTTTGCAGGAACCAAACAGTTTGTAGCCAACAGGGTCAAGAGGTGGCTAAGCCATTACCATAGCTAGCAGGAAAGGACAAGGTGGACGGTGTTTACCGATAGCATTTTATAGAGGGCCAGCATCTCTCTAATTGAATCCGGAAAGGGGCTAAGTGTGCTAGCAGTTGAGACATCATGGCACTCTCACTCAGTTAGCATTTGTCGCTCCTTCTTCAGCCATGACAGCTTCCTCCACTCACATCTCGATATGCATACTGTATTTATAGGTGTGCAGAGCTTTACAGAAATCACACAAGTTCAAAAGATCAGACTGTTAATGCAAATGAAGTTGCAATTACTGTGCTCTATGTAATGTGGCTTTAATTTGAATATAATCATAGATGTACTTCTAAGAGGACTAGAAATAGCCTAGTGAAATGTAACTCTTGTCTGAACAAACTCTGATTTGTTCATGCTGAGAAAATATGAGACGGTGAATCAGATGGGGCCACACACACACACACACACACAGATCAAGCGTGTATGCGTGTACTGGTAGAGAGTTCTTGTTGTGACTTGTGTCTTTGCATGAATCTGTTTCACACCTGTTCTGGTATTTTGCTGTCATATCTTCATAAGCAGACCTTCATATTCTCAAACTCTTCAAAAAAAAAAAAAAAAAAAAAAAAAAAATGCTGAATGTGATACTTATGCCATTGGCATATATTAGGATACACATTCAGTACCTTTACTCATGTTTTGTTTCAGGGATGAGAAACTCTAAAGTTCTTTTAATATCTTAAAAAAGTTATAGATCAGCATGCTATTATTCCCTAATTATCAAAAAGCTTAACAGGCATCAAACATCCAAATTTCCATGAAGCAAATGTGCATTACTTCTGTCTTAGAGACCCCAGGTACAGTATAAAAACGTATTCAATCCAATACAAATGTTCGGCACAAAATTTCTGTCCAATTTTCGCATGCAAATTTGTCTGTACAGATAAATGCATACAAAACAGCAGATGGACTGAATGAAAATGCAGTTTCACTCTCTGACAGTAGGTGGTGTATAGACAAGCAAAAATAGTGTTTGCTATGGTAGGCTTACTTAAAGCAGCACTGCGCAACTTTGTTTTTAACCCGCTTGTCACAGAAAAGAAAGTCAAACAGAATGTATGTTTTCTAACAGCCTTTCAGATTTTTGTATTCACTATGGTGTTTATCAAATACAAGAGTACTGTACAGTGACAAGAAAGCCGGTTCCAGAATCTTATTCACCCACCCTCATGTCGTTCCAAGCCCATAAGAATTTCATCTTCGGAACACAAACTGTAAATTGTAAAATATTTTTAATGAAATCTGAGTGATTTCGGTCCCTCCACTGACAGCTACGCAATTACCACTTTGCTTCAAAAGTTCATAAAGAGATCATAAAACTAATCTATATGAATTGAATGGATTAGTCCAAATTTTCTGAAGAGACACGATCGCTTTGTATGCTGTACAAATTTAATTTAGGCTTTTATTCACATAAATATTCATCAACGCACACATCGGTTATGGTAAACGGAAGCTCAAGCATGTTCGTGCGAAAACCAATGAGGTTCATTTTCTTGTTACGCAGCACACTTGAGCTTCCACTAGAGGTTTGTTCTCTTGTATCAAGCAGGATCGGTTGAGTTTGTTTATGTTCACTGATCAATGTTTATATTTTAATAAAACCCTAAATTCAGTCTATTCATTATATACAGTGATCAAGTCTCTTCAGAAAATTTGGACTAAACTGCTAAATTCATATGGATCAGTTGATTTTTTTTTTAAAGTGTCAAAGTGGTAGTTGCGTAGCTGTTAATGGAAGGACAAAAATAGAAACGGATTATAACGGATCATTAAAAAATATCTTCATTTGTGTTCTGAAGATGAACGAAAGCCTTATGAGTTTGGAACATTATGAGGATGAGTAAATGATGACAGAATTTTCATTTGTTTCTTTGATAATGTCTGTCTACTCAGAAGAACATTTTTAAAGATTTTAAAAGGGAAATTAGACGCTATTTTTCATTTGTTTTATTTTTACACACACATCCTTGGGTCCCTGGGAGACCAAACAGAAGACAATCATTCAGATAAGACATGAAATGCTGTTTAGCACAGTTTCTCAGCAGTCTCATGGGGCTGTTGCTGTAATATAATGCAACATAACCAGTTACATCTGCATAGGATGTCCTCACCCTGAAAACCTTCAGTGTTTAGCAGACACACTGACTGAGCGTGAGCAGACCGCAGCATCCCTGAGTGACCATGTTACAGGCTTCACTCCCGTAATCTGAGGAAATGCATCCATTCCTCTGGGAACTGGCATTCTCTGGTGGCTTTCTCTCTGTGTTGTCCTTTTTAGATCTCAGGTGTTGGAGAGATGATCTTCTTTCACCAAACATAGAGTTCAGAGTTTGGAGATCAAACTTCATTTACTGTCTTCATGCATCTTGCTCCACTTGGGTTTTGAATACTGTTTCCTGTTAACTTTAAAGAGATGAGGAAGAGTCGTTTACAGTGTGCTGAACTGTTTTTATCAGCATTCTGATATTGCTAACACACGCCAGCCACACTCTCACCCGTGTATACATGTAAACACACACTGAAACACAATAGACAGATCGACATGAGGGACCCTGAATCCTGCACCCCACCGCCTCTTGCTGAATCAGCTTCAGCAAAAGTAGGTCACCAACACACGCATATCATCAGGAGCGCTGGGAGAAATAAACAGCTAAATCAGATGCGAATTTGGTTCAAATGTGATTAAAGCGGAGGAAACATGTGCCCCAGGATGCCTCCAAACAACAGAAATGATCAAATCAGGCCATTCTCACAGCGCTAATGACTGCACATTAACATGGCAAAGGTCTGGTGTGAGTGATTGTGCATTTTCATAAACAGCTGCAGAGGCTGCTCATGACCTCTGACCCTTACCGTTCACAGAATACAGTGCTATGTGCAGTTCATGATCGTATGCTGCGATTCATGTATGTTAATATGCTAGACTGATTTAATAGGTCTTTAGTGGGTGAATTTGAAATCTTTACAGGGCATTTTTCTAATGCTCATTCACTCTATATTTATGCTAATACCAGTTAATCACAGCTAATTGCTGCCAGATTTAATTCCCTTTTCATTAATAAAAAAAAAAAAAACAACAACAACAACAACAGGGAAGAATAAAGCAACAACAAAACTAAAACTAAAATAAATGATTTACAGAAAAAGCAGGCCTGAAACCCATTTGTTGGAGAGCTCATCACGTGAGGTGTGTGCCAATGAATAATAAATGCTTCGTTGACTTGTGTCTGTGGACTAGACGGCAGCTCATGAATTATGGATTGTTATTCTTGGCTAAGCATTCAAACGGGACGCGATGATGGCAAAGTGGCACTAACAGCACATCTCTGTTTACATTTTTCTCTCTCTCTTTCTTAGTGTTTGATCTGCGGCATTTGTCACTCTTTCTCTTGAGGAGGATTCATTAGCCACACGGCGTTAGTCAACGGACTCCTACATCAGCACTTTGACAGCCGGGAATTGCTGAAATATGACGGAAAAGGAGTTAAGGATGATGTAAGAGATGGTTGTGCAGTGATGATGTGTCATACTGTTACTTACATGAGATATGTAAATAATTTATCACAAGGAGAAAAAGAATCTCACATTTAAATAATGCAAAAAAAAAAAAAAAACATAGAGTTGGTGCTCTTTGGCTCAGTTATGTCACTTCTGCATTGTTGTTTATCTCTGTTGCATCTTTGCATTTTTTTTTTTTTCCCCAGTCCAAACCAATGGAGATTTGATAGACGCACAATAAATAAAATGTAGGCAGTTAGAGAGTCACAGAGAGAGAGGCTGTGGTTGTGTTCTCCACCCTTTGACACTGGGCCATTGAGCCGTAACTCCCTGAATCTCTGTTCCAGAACAGGGAGTGTCTACATCTGATCTCATCACAGTCTGTGGCTGCAATTAAAGGCAGCTAATCTGAGCTCAGTGTGCTTGTGCTGAGGACGTGACAGACGCTCAGAGTCTTACACTGTGCAGTAGTTGGCACCACAATGTTAAGTTATGGGTGGTTGCCAGGGCGTTGCTATGCGGTTGCTATGGTGTTCTGAGTGGTTGTTAGTGTGTTGCTTTGTGGTTTCTAGGGTGTTCTGAGGCCCCGTTTACACTAGTGCGTTTTCGTTTTAAAGCGCATAAGTTTTGCTACGGTTACACCTGTCATTTACTCTATGCCGGTGTTTTCGAACCCCGAAAACTGAGACTTTCGAAAACGCTGCAGACCCTGTTTTAGTTTGAAAATGCCGGGGTTGCGTTTCAGTGTAAATGGACCAAAACGCAGACTTTTGAAAACGATGGCTTGGCAGCCCACGTTCGCTCTGCGTATCCTTGACGACCGTGTAAACAATAACATGAAGACTGAACTGCAATCTTTGCTGGCTTTGTTGTCATTTTTATGTCATTGTGCAGTTAAACTCTGCATTTTTTTTTTTTTTAATACTGCAGCTACCTACATGCGCAAGAGGCAACTGTTTACACTTGTACGCGCATGCCCAGTGTGCATGAACACGTGACACCTGTTTTCGGTGTAGTGTAGACGGAGATCGTTTCTGAAACGCTGTGGAAACGTCAGTATAGACGAGGATTGTTTTCATTTTAAAACACTGTTTTAAAACAAAACACACTAGTTTAAACGGGGCCTTAGTCTCTGTGATCTTAGGTCCCTTCTTCAATGGGAATTTTGCAGCTGTTTTCTGGTCCACCAGGTGAAAATGGGAGTCTGATCATTTAGTAGTAGCAGCAAACTCTCCTCAACAACACATAATTTTAGGAATCATTCATACCTGGAGCACAAACACTGCAGGATGTCGCACACACTATGGCTACGTTCACACTGCGAGCATTAGTGCTCAATTCAAATTTATTGCCCAGATCCGACATCTTTGTATAGCTGTTCACATTGTTGTTTTAATTGTGGCCAATATCAGATTCGAGTGTGAATAGATCATGGCCCTGAACTGACCCGTATGCGCAAAAGAACATTAAAAAGATGTCACATGTTTATTTATTGTGTGATCTGCCCCAGAAGCAAGCGAATTTATGCGCAGGCAATATAAAAAAAACAAATATGAGGATGCGAGAAAAAAAAAGAATATAGTTTTTAAACATTTATGATGTTTTGCTTCAACACCACATTCTGAAACAATTAATGTTGCAACGGTACTGATAACTTCAGGTATGTAAAATCCTTGAAGCGATTCCTATGAGCCCAAAATTGTGACGAATGTTTATCTAGAGTGATGTAAAAGTCACATGAGACTGAGGTCGCATTGCAAAACATCTGACCTGTATCAGTTTTAGGACCACATATGGAAGTGGCCCAAATCAGAATCAAAAAGATCAGATTGCATGTGGTTTGTGCTGTTCGCACTGTCATAACAAAAACAGATCTGAGTCACATACTGTATGAGCAAGAAAATTCAGATTTGGACCACATTTACCTGCAGTCTGAACATAGCCTTAGTTTGAGCAGTAATAAGTGATGCTTCCCTGGTCAAACACCTATAAATGTCATCTTAAGTCTTGAATTGCATGCATTAGATGGAAGTTTTCTTTTGGACATTCCACATTTCTTTTGTCAGACAGAAATTATTGAAATTTATGACCTATTGAAACTGGGCTCATTAATTGATGCACAGTTTTTTGCCTGTGTTTGTGGCCAAGGCAGTTCTTTTGTGGTTAATGTGGCTAATCAGACACCAGGTGAGTTAAATCAGCAGTGACCAAGAAATCAGAGCTAAAATTGTTATTTTGATTTGTGCAATAACTAATTTAAAAATCAAATCATCCCTGTATATGAAGAAAGAAAGAAAGAAAAAGAAAGAAAGAAAGAACGAACTGTCATCCAATCACAATTAACCTCCCCCAACTCCCTCAAGTGTTCACCCACTGCAATTCAGTCCAATTTACATAAAAGGAGGCAGTAAATCTCATGTGTAAGAAGCGTGTTTGGTTGACATATACAGTATCAGTAGCATGCAGCCATGTTACTTCACTTCCACCCATTTAAATGTAGGTGTAAGACAGAAATAATATATTCACGTCCATAGAGAGAAGGGAAAAAAAAAAAAAAAAACTTGTCATATGGGCAATTTGAGGCGCCTGAAAGCATGAAGCAATTTATCCTGGATTGGATGGATCTTTTTGTGTTATGATAATGTCCACATAATTTATTCTTGTGGATTGGCTTTTCTTTAAATCCGTCTGACAGACAAACACAAGGACGCCCGTCATTCCTGTTTGATTCTCAAGGTAAAAACGACTTGCTAAAAGAGGCAGTCGCTTCTAAAAAGCTGCTAAACACAAATAGTGAGCAATGAAGTTGGAGGATGGAAGAATAGGCAGATTTTGGGTGTCGGGAGTGCTCGTACAGTCAGTCAGGACTCTCCTGCACCCTTCCCACCGCCCTCCTGTACGTTTGGAGGCTGTGTGAGCAGAATACTGATGAGCTTGTTTTTTGGGGGATTAATTTCCATTTGGAGACAGGGAGCGGTCCCCCCTCTCAGCACTGTGGTGGGCGTCCGCCTTCCTCTGCAGTCCTTGTTCCCCTCCAATATTATTGCACTGCAGAGCTGACTTATTTACTGACGTAATTGCATCCACTGATGTGAAAAGACATATAAATACATGCTTAAAAGTTAACAGAGTAGAATGAACGTGATGGACCAGTTTTAGTATTCATGCAGTGCAATCTGCTGTAGCGGTTTTTGATACCGTGTCGTTCACATACTGGTGAAATTCTTAAAAAGCTTTCATTGGATTGATTGACTTCTTTGTTTCACAGAGAGTCATCCTCATGTGTGGGGCAGACATGCTGATGGAGATCTTCAGAACACACTGTGACCGAAGCTTTATTGAGTGCAATATTGGATTGAGGCGGATTGATTTAGAAGAATCGAAAATAGATTTTGAATTGAATTAGAGGATTGGCAGGCCTTCAGCACTATTCTGCAGAAGCGACCTCTATGCATTGATTTGCAGAGTCACCAGGTTGATGAAAAACAAGTGCATTATTTTAGATACTATAGAGAAATAATTAAATACATGCACCCATATAAACAGATATTTGCTTTATTCTATGAAACATCCAAACATCACACTGAAACCGGAGCACATCTGTGAGATTAAGATAAAAGGTTTTGCTGTTCACAAAAATCTTCACTATTGCCCGCTTTTAATGTAATGGCCAAGTGATGAATAAACACATTTCCAGAAAGAGCAGTGCCATCATGCATGTCCATGTTATATATTTCTATTGCAGTGTGATCATAGGAACCAGCCTATAGATTTTTCCATATAAATCAGCAGTATAAATGTTTATTATCATTGCACTATTCCATATGCACTTTCCTCTTTCAATTATTCTAAAGAAAGTGCTGGCACAAACCATCAGGCTATGGTGAACGTCTCCTTGTGACAGAGTAGAATTACTTTTTTTATAGTCTCCACCACATTGAAAAAGCTGGATGTAATCAGCATATGCTATTTGGATTTCAAATACTTTAAATACATTAAAAACACAATCAAATGAGCGGCCGTATGATGAGACATCTGCCTGATGTGTATATTCAGTGGAGAGTTCTCTGAACCCAGACCTCTGTTAATGTGCCTTTCAACCGCGTGCCGGAGCACTTGAACCAGTTTGGTGAAACAATGACCTTGGTGGTTTGAGTAATGGATGAGTTTCTAAATAAATAATCAAAATAAATAATCAGACGTGGTGCTCCTGGCACAATAACTGCCTGACACTCTGACAACAACTGACAGGGACAGGCGAGAATGCATGAGTGCAGACCGCGCTCATCACGTGAGAAGCTTGATTGCCACTCACACTCATGTTTGTGTGTGAGAGAGAGAGCGAGGAGGGCACATTTAAATTCCAGACCCCTAAAAAACACGACTGGCTTTCACCTGCTGTCACCTTCCATGCCTTGACAACTGCAGGCGTGCAATTAGACGCTCATGGTAGACATCCCAATTTACAGCTTCAACCTCACTGGATTTCTCTGCACCTCTTTCATGACTGATTAAAAACAGTCTCCTTAGTTAAGACCTTCAGAGCTCCATAGGATTTTCTTAGAAACGTTTGCTTTCATGGATGTGATTTGAGATTGTGTTGTTTTAATTTTATTTATTTTTACTTTTTTAAGGCTATAAAGGTGTAAAATGAACAGAATGAACACTAAACTTGCTGCTGAATGTGACCTGTTTTTATCACTGCTCAGACGCACTAAACTTGTAATTTGTGAATTAATTATATTACATTCAATGTTAAAAGCTTAATTATACAAGCATTATAATTTCTCTTAATTCTCATTCTGAATCCGGATGGGCCATATTTAAAGCTGCTGGAAAATATCAGTACGCACACACACACACACACACACACACACACACCTGTGAACCACGTATGATATGACGTAGGCTATAATCTTGTCTGACGTTCCTCTCTCAGGTGAGCGCAGACAGTAGGAGATGCCGCTGCCATGTTTCGGTGTGTTTCTGTGACCATATCACTGTTCAGTTTGTACTGCAGAGCCGTAATGACATTTCATGCGATGAAGGGGCCTC
The DNA here is from genome assembly GCA_037950675.1 of Hypophthalmichthys molitrix. NCBI lineage: Eukaryota > Metazoa > Chordata > Actinopteri > Cypriniformes > Xenocyprididae > Hypophthalmichthys > Hypophthalmichthys molitrix. The sequence continues at coordinate 7,037,542 of CM075507.1, read as the reverse complement.
TCATGCAGTTTTTAGCCTGTAATCTGTGAGTGCTCGGTTTCAGCACTGCTGCATATGGCAGACAAAGCCTCTCTTTCAGATACGCAGGCCTGACCAGGAGCCGTTCACAGATCACTCTCCTCTTCCTCAGACCGCTGCAAACACTGGAGTCACTGTGTGCAAATTACAGCACAAAGACCACATTACAGCACTATCGCATTCAAAAGAATTAAGGCACCAGTGTGACAGATGAAACAGCTGAACTCTGGGAAGAGCAGTTGAGGGGTAGTTGGCTGTCTAGAGCAGTGCTGTATTGGCAGAATTCATCATATTATTATGAGAAACAGCTGAGTTACTTTATATGTAACAGAGTGTGGAAGTGGGGGGGGGCGCTTGGGCCTGGGCTGGGGTTACTTTTGACGTCTGGTTCAAAAATGACATACAAAAATATATAGGCCCATATGTATTAACGGTTAATCATTCAAAGATTGCAATCTCGATTCAAACACACAGGCAATCTTATTGGTAAATAACAGTGGTTCCGCTATGTCTATTAGACCTTAGAAATTACGATCACACTGGAATATTTAAACATGCTTTTACACTGCTGCTGACCCAGAGATAACAGTGCTCATATTTAAAACAGCATCACAAACGGTGTTTTCAACTACACAGTATTGCTATTTCTGTCTTGCAAACATCCACAAATAATGAAAGTATTGGAATAAAAGTTTATATTCCTGATATAAACACTGATGTTGGCAGCAATCAAAATGAGTTAATGACCATTGAAAATGTTACACTTAAAGTAAGATTGTATCTATTACATTGTTATGCCAGTAGGTGGCAACTAGTGACTGTTAAATTTTATTTGATATAGCATTGAATCATTCATTCAATTTGTTCAAAATTCAAAACTCTGGGCAATACAAATCTTCATTCATTGATGTTAATGTTTTTTTTTTTTTTTAAGTAATGATTATATTTAAATGATTTTAATAGATGTATTTTAGACATTTATAAATAGACTAATTTATAACATTAAATAGAACATTTAGTCAAGTAAATTACATGTTATTTTGTTTAGTTGTCTAATGTTTTGTTTTCAGAATCATGGGAGAAACAGAAGCATAAATCATCTGGATGAATTGTTTATCCAGAATCATAAATTAAGCTTAAAATGTTCAAATGTATGATTTATAAGACAATTATAATGCAGGATTCTGAAATGTTATTTTAAAGACGTGGCACTTCTCATCCAGTGTGCAAAGTTCTGCAAACCACTTTAGGTGTGCCCCTCTAGCATATATGTCCATCTTGCTGTAAAGAGCTTGAGCATTTAAAGAGGCAGACATCAAAACTGCAGTGTGATCGTACAATAAACAGAACATTATCGTGCTTTGGTGTGGAGGCTAATATTGTCACATATAGTAGTACACGTGCACAAAGACTCAAGATTCAAGTGAACACGGTCTTTATTTATAATCCAAACACTCAGGAGAACATAGGAATAAACATAGGAGAAATGCTACAACAATTAATTACAAACGACAACCGACATAGGACTGAACATAACAGGGAGTAAAAAAACAAGGCAATCATAATGAAAGACCGGTGCAATTCACCGGTGACCATAGAAACAAACAAGGACATAATCACTAATCCAGGAAACCAAAACTAAACAGAGCAGGGAAACAGGAACTAAATGAAACAAAACAAAATATCACAATTAGAGTCCCTGCTGGAGCCGTGACCGCTATATACATTTATTGTTCTATTTATCTTTTCAGTTTTCATTCTTGGTGTGAATGGGTCGTAATACTAGTTGGAGTTTCGTATTGATTCGTATTAAACACAAAAATGACAAAAAGCGTTTACTAGGTATACTGGGTTTGAAGAAGAACTAAGTTGCAAATTGGTTCAGACCTATAGGTGCACTCTATAATTATTTAATTTATTTTGCACTGGCTGATATGACAGTTTTCTTGGACTGACAGCTAGTGGTTTGGATGCAGAATCACACAAAAGTTTTCGGTTATGCCATTGCATAAATGCACGATTTACAGTGCAGATTCTGAGTTAAATGTTAGGCTACTGAGTACCCAGCTAACAAAAATGTTCTAAGAATGTTTTGCTAACATTCGCATTAAATTATACACAGGGCATGACATTAACACCAGCCAACCCGCCAAATGTGGGTAGATTTCAGCTGTGGCGGGTAAGACAGCCACGCCCACTAGCCACTTTGGCGAGTAAAATTTCAGCCTACAGCCTAATCAAAGGTAGCCAAGCTCGTCGTAGCACAAAATTACAATCCGATCACAATTCGCTATCAATTAACTTGCAGTTAGTGAAGGCGGGATCGGCGGAATCGCGTTGAATGACACACAACATGGCTTAAGTGGACGTAAACAGGTGGGTAAAAACTGGATATGTGCAGTATATTACATACATGCATTCAGCAGCCCAATTTAACACCTGTCTGTCATTAATGTTAATCAGACAACAAAAGATGTTAAATAAATGTTAAATAAACCTACTGTATCTGAAAAAAAGAGTTTAAGCTATTTAATTTACTATTGTATTTGTAATTTGCTTCTTTGTTCTTTTTATATAGCCTATAACAAATATAACTTATACAATTATAAAATTTATCATATTATGGTCATATTACCCACCCCTTGCCCACCCCTCCATACCAGCTGATATACCATGTAGGCCTAGTCTTGATTTTGGTGATCAATCTGCATTTGAAAGTTTGAAAGGGTTTTAAATCTAGCTAATCAAGTAAAATGACTCAAAATCAAGCAATTTTAGCATGTCAAAGTCAACTTTAATCATATAAAATGTAATTTCCTTTGGAAAACCACTAGCCACAGTGGCTGGTGAACGAAAAAGTTAATGTCAAGCCCTGGTTATACAAGCATTTAATTTATGAAAATGATCACTGAAACATATTTTCATGGATTGTGTTAGTTTGAAATCTGTTTCAGCTCTTTATTTTCCTGTTGACTTTTATGAAAAGATTTTAATGAAGTAAGGCCTGATTTAGTTTTAGAATTTTTATCTAATATCAAATTTAAAAACCTATTTTTTTCCTTTAAAAAAAAAAAAAAAAAAAAAAAAAAAAATCTCATTCTCGCCATGAATATAGCCGAGGTTATTTTTAGCTGTACAAAACAGCTCTTTATGCTGCTTAAATTAAAGCATATTTTTCAAAAGCACTATGTATAATGTGTACAGCTATTATAATGAGCATGTGGTTATCTTTAATGCTGATAATCAAGCGTCTGAGTAGCCACTGTTCAAGAGGCCTGAACTGAGAAACAAACTGTAAAATTTTTGTCTCACGTGTGGCACAAGAACACAACTTTAACTATTAGAGTTCATGATTCATATTAGTATTTAATGTACGGAAAGAATATAATGTCATGCCCTGCATACAGAATTTCAACAATCTGCAGATTTAAAATAGTGAGCTTCACATCACTGCTGATGAAAACTGCTGATGCCTCAAGTTACTTTGCTGTTTTTTTTTTTGTTTTGTTTTTTTATCCCTGTTGTACTCGCTGACCTGTGTGTGTGTGTGTGTCAAGGTGCACCTGTTCATTTGTCGTCAGTATTCAAGTGTGGTCTCCACTGTCTGTTTTCTATCCACACTTACTCTAACAGCAGACCACTCGTCCAAGGACAGCAACTATTTGGAGCGGCCCTCTATGCTCCCGGACAATAAAGGCCTCACGCAGTGGCAGTGTGTCTCCGAGGTGATTACATAAAGGAAGCTGCAGCTGCAGGGGACGAAGGAGAGAAAGACAGTGTCTGTGCGAGCTGAAGGGGGTGTTAACGCACACCGGGGCGATGCAGGGTGGACTAGAACAGTGCAGTGTTCGTAAAGAGTGGGGGTGGACTGCAGGGGTCCTAAACACTGGGCTTTCTTCTCCGGTCCACTCCACATCCCTTTATACAGGCAGATCTGGGTCAGAGGGCACATTCCTTCAGCATCACATAATTCGGACGGCACTGCTGTCCTGCGCTTGGTGGCCCGCTGCCATCAGGTCAAGAGAGCTGGACATAGGACTACACATGCGCATTGGCAGGTCTAGACTGAAAAATAAGCTTTTTTTATTTTATTTATGCTATTTGAGCTTAAGAAACAACATTAATGGGACAGTTCATGTCAGATTTTGTTGCTGATTTGAAATATGTTATTTAATTGTGAGTTTGGCAAGCAGTTTTCAGATTTCAGGATTCCCCCATTCAAATAGATTGTCTTGGATGCCCGAAATAGCTGCCTGGAGGCGTTGCAAATATAGCCGCCGAGTGAACAGACTTTCCTTAAAAAGGACTTTGGTGAGGCGAATAGGCGTTGTGTGCACTGTTTAAACAGGATGGTTATTGTAGTTCTAGACTAAATGCAAGCATGAATTTACTCATCTCTCTTGCGCAAAAATAGATTCAGTATTCCTCAAAATGAATAAAAACTGTGAAATGTTAAATAACACAACTAAACTTTGTATATATTTCTCACTTTATTAACCATTGTCTTTGCAGCTGAGCTTTGATTATCCAATTCAACCATACAAATAAGCAAAGATTCTATTGCATCCTATTCTTCTCTAATCCAGAATGGCAACACAGCTGAAAGGTTTGTTTGAGCTGTGCCCTCTATTGTACAGGCATGAGTTTGCATTTCATTCAGCCTGAGGCTTAAGCCCAAAGTTCACTTTTTTCGTGTACGCGAGGGTCAGTGTACAGTGCATGTGAATTTCGTCATCAGAAGAGTACGTGCGTACTGTACGTGCACTGCCAGATTTTTGTAACGCCGCGTACTTGTACGTGCAGGTCGCACATGCGCATTTAATTTTTTTGCAGTAATTAGTTTATCCACAAGGTGGCAACCCTGCCCTGGGGGCATCGATTCACAAGGTAGTCAAAGAAAAACTGGATAAACAATGCACGCAAGCTACAGTGACGACGGAGGCCTACATAGACAAGAGATTGTGTGAAGAGGTTTGAAAGTACTCTCATTTGTACAACTCTAGCATGAAAGAATACAAAGATGTTTACATGGGTTATAACTCGTGGCGAGAGATTGCTCAAAACTGCATGCATCGAACACCTGTGTATGTGTATAAGTCAAATGAAGTATACTTTTCAATGCTGTGCGTTCGGCTGTGCGAGTACACTAGCGTATGAGTTAAAAAAAAAAAAAAGTGCAGGGCTTTATTCATTTCACTTTTGATGTGAAAGGGCCTTTACATTTGCCAATAATAGAACTTTTTGTTATTAAAAACAAAGAAGCAAGCCCAGCCCAAGTGAGAAAAAGTAATGCAAAAGTAATGCAACACATTACTTTCCATAAAAGGTACCTAACACAGTTAGGTACTTTTTAGGGAGTAACGCAAAATTGCATTACTTTTACTTTCCCCAACACTGCCTCTTAGTGGTTCGACATCTCATTTGGCAACGTTAGGCAGCTTTGATTTATATGCTGTTGAATGTTTGATGATCACATTAGCTTAATTGTATACGCTCCTTCTGGTTTACACAGATCATCTCATTCGCTTGTTTTTGGATCCGTAGATGCTATACTCTTTCAGAAGGTGCGTAGCGGTGTCCCCTACTGTATAACAGTGACAAACCATGAAAAACATGGAAAGCTGGAAAAACTTGTCAATGGCTGACGTTGTGTCAAAGAGAGTAAAAAAGAGTTAAAGCCGTTAAGTACACAGTGTTGCATATTTTTTGTCAGATTTTCAAATGTTTTTGCTTCAAATCAGAGTTTTTAATGTTGTGAATGAGCTGATTGGTTTGGTTCATAGCTAATAACTCTTTAATGAAAATCCTTTGAAAATTGCTATGGTAAAAATTAATGGAAAGAATACTTAGAGAACTAATACTGCTGAAAAAAAATTGCTCTATAATCACTTTTATAATTAGCTACTTTTTAACGAACCGTTGATAATACATGCAAATGTTCTTTGACTGCCTCAATTAGCATATGCATGAACATGAAGGTCTGGTCGTGCTGATGAACTGCTTAGCTTGTGTTGTTCACGCCCCTTTTTTGTCATTACCAAGCAGAGGGGGGAAGTCTGAAATTTGAATCGGCCGACTCTAGTCAGCAGTAGGAGCCGGGCCATTTGGCTTTAGGAAAACCAGGTGCAAAATCTGAAAAAAAAAAAAGAGATAATTTTTTTAATGCATTACAACTAACAACGGAACAAAACAACAGATTTATCTTCAGTTGCCAGTGTGTTTGTTTAAAAACAGGAAGTGACCAGGATGTTCCTCTAATGACAAATCTTATATGAAATGGCTGATCGTGGTGCTTTTCGTTGTGCACCGACACCGAGTCCTATTATACAGTTGTTTAGCAAAGGCTTCAGCTCTTAGGCAGTTGGAGTGTGAACTCTTTGTGTGTGTGTGTGTCAGGCCTGCTAGCTACAGTCTTTCATGTCAGGCACAAGTAAACAGGAACCCCGGGGCCTGTCTGTGGTCAGAGGTGGAAACCAGGCCACTGTAACCGCCAGTAAGGAAGGATGAGGTAGGAGGGCGAGAGAGATACAAACCATAAGCTTGACTTCTTATTGATCCCTTATGAGTTTTCACAAGATTTTCTCTTTCTCCCTTACTCTAAAGTACTCTTTTCTTTCTGTACTGAAGACAACTTGAACAGACAACTTGCAAACAACTGGGATGTTGGATCTGTCAGCATTCCAGAATGAATGAATGTCTGTAGCCGAGCCAGTGTGTCTCGTTTATACTGGTTCTGTCTGCCGCCCAATAAAGATGAATGCACTAAATCAGGGGTGTCGAACTCGATTTAGCTTGAAGGCAGAGAGCATCACTGTGTTATTTTCTTCTTCTTAATCTTTGGTGTAGTCATGCAGTAAAGGCATGAGTGATTTAAGAATAAGCCCATTGGACAAATGATCCAAATATTGCGGGAATATAATTACATTTTTACAATAAAAACCATTGTAAATAACTTCTTAAAATGAGGATAATCTCCTCCTTATCTTAAATAAGCCTACTCAAAATTAAGATATTTAATTGTTGTTGTTTTTATTTTTTGGATTGTTTCAAATGAATCGTTTTAATTAAGTATTTCAACACAACCGCTATACAATACACTAAAGATATCCTCTAAAGCAGGGGCTCCACAGATTTTCTAGACTACAGTTGCATGAAAAAGAATTGGAACCATTTACAGAATCTGTGGAAATGTGAATAATTTTAACAAAATAAGAGAGATCATACAAAATGCATGTTATTTTTTATTTAGTACTGTCCTGAGTAAGATATTTTACATAAAAGATGTTTACATATAGTCCACAAGACAAAAAAAAAAAAGCTGAATTTATTAAAATAACCCCATTCAAAAGTTTGGGAACCATTGGTTCTTAATACTATCCGTGGTTACCTGGATGATCTACGACTGTTTTTTTTTTTTTTTTTTTTTGTAATGTTTGTTCATGATTCCCTTGTTTGTTCTGAGCAGTTAAACTGCCCAATGTTCTTCAGAAAAATCCTCCAGGTCCTGCAGATTCTTCAGTTTTCAAGGATTTTTTTGCATATTTGAACCCTTTCCAGTGACTGTATGGTTTTGAGATCCGTCTTTTCACACTGAGGACAACTTAAGGACTCAAACACAACTATTAAAAAAGGTTCAAATATTCACTGATGCTCCAGAAGGAAACAAGATGCATTAAGAGCCCAGGGATGAAAAGTTTTGAACAGTATGAGTCTAAATTTTTCTTATTTTGTTTTTCATTTAGTACTGCCCTTCGGAAGCAACAGAAGATACTTGCATGTTTCCCGGAAGACAAATTAAGAGCAATTTACCTTGATCTTCAAAGTTTTCACCCCCTGGCTCTTATTGCATCGTGTTTTCTCCTGGAGCCTCAGTGAATGTTTGAACCTTTTTTAATAGTTGTGTTTGAGTCCCTCAGTTGTCCTCAGTGTAAAAAAAAAAAAAAAAAATGGATCTCAAAATCAAATCCCTTTATAGTTTTGAATGGTGTCCTACTCGTTTAAGGTGTTTCTGCTGCTATAAGGGATAAAAAATCCAAGTGACTACACCTTGCGTGCACACACATCAGTTCTAGCATTGCTAACTGGACATCACAGCCTATTCGTCATCAAACTAATATATATATACAGTGGGTACGGAAAGTATTCAGACCCCCTTAAATTTTTCACTCTTTGTTATATTGCAGCCATTTGCTAAAATCATTTAAGTTCATTTTTTTTCCTCATTAATGTACACACAGCACCCCATATTGACAGAAAAACACAGAATTGTTGACATTTTTGCAGATTTATTAAAAAAGAAAAACTGAAATATCACATGGTCCTAAGTATTCAGACCCTTTGCTGTGACACTCATATATTTAACTCAGGTGCTGTCCATTTCTTCTGATCATCCTTGAGATGGTTCTACACCTTCATTTGAGTCCAGCTGTGTTTGATTATACTGATTGGACTTGATTAGGAAAGCCACACACCTGTCTATATAAGACCTTACAGCTCACAGTGCATGTCAGAGCAAATGAGAATCATGAGGTCAAAGGAACTGCCTGAAGAGCTCAGAGACAGAATTGTGGCAAGGCACAGATCTGGCCAAGATTACAAAAAAAAATTTCTGCTGCACTTAAGGTTCCTAAGAGCACAGTGGCCTCCATAATCCTTAAATGGAAGACGTTTGGGATGACCATAACCCTTCCTAGAGCTGGCCGTCCGGCCAAACTGAGCTATCGGGGGAGAAGAGCCTTGGTGAAATAGGTAAAGAAGAACCCAAAGATCACTGTGGCTGAGCTCCAGAGATGCAGTCGGGAGAAAGTCAACCATCACTGCAGCCCTCCACCAGTCGGGGCTTTATGGCAGAGTGGCCCAACGGAAGCCTCTCCTCAGTGCAAGACACATGAAAAAACACCTGAAGGACTCCAAGATGGTGAGAAATAAGATTCTCTGGTCTGATGAGACCAAGATAGAACTTTTTGGCCTTAATTCTAAGCGGTATGTGTGGAGAAAACCAGGCACTGCTCATCACCTGTCCAATACAGTCCCAACAGTGAAGCATGGTGGTGGCAGCATCATGCTGTGGGGGTGTTTTTCAGCTGCAGGGACAGGACGACTGGTTGCAATCGAGGGAAAGATGAATGCAGCCAAGTACAGGGATATCCTGGACGAAAACCTTCTCCAGAGTGCTCAGGACCTCAGTCTGGGCCGAAGGTTTACCTTCCAACAAGACAATGACCCTAAGCACATAGCTAAAATAACGAAGGAGTGGCTTCACAACAACTCCGTGACTGTTCTTGAATGGCCCAGCCAGAGCCCTGACTTAAACCCAATTGAGCATCTCTGGAGAGACCTAAAAATGGCTGTCCACCAACGTTTACCATCCAATCTGACAGAACTGGAGAGGATCTGCAAGGAGGAATGGCAGAGGATCCCCAAATCCAGGTGTGAAAAACTTGTTGCATCTTTCCCAAAAAGACTCATAGCTGTATTAGATCAAAAGGGTGCTTCTACTAAATAATGAGCAAAGGGTCTGAATACTTAGGACCATGTGATATTTCAGTTTTTCTTTTTTAATAAATCTGCAAAAAAGTCAACAATTCTGTGTTTTTCTGTCAATATGGGGTGCTGTGTGTACATTAATGAGGAAAAAAAATGAACTTAAATGATTTTAGCAAATGGCTGCAATATAACAAAGAGTGAAAAATTTAAGGGGGTCTGAATACTTTCCGTACCCACTGTATATATATGCACACACACAACAGTTCCTTCTGGTTCTCGAATCTGATTGGCTGATAGCCGTACGATATTAACTATTCTAGTGATCACAGCACTCTTACCTTTTCACCGTTTGTATCGCTCCGCTTGAAGCGACTGTCATGGCAGCCGAGCAAATCCACCGTAATTTTTGCGAATACTTGTTGTACCACGAACTGTAGTTTTAAGAGTTTTTTAGGCGAGAATGTAGTTGTTAAGACCTGAATTATGTGACTTATATTTAATCATAGCGCCTATTTTACAGTTTGTTAAGACGTTTTCGGAGATGCGAGCTCCAGGCCGTCAACTTCATTTTTAGTACATAAAACGGGCAATCTTTGGTCTTATTAATCTATTACTTGTTCCAGAGCAAGTCGAATTGTGCTATGTTAAATTTGATAATGTAATATTAAGGCTATATTTACTTCCTCTATATAGCATAGCATATTGGCTACCACTAGATGGGAAATATCAGACGAAGACTATATTTATACATATAGTGTTTCTTGAGCAAAGAAAACGCTTTACATTTTTTTCAAACATCAGCTCTTTATTTACCTTTGCATTGCAAAGATCTCCCAACTGCGTGCAGCACGACAGAGGTGGGGCGGATTTATGAGGTTTGACTGACAGTTTGAGGATCCAATGGAGTTACTAGGTTTTGTCACAAGCGCTTTAAAATCCTTTTCATTCGTTAAATATTTGTAAAATCCACATACAGGCATAAAGGGTGACCAATAGCATAGTTTTTTAAAAAACAAAATAAAACAAAAATGAGGTAATATAGAGATACGAGCCGGTTTCCGCCTGAACGCCGACAATATTTTCTTAACTGTGTAGCTTTTATTTTATTTTTATTTTTTTTGGCATTTGGTAATTATCCACAGCACATTTGACAACCTGTCAAGGGAACACTAGTGCTTTTGTACATTTGACTGAACTGTACAATTGTGTGTATTTCCTACTGTCATTTATAATGGCTATTGTTGTTTTTTTGATGTACAATAAATAGTGCATAATATGGATTGAGTGAAAGTTACATTAATACGCCATTAGATGGAGGCAAAACTTTATGAGTGAATGAGACTCATTCAATAAGTCAGTCGCAAGAGACTTTTAAATTGAAAGGAACTTTTGCGAAGGAGGTTGTTTGCTGTTTGTTATGGAAAATTTCTTTAGCTGTAAAAAGGACAAATAAGTTACAAAGATCGCTTTCCTCAGCGGACATTCAAATGGACTTTTATAATGGATATAATGTTATGGACATCGACCCGAAGAATGAATGCTATTTCAGACAGGTAATGCTCGCTCAGGCGATCTCTCTCTCTCTCTCTCTCTCTCTTTCTCTCTCTCTCTCAAGATTCAAGATTCAAGATTCAAAATAGCTTTATTGGCATGGAGAAAATTAATCTTTACATTGCCAAAGCATTAATAACACTGTACAATAAAAATAAATAAAATAATAATAATAATGAAAAAAAAATCTAGCAATAAAATAGCAATAAAAAAAAATGTAATAAAAATGTTAAATCTTATAATATTTATAGAAGTGTCTCTAGGCATTTAGTGAGTGTGTTGGTAGTTCTGTCCCGCTGGAGGCTCTTTCGTCGTGACAGGACCTCACATACCTGGCGGCCAGGTTTGAGCTTGCTGGGCTTTCTCTTAGCAGGTATGGCAGTTTGTCCATATTTGGTTTCTGATGGAAGTCTTTGTGGTAAGTTGTGAAATGGGGATAGAAAGTGTCCCTAATTTGTGCATATTTAGGGCAGGATGTCAGAAAGTGCAGTTCATTCTCTCTCTCTCTCTCAATTATACTGTACAAAATACAATTTGTTTCAATTGAGGGACTCAACATTCCTTCGTTGCTAGTTCTAAAGTGATGTTTTAGAATTAGTAATGGAGGCTTGGTCCAATTGTCAACTTGAGATTTGAATCTGTGGCGGAAGGAAGTAGTGCTGCACAAAAGGGGGTTTTAAAGACACTCCATTGTTATTTCTTATTTATTTACACACTCGTGCCATCGAACTGTTGTATAAACGCAATATCACACTCGTAGCCGTGCGATATGGCTGTATATCAGCACGCTGTGATTACCTACGGCTTCTGTTTTCAAACAGAAAACGTACTCGGTTACGAACGTAACCTCGGTTCCCTGAGATACGGAACGAGTACTGCGTATGGGGAAAAACTCCTTTTTTCCTCGATGCTGAAGCCTTTTTCAATAACGCAGTGTAACTGCACGGCCATTGGTTCAAACTGGAAAACTTTTTGAACCAATGACGGCGCGGCATAGCTGCGCGAGCCTATGGCGATGCGGCGCGCCGAAGCCCGCCAAAATGGGCGGGGCGACGGGCTATATAAGCGAGCGTTTCGCCATAGGATTTCAGGTCATCCGACTGAAGCGACGACACTGAAGCCGCAGCCGCGTGGCACAGCATAGAACGCAGTACTCGTTCCGTATCTCAGGGAACCGAGGTTACGTTCGTAACCGAGTACGTTCCCTTTCGATACTTCACTCGTACTGCGTATGGGGAACGAATTCAACCGTGCCGTGCCAAGGAAGGGAACGACTGACTTATCTTGGACACCGGAGGGGTCCAGGGGACAAGTGAAGAGGCCGAAGCCTAGAACCCTAAGTTACACTAGCTAGGGGGGAGATGGCCCCCTAGAATAGCATGATGACGGAGCTCGACTGAGGCCGTCGTATCATACTGAAAGGACCCGAGCATGCAAGGTCGGAATGTCCAAGTTATAAAATCTGACAAAAGTGGACGGCGAGGACCAGCCGGCTGCCTCACAGATGTCTTTGATGGAGACACCACTAGACCAGGCCCACGAGGAGGCCATCCCTCTAGTGGAGTGGGCTCTTACTCCTATGGGGCAATGGAGGCCCATAGAGGAGTAGCACAGAGCGATAGCATCGACTATCCAATGGGAGAGTCGTTGCTTTGAGACCGGGGACCCTTTGGTGCGGCCACCAAAGCAGACAAAAAGCTGGTCAGATAGCCGAAACGGCTGAGACCGCTCAATGTAGATTCTCAATGCCCTTACCGGGCAGAGTAATTCCAACTCTTGCTCGTCCGACGAGGGAGGCAGTGCTGAGAGGGAAATGACTTGTGCTCTGAACGGGGTCGAGAGCACTTTGGGAACATAGCCATGTCTGGGCTTTAAAATGACTTTCGAGTCGTTGGGCCCAAATTCAAGGCAAGCAGGGCTCACGGAGAGGGCCTGCAGGTCGCCAACACGTTTGACCGATGCTAGAGCAAGTAGCAGAGCGGTTTTGAGTGTTAATGGCCGAAGGTCAGCTGACCGCAGCGGCTCAAAGGGGGGCCCTTTGAGTGCTCTGAGGACCAAAGAAAGGTCCCAGGTGGGGACAGTGAGAGGGCGTGGGGGGTTTAACCGCCTAGCACCTCTCAGGAAACGCACAATGAGGCTGTGTCGACCCACTGATTGGCCAGCAATCGGAGCGTGGAATGCTGCAATGGCTGCTACATATACTTTGAGCGTGGAAGGGGTGAGGCCCTTATCCAGACGCTCCTGGAGAAATGACAGTATCGGAGACACGTCACATTCAACAGGATCCTCGTTTCGTGCGGAGCACCAATCAACGAAGACCGACCATTTCTGGGCATAGAGGCGTCTCGTAGAAGGGGCTCTCGCCTGAGAAATGGTGTTTAGCACGTCCCCGGGGAGGTTTAACGGCTCCCATCGAGGGACCATAGGTATAGCGCCCACAGTTCCGGCTGTGGATGCCAGATTGTCCTGTTCGCCTGAGAGAGGAGGTCCCGTCTCAGGAGGATCGGCCATGGGGCTTTTGTGGAAAGCCTGAATAGCTCCGAGGACCAAACTTGGCTCCTCCAGAGTGGGGCCACCAAGAGGACTCTGTGCTTGTCTTCCCTGATTCGTCTGATGACTTGAGGGATCAGAGCGATCGGGGGGAAAGCATAAAGGAGGAGGCTGGGCCAGTTGTGGGCCAGCGCATCTATTTCCTTCGAAAAATAGGTTGGGCAGTGAGAATTGTCTTCTGAGGCAAAGAGGTCGACTTGTGCCTTCCCGAAGATTTCCCAGATTAAGAGAACCGTCTGGGGGTGAAGCATCCACTCGTCCGAGGGGACATTGCTCCGAGATAGCATATCTGCTCCCAGATTCGTTCTGCCTGGTATGTGTGTCGCTTTGAGTGACCGCAGCCTGGGTAATGCCCATTCCAAGAGGGACTTTGCCAGTGCGCAGAGGCGGCTGGACGAAAGGCCGCCTTGGTGATTTATGTAGGACACCACTGTCATGCTGTCTGATTGGCATCTCGAGGCAATTTATGTGGAGATGGCTCTCCTCGTGAGACCACGAGCCGAAGGCTGGTCTGCCCTCGCACAGAGCGCCCCAACCCCAGTTGGACGCATCTGTCGAAAGCACCGTCCTTCTGGAGACTGCCTCTAGGGGTACCCCGCGGCTGAACCAAATAGGGTTCGTCCAAGGCTTCAGGGCTGTTAAACAGGCCCGATTGACCCTGACACGAAAGCGGCCATGCCGCCAAGCGTGAGGTGGGACCCGGAATTTCAGCCAGTGTTGCAGGGGCCGCATCCGTAGAAGGCCGAGCTGCAAAACCGGGGAGGCGGAAGCCATCAGCCCTAACATCCTCTGGAAAAACTTCAGAGGGAGACAGGCTTTGTTCCTGACGGAAGCCACGACCTGCTGAATCGTGAGGGCGCGCTCTGGAGAGACTATAGCCCTCATTCTGACTGAGTCGAAAACTGCACCCAGGAACGTAATCCGTTGACTGGGGAGCAGTGAGCTCTTGGCAAAGTTGACCCTGAGTCCCAGACACTCCAAGTGGCTGAGGAGCACGGATCTGTGATGATCTAGCTCGGTACATGACTGGGCCAGAATGAGCCAGTCGTCGAGGTAATTCAGAACCCGGATTCCCATCTGTCTTAGAGGGGAAAGCGCCGCGTCCATGCACTTTGTAAATGTGCGAGGAGCTAGGGACAGCCCGAAGGGAAGGACTGTATACTGGTAAGCCACGCCCTCGAATGCGAATCTCAAGAATCGTCTGTGATGGGGGGCTATCTGGATGTGAAAGTAAGCATCTTTCAGATCCAGCGAGAAGAACCAGTCCTCGAGGCAAATCTGCGTGAGGATCTGTTTCAACGTTAACATCTTGAACTTCCGTCTCATGAGGGAGAGGTTCAGGAGTCTGAGATCTAAGATGGGCCTGAGACCGCCATCTTTCTTGGGGACAAGGAAATAACGGCTGTAGAACCCCGATTCGCTCTCTGAGGGGGGAACTATTTCTATGGCTCCCTTTCCTAACAGAGTCATCACTTCGGCACGGAGGACATGAGCGTCGTCCGAATTCACCAAAGTGGGAATCACCCCGCTGAAACGTGGGGGTCTTCGAGCGAACAGCGAATAACCGTGGTTTATTATCCCCAGAACCCATTTTGACACCCCGGGGATGGCCTGCCAGGCCTCGGCCCCGCGTGACAAGGGGTTGAATGGCGTCGGATGACAGACCGCTGTGTAGGGGCCTGTGCACCGACGAATGTGGAAGAGGAAAAGTGCTCTCTTTTTGAGAATGTAAATTTTTTATCGTGTTCGCCATAACAACGGCGTTTTACGTGAGCACAACAGCAGTGGGCCCAGGGCGCAGAACAAACACTTTTTCCCCGACACCCGGAACTGAACGGGGTGGTGGGGGACGTAGTCGTGAGAGCTTTCGGGGCGGTCCGGCCGTAGCGGGACTTAGCCCCTTCCTCTTTCTTCCCGTGTGATCAGGAAGACTTTGGAGGCGTCGGGTCCAACACAATCTTAGGTCGTGGGCCCTGGCGTCTCGGGAAGGGTCAACACTGTTGAATATCAAATGTCAAGTCAAATGTCAAGTGAACTACCTGACACATAAACCTTTGTAAATAAAATCATATTCTGGAGGTTTTTAATTGCTGGGGTCTAATTGACCCCAGTGGGGAAATCACGTTGCTAGATTTCAGGATAATAGGAGGGTTAAAGGGGTTTGACATGCTGTGCCCCTTACAGAAAGAGGAGATGAATATTAAGAGTGGCCTGCTGATATCACATGTGAAGTATATTCCATCCCTCTGATGTCACGTCTAAGAATTGCAGCTCTCACATTACACTTTCAAAGGCATGTTGTGTTTTCAAACACACTCTCTAACCTCAAAAGAATTTCTGTTTGGTGAAAGAGTTCTTTGGATTCTTAAATTCGGTGTAATCAGGCAGAATCTCTCCTTGTGTGCTGTTACAGTGGTTCTAGTTCACCTCACTGGAATGAGTCATTTGAAACGTCATGAGCGCTGGAGTCTGTGTGAAAGAATGTGTGCTGAAGTGCTGAGTGTTCAGCTGATGACATATCTGCTCCACAGCAGGGAGGCCTGGGAAAGGATAAGAAGAACAAATAGTCATGATGTCTTTGTCTCTGCTATTGGAAATATTGACATTCCCCATGCTTGACCTTCTGTCACTACTGAGTCAGGAGTCACGGCTGACGCAGGTCAGGATTGATCTGCCGGAGCTCATGCAACATGTTGAAGTTGAATATCCAGGGAAAACTATAAGCTTTAGCATTTTTAGTGAGTGTTTGTGAGTGATGACTGGTGTAGAGCCCATTCCACAATGTGAAAAACATGTGTCTCTGTGTGAATTAGCAGTGCAGTTTCTTATTTGTGTCAAAAAATCGCTTTGGCAAAAATAAAAGAAATATTAAAAGAAATTTCATTGCATTTTAAAAGATTAATTTAATTCTTAATGTTTTATGCCTTTTTTGATTTCTGCTTCTTTTGATTAAAGATGTTTTATTAAATTGTAAAACTTTTATGAATTCAATTGATTAGACATGCTTTTTGATTATTAAAATGTTATTGAACAGAATTTTGGAAAAAATTGATACATTACCTGCATTAAAATCCAGCTAGTGGCTGCCTGAAACACACATTATACGTTGGCAACATTTGCTGATTTACACTGTAAAGCACTATTATACTTCTATGATTAATCAGCATAAAGCCATAATACTAATGAATACCACGCTCTCTCATTCCAGCAGGAATAACTGTGTGTAACTGCAAGTTCACTCAGTTGTTCAGCAGTTCACAACACTTAAAAAAGTCCAAAACCTCTGATGGCCTCTTGTTTATTGCTGTCACTGAAGAGGGAGGTTTCAACGCAGAAGTTGAAATATTGTTTTAAAGTCATTTGAAATCATCCATTTAGCTTAATTACCCTACAGCTGGTTTCAGTTTTTTTCCGCGGCAGAACTTTCTCACCGCTAATTTGAACTGGTTCCACTGCTATTGAGTGTTACAGCAAAAACACCCTCCAATTCAGAAACCAGCGCTGCATCAGCAATGTCCTGGCTGACCCCACAAGAGCCAAAACACAGAAGAGCCACAATACAGACGAAAACAAGATCTTTGTCTCATTAGCACTCTTAGCGGCTTCTAGGCTAATGCTAACCCAGCATTGTAGAGGCTTCGAGACTAACTAGATGCACATGCAGATGTGAGTCTCTCTGAGGTTGGCATGCTCTCGTGAGACACATTTTATTGTGCTGTTTCCCACCAGCAGAGGCTCATGGGAATCTGAATAACATGGGCTTCCCAAAACTCCACTTTGAATCACCCTGG
Organism: Hypophthalmichthys molitrix; assembly: GCA_037950675.1. Classification (NCBI taxonomy): domain Eukaryota; kingdom Metazoa; phylum Chordata; class Actinopteri; order Cypriniformes; family Xenocyprididae; genus Hypophthalmichthys; species Hypophthalmichthys molitrix. Next base: position 7,020,146 of record CM075507.1, on the reverse strand, counting down.
CTAATGTACACACTATGAACCTATGATTCATTTGGAGGAAACACAAAGCAGAGAATATGATTTTCAAGTCAAAATAAAAGGTTGTGTACCTTTGATAGTTTGTGCCCTATGCAGAATGTATACTCCACGTGAGTAGCAATATTGTCATTTGCCAGCACTGGCAGCAAGTTAAAGCTAAGTGGATTGATAAAATGGTTAATTTTCATTAGTTATTTTGGCTACGGGTCATTCTAGCATTCTACTGACTTTAAATCAGACACAGAGATAAAGCATTGCGGGAAGATTGCTTTTTTTTTATTGAATTACTGAGACAGAGAGTGAGAGAGAGAGATTGTGCATGTGTGAATTGTGTTTGTGCAGCATCTCTCAACTAGTAAAGCTGTTAGTTTAATTACTTCAAAAACAGTGATGCTTCCAACTCATTGCTGAGAAATATAATGCAGCTTTTCAGTAGCAAAGCTATTTAATTAATAGAAATTGCAGGGCAGCGTGGACAGCAAGTTTCTGTGATCCTGAGTCCCGGAATGTTTCTGTGTGAGACGGCGTTAAATTACCTCATGTTTCAACGCACATAACATTACAATAATAATGGGCCTCATTCATGAAACTTTCGTAAATATATGAGTTAATTCTGAGTAATTTGCGTGTAAAACAGACCTTCCTAAAAACTCTCCTCCGGATTCACAAATGCTTTGCAAACATCAGATTTGATAAGTTAAACAATATGTCGATCTGCTGTAAGCTGCTTCTAAATTGTCTGATTACAGTTTCTGTTGGACATGTAATGTTTTGCAGATCTGTCTTTCACAATGTCTCACAGTAGATTGGGTGAATGACAATCACTGAATAGTGAAAATGATAATAAAAAAAAAAACATACTTGCTCCATAACTGGTTGCCTCATTTGCAATTTTCCTTTAGCAGTCAGTTGTAATATGTGTAATTTCTCAGACAGACACCGTGGTTTATCGCATTGCTAATGAGTCTTAATATTTTCCTTCCAGATCGGACCAGCTGCAGTGTTGACGAGAGGAACAGGATGATTTGCTTGGTAAGTGTTCTTGTTTTCATTCTGTCCATTACATGATTGTACAGCTTGAAAATTTCTTCAAATGGTGTTATGAATGGGATCACTGTAGAAAACAGGATGTCACAGTTGTTTTGACATCTCCACTCAGATTTGGGGCTTCCAGATCTTTGGTCTCAATCTTGTGTGGGTTGGAGGTGTAGGTTAAGTGTAGTTCTTGTTTTCACATGGCAAATTGTTTAAGTTTTCATAGTGTGGCCCAGTTTTGAGCCCCAAGTACGATATTACATTTTCTATTAAAATATTATATCAAAACCAATGCTTGATTCACAAATTAATCAAACTTTGAGACGGTTCTTATCAATGATTCAGTCAAACGGATTAGCAAATCTGCCACGATTCATTCTGCGTTTCCTGTACAACGACGTAAATCGCTGCTTCACTACAATAGTACGATGCATCGTTGAACAAATCAACCAGCTAACCACAAATGTTTCCCGAAACCATATTGTCACAAACCTGTCGTTCAGCCACGTTGGTGAATGATGTCACGCAGGTGGTGGAGAATTAACTTCTTTATATGAATCCGTTTGAGATTGAATTAATGCTAGATTTTTTTTGCTATAAATTATGGACATGGAAACTAAAATAGGTAAATGACATTTGTATATATTTGAAATAAATGATATACATTGTACTTAATGTTAGCTTGCTGTGTTAGTTGGCTAACGATGCTTTTGAAAACGCACCCCAGAGAGATTCAACAGTATGGAGTGCTGGATAAAGGTCTTTTCAAAAGTCAATCAAAACAGTAATAGCACAAGAACGCACTTTTAAAACGTCTCACAGCATTACATCGGCCAGGATTTTTTTTTTTTTTTTTTTTTTTTTTTTTTTTTTACATTTGAGAAATTTCACCCATTGGATGTGAATGTGTTTATTAGAGGTGATTGTCTTCGACACATACTCAGCAACTCACCATATAGTTCTGTTGTACATATTGAGGAGATGTTAATATGCATTATAATAAAGTAGTTTAAAGGTGCAGTAAGTGATTTCTGAGAAATGCTGTTGAAAGTGGATCGTGCTGAGCTCCAAAAACATACTTGTAACCAGTTAGCATTAAGGGGCGTATATGCTCATTAGGGGGGAGGTGCGTGTGTTGCATAGTATGTTTGTGAATTTTGGGGTGGAGCTATCAAGATAGGGGTGTGATTCTCTTTGGGTGGGGGCATGGTGATTTCAAATATCTACAGTATTTCTCAGAAATTGCTTACTGCACTACTTTAAATTACACTTTGATGTGATTCAGTTGTGTACTCAATTTACTTCTGGTACACTTTAAAGTATACTTTTATAAACTAAAAAGTATTGAAATAGTGCTCATACAAGTATATTAGTACATTGATATTAGCATACATACTACATAAAGTTTACTGGGAAAATATACTTGAACTTTATTCAATAAAATAAACTTGAAGTGCACTTCTTTTTTTGTAAAAGCAGTGCTAATTTTAGATGTCCACAGTTGGATTGAACCCAAATGATTGATCTTCAGAGATGATGAAGATTGTAATCTCTCTCATTCCTGGCTGTTAGCTCTCATTTTCAAAACCTGAAACGTAAAAGCACAGTGTATATTGACATTTGCAGGTGTCTGTGTCTCTGTACATCACAGTAGAGAAACCTGTTGCACACATGCATTGTGTAATGAGACAGTCCGTCCCATCAGAAGCTGTCAGAACTTGCTTGTTCTTCAAAAAACTTGAATCTCTAAGATTGAAGACTGATGTGATATAATATCATGATGAGGATGAATGATTGTATCATTAGACTGTCAGCTGCAGCTGAGAACGCAGTGTCTCTTTTGATAACTCTGTCAAATCTAAAGTTCACAGACAGACACATTCAATCACTTCCTTCAATCTACTGCAGATTCACTGCAAAATAATGAGATTCCTGGATGAACTCAGGCTGGTGTTATGATGAGACAGACAAGTGTGGCCTGTTTGCAGGAACTGGCTGACTAACTACAGTTTATAAGCTGGAGTTCCCCTTGTGTGCGTGTGTGTTTGTTCAGCACGTTCTCATTATCCGGCTGTTTTACTTATGCTGGGGAAGTGCATGTCAACAGGAGTCTGCCGGAGGGAGACAGGGAGTGTCTGTGTGTGTGTGTGTGTGTGTGTGTGTGTGTGCGCGCATATATCCAGCAGGCCCCGTCTGTCAGGTCATTGGGTTTCTTGGAGACTCCAGGGGTGTGTGAAGGTCAGCAGGGAAGGAGGAGGTGTGTGTCGGGTGGCTTGCAGGGTGTTGACAGTGTGTGTGTGTGTGTGTGTGTGTGTGTGTGTTCGAGCGGTGCCAGGACAGGAAGTGGAACAGCATGGAGACGCTTCTCCTGTACAAAGCCTGTGTAGCTTCAGCGACTCTCCTTTATTAACAGATGCGAATGTTTTTCTCTGTCTGTGTGTGTTTGTGTACACAATGAGACACTGTGGCTGATAGAGTGTCATATAGTCTGCACACAATGAGCTGTTGTTTGTTAGGTTTGTAAAAGAGTCATGTGTGTGATTTATTCTTTCTGCATATTAAAGCTAACTGTAATCCGGTTCACAGATAAATTACTGTGCAGAACTCCTTGATAGTTAAAGGATATTCACTGTCGTTCATGGTACACAAATGCTGTTCTGTGTGTCATGAATGGATTGTGTGGCTGTGTGACCTTTTGACCTGCTCTAAGCATCAGAATCCTTGCTGGGTTTGCTTCTAGTGGTTGATTTTTGGCATTTTGTAATTATCAGCATTGGCTGTTAAATTTTTCTTTCCAGTAAGTTTTTCCAGTTTATCTGGCCAATAATAGCAGGACGCACTGAGAACTCAAAAGTTATATGTACTATTTTAGAATTAGTTGCCATTAAAAAAGAAATTCAATTTTTATCATGTTCTAATAATCTTTTCAAATTGATTCATTTTCAAATAATATGTCTACCTATTTTATCAAATACTGTGTTAAATAATTTGCAGAAATTATGCATGTGTTATTTACTAAATTAAATTGTGTGATATCATACAGCTTTATATCAGTCTTTATATGCTCTCTAAGATATTGGCATCAGCCATCAAAAAAGACTCTCTGAATCTTAAACACATTTACAGTTTGAATGTAAATGTTTTCTGTTTTCATCTCGCATGAGGGGTTCACAGTGTTTTCAGAGATCTGGTCTTGGTTCATATGGCTGATCAAGAGAAACAGAAACACTTCACGGTTGTGTTTGTGATCTGGTGTCAGTTAGCTCACAGCCCACGCTCTGTCAAATTTTCCAGCACTGATCCAGGACCAGCCTCTGTAGACCCAACACAGCCATCTGAAAAAGCATGAAGCTGACTTCAGATCAGCAGCTGATGTGATCACAGATGCAGATAACCGAGCCTCTTCCTGAGGAAGAACGAGCACTAACTGGGTGGCACGAAGGTCTCCTCCAACCGGATGTTTGCAGCACTCAGTCAGACACCTGCAGTGGGACGCAGACGTCACGTTCAGCACATGAAGATGTTTACTTGGCCTGCTGTGGTTGAGATCTGCTGCTCAAGTGAAACCACGTGGGCAGCATGTGGCACTCTTCCAGAGTTTGCACTTATTATTTTGAGAAAGGAGAGCACTAGTGTCTAAAATACCAGATTAGACCAGAATCTGCATGCTGGTCCAGGTGTTGGTTTGATGGTGGTCTTGTTGGTTTACCCACACAGCCATATTATTCACCAGCAAATGTGACTGATGAAGCAGCTTGACCTGCATAGTCCCTGAGTTGAAGACTGTAGATCTTGCAAAGAGCGCCGCTAGTCTTTTCATAAGGGCAGCGGGCATATTTAGTTTTAGCGGCTTTGTTAAGACACATCATGAGCGATGGAGGCAGTGCTTCCTTAAAACAATCAGATGACAAAATAATCCACTGTTCAAAAACAACACAACACAAATATTATGAAAAATGACATTTAAAAGTGTATTTACAAAAAAGTGTTGTCCTCCTAACAGGTTTAATAACTTAATGCTTTTTTAAGACTTTATTTTACAGTGTCCTTATTACATATGTTACATGTATATAGTAATATAGTATACTATAGTAATAACAGTAAATTATGCATAAATACATGCAACTAACCCTAAACCAAACCCTTATCCCAACCCTATAATAAGTACATTAATTAATACTACTAAGTGCTGTATAATTATACTCTAACAAGGACACCTTAAAATAAAGTTTTTTTTTTCATATATAACCAAAAACCTCTCATTTAAATACAATAAATCAATACACAAAAAATGTATAAAGTAGTCACGTTTCAAAATTATTAAAGTGCAAAAGAATTATAAAGAACAATAAGTAACACTTTACAATAAGGTCCCATTAGTTACCGTTCGTTAATGCATTAACATTAACTAACAATGAGCAGCTACATTTGTGAGCAGCTACAATAGTTATTAGGCCTATTCTTTGTTAACATTGGTTAATAAAAATACAATTGTTCATTATCAGTTTATGTTAGCTTGGGTCCATTAAATAATATTAACAGATAAAACTTTTCAGGGATGTGAATTTTCTGTATTTATATGGATTCCTATATGTTCCACTCTGAAAAGTATGACCCACATGAATTGGGGGGTGGATACTGTATTATGTTTGAAATCGTGAAATGGCCTTAAACAATTACTAAGTAAACTGCAAAATGTCACATTTTTTAATACATTTATTTCATGAACAGATTGCTTTTATGATTTGCATCATCTCTATTCCCAGTTAGTTTTAAATCCTAAATCTTGCTGTGAGTTTGATGGGGGGTAACTGAGAATGAATGGGAAAAAAGTCATGTGAAAGGAGGCAGTACCTACATTGTGCTACGACTGGCCTATTATTCTGCTCACACAATAAATCCCACCTCTTGTTTTCATGCATCTGCAAATCAGTCTGAATGAATAAATAATGTGTTAATTGGAAAACTAATTAAAAAATTACGTATCACTCACTTGACATCACCGTTTTGTCAGAATCCAATTTGAAATGTCTTGAAAACATGATCTAATTCTATTTTTAGTCAGCAATCAGCTTGGTGAAATTAAGGGTACATCTCCATGTCTGTGACCATCATGACACCTGTAGTGTTTACCGAGTTTTGATGGCTGATGATCTGAAAATAAGTTTACTATTAAAAATGCAGAATAGAATTTTCTTGGTTGTTTTTTGATAGTGTAATTAATCTTTATTTAACTTGGAAAATATATCAACATAAGTTGTAACTAGAGCATTGTAAACAATTTACAATGGATTTAAAAAAAAAAAAAAAAGAATACTTTGCCTCCTCATTTTAGAACACCACTGCACACCACTGGAACATACATATCAATTGGCTTTCATAGCTTAAAGAAATGAGAAACACTTTCAAAACAAACAGTTTTAAAATAGAAAGCATATTAAACCACTAAGAATATTTCCAGACTGTTGGTGTATCTATAAGAATACGAGACAAGTTATCATGTCGTCTTTACTGACTGCAGGTGATGAAAGATTTACACTACCTGGAATCACATAAATCCTGACTGATTTATTGCTCACTGATAATTGTTTGCACTGATAAGACAAGACAATGACATGCAGACACACTGTGCATTCTCACCGTCATCTCTGGAGCATCATGATGATGGCATGACGGTTCAGCTCCGGTGCGATCGCATCTCTCCCTGTGAGGTCCCACTTACGCTTGCCTTTTGAAGTACTTGTCTTTCTTTAACAGGCGTCAGAAAGGAAAGTAAATCCTGTACATTGCTTCAAAGGCTTGTGCCATTAGTGCCAATAGGACATTAACAGGTGGAGAGATGAAGAGAAACTCAGTCTGAAGACCACAAGAAGACTCTTGTCTTGTTTAGGTATAAATGATTTTTGTGATCATATCCAAGTTTGGTTTGTGTCCCTTTTTGTGGTTTATCTTTGTTGTCATGTAGTCTAAAAATCCCTTTAATCATTAATTTAGTTGTAATGACTTTATTTATGATAGAAGACATTAATTTTTGGTCTTGACACCCAGGAACTCCAAAAAAACTGAGCCTCCGAGGATCAATACGCCCTCATTTCTTATACACATCTTGCCTAAAAGCTTCTGGCATGTTTATAAGAAAAAACACCAGCTTTCAAACAAATAGTAAAAATAGACCACCCTGGCTGATGCAATTCACAGAAAGCTGCAGCACATCCATCCGTGCAGAATGTGTGCGTTCAGGCTCATGGCTCCCGGTGGACTCCGCTGGGTGCTGGGTTTTGGCCTCTCTGTCCTGCAGAGTCTCCCAGATGCCCAGACTGACTTTACGAGCTGCATGGACAGTCATTATGTAACATATTGGTAATGGTCAGCACTCACAACCCCAAATGCTGTGACTCATTCGCCGCTGTCTCTGTGTGAATTAGAGTATATGTCAGAGTTTATGAATCATGTGCTAGTTTTGAACACTTTCAGATAGATGGATGGAGATACAGATGTGCAATCATCTTAATTTTATCACTTCATTTATATCTGTCCTAGAGATGCAGTAACAATTAAAAATAAAAGTCATGACTTTTATTTGCTGAAAACTCTAGCGTATGTTGTGCTTTGGGTTTCCACCACCAGGACTTTACCAGAAGACCAAATACATAGACATAAACTTCTGTTCCGCATTTTTACTTCTCTGGATGTGTAAACTCTTCTGGATTACCTCTAAAATGTGCTGTTGGCACTGCTAATATTATTGGTTCCTTTATGATAAATTACTGTGTTAGTGTTTTTGCCCTCTTGCAAAAAAACAACAACTACTAAACATTTGGATAAAAGCATCTGGTAAATAAATAAATATATTGTATAAGCTTGTGAACAGTGGCTTTGCTTGCACACCAACTCAACCAGGACTAACCGGCATTAAAGGTGCAATACACTGTAAACCTGAATAAGTTAGCAAAACTAAAAAAAAATTGAGGTAATCAGACACATCAAACTTTTTAGGTTAAGAAATTCAAAGTTTAAAGCATTAGTTCACTTTAAAATGAAAATTACCCCCAAGCTTTACTCACCCTCAAGCCATTCTAGGTGTATATCTTCTTTCAGATGAACACAATTGGAGTTATATTAATAAATATCCTGATGCATCTAAGCTTTATAATGGCAGTGAAAGGGACCAACGAGTATAAAGCTCAGAAAAATGCATCCATCCAAAGCAAAACGTACTCCACACAGCTCCGGGGGTTAATAAAGGCCTTCTGAAGCGAAGCGATGCGTTTGTGTAAGAAAAATATCCATATTTAACAAATTACAAAGTAAAATATATAGATTCCGTCAGACTGCTTTCCGTATTCAACTTACGAAGAAAGTGTAATGCCTCTCGCAGTTCAAAACACTTGCGCTACATCCTATGCCTTCCGTATTCAACTTACAAAAACGCGACGTCAGATATTGGGAAAGGTCCGCGAGACGTGACTCAAACTCCGTTCACCCAAAACGCAATGGCGCGATATGTTTCTTCTAAATTGGGATAGCAAAGCATTAAACATTACTAAATCCCCCACTTAACATTAATCTTGCACAAAAAAAACATAATATAACACTTAATTTTACCATTTATTCTCCCTTTCACCTGTCATGGCAAAGCATGCTGGGAAATAGAAATCCCAGCCCAGTTTCAGGTAAATTTTGTTAAGTTTGTCTAAATTAAAAGAAACCAGTTCATAAAACTCAAAACAATGAAACAATTCAGATTACTTAATGTGTCAGTTGTGAACTCAAAAAAAAAAAAAAAAAAGTTCTAAATACTCATAAAAGTTAATTTGATTGAACTAGTTTTGTTTAATTTGAGTTTGCCCTACTCAAACTAATTCATTATTTTTTTACAGTGTTGGTGATTATGTACAGAAACATTTTTTGTTATACTGGTTGAAAGTCTCCTCATATCCCAATAGCAATCACTATGTTAAACAATTTAAATGTATTTTTATAAATATATATTCTGTGGAAGGTGTAGCACCATAAAATGTTCCTCCAATGTGTTCGGTCCGCAACCAAACAGCAGCCACCTTTAACAGTTCCTACCAAATCAAAACAACAAGCTTATGCTGCGTTCACGACATAACTACCATAATTAAGAGATGGCAACCCGTGACGTTCTAACCGGAGCTGTAAAGTAAAGGGAGTAAAGTGCATGACAAAGAAAGCAACAAAGAAACATGCATGCATGAGAAAATAATACTCAGACCTGAAGCACACGCAGCCACGCACCAAAAGCCGCATATAGACCGCATGCAATCACAGCTTCAGGTCTCTTTCACAGATTATTGCCCTTGAATGGTCAAAAATATGTCAAAACGCACATCCTGGTGAGTATTCATGTAAACACAGTTGACTTGGTTGGGAATATCTTTACTAGAACAAAAACAAAACAGTTGAGAAGGAAATCAGATGAGTTCCAGTGTAATGGAGCCGTGCAGGTCTTAAAGTGACAGTAGCCAATAAACCAGCTGCTGTCTGCGTGATTAATGTTAATCAAACAACAAAAGAAAACAGAAAATCACCCATAACTTGACTGCATAACTGCATAATTTTAATATATATATATATATATATATATATATATATATATATATATATATATATATATATATATATAAATTTAAGAATCAGTGTATAGTTAATTTATAGAGTGAAAGTTTTTTTTGTTTTTTTTTACATTACATTATTTAATTTCTTACTTGAATGCTACTATTAAATAGACCTACTGTAGCCTACCTGAAAAATGTAAAGCCCTGTTTATTTCATTTGTATCTCTTATATAGAATGTGTCATATTGTTTGATTGCATCTCTGCTCAAGTAATAGAGATAAAATAAAATTAAATTACATTTAAAAAAATATATATATTAAATTAAATATGATTTTGGTCACGTCACCCATCCCTATCCCAACCTGTTCAGAATGTTAGCATGATAGTTGATAATGTGATTGTTGCAAACATCTCTGTAAGAACATTCACACTGTGGCATGTAATTATTATTTTTTAAATAAAGGGGAGGGAATGGTCAAAAAGCAGGACAGGAACATGATTGATTTATTTATTTTTTTTTAAAATCATGATATCAGTTCAGTATCTGTATCGAGGTATTTTAGTCGGGTATCGTATCGAAGTCATATTTTTGGTATTGTGACAACACTAGTTTCCATGTCAGCAGTATCAACACCGAAACGAATCTGTAGTGGTCAGGTACTAGCTCTCTAAATTGTTTACTTTCATTATTATTGTAATGCTATGTGCTTTGAGACGTGAGGTAGTTTAACGCCATCTCTTGTGACACTTTGCTGAGAACAGCTGTGTGTGAGCGTTCATGTGTTTTGGAGGAGGCGTGGCTTTGAACGGCGATTTGCAGGGAGGGTGGAATCGTATGCTTTCAGTGCTAGCAGGCTAACGTTAGCATTTCCCAGATCTCCTACTGCACCGTTAACCTTTCTGGACTGGTCTTTGAGCATATTCCCCCAGTTTCACAGACAAGCCTAGTCCCAGAATAAAATGCATTTTTGAGCTGTTTTAACTGAAAGCAACTTGCACTGACGTATCTTAAAATATGTCAGTGCCAATGTTTTGTCTTAAAATGCACATCAATAATGTTTTTTTTTTTTTTTCCTAAGGCACATTTATGAAAGTTACTTAAATGTCCTAACTGAACTAATGTCTAATCCAGGCTTAATCTAAGCCCTGTCTGTGAAACCAGACCAAAATGTCTTTACAGACTGCTTTAAGTACTGTTTTTGGAAGGAAGCCATTGTATTACAACTACTGTCAAAAGTGTTTAAAAATATTTTTAAGCATGTGTTTTTGCCCCATCTATATATAGCACTGGTTTCTTCCTGTTTCTTCCACTCTCATTCTCGTTCCCACTCTTTCTCTGCTTCTCATCCTTGTGCTCATTGTGCGACGACTGACCTCTGAAGAGCTGAGCATAAATGCTGCGGCATGGTGGCAGGGTCACAGGTCAGCATTGATCGGCTGCTCAGCAGGAAGCCACTTTGACATTTGCAGGTCTGTGAGGTGTGTTCCTCTCCAGCACGCTGCATGGCCTCTGGTGCTGCATTCTCATGAACCGTAGACTAATGCGGCCACAAGTACCAAACATGTCTTTCCTCATAACAATCTCCAGAGATCATTCCCATCTGAAAGCGGCAACCAAACAGGAAGATTAGTTTCAAAAATTCACGGGTTGTTGGACATTACATGGACCTGAAGGAGTTTATGGTTCTCTGTGCATGATGATTTTAGGGAGGATGTAGTGTATATTGGGTCTACTAAATGATATTTCTATTACTGAAAAAAGTACATAGACAACAGTTCATATTCATGACGGATGTTGTATGTGGTGTAGTGCTAATTAGGCTGAGGGCAACCATACATTGATTTACTTTAAAGCATTTTTCAATCGGAAATTGCTAATAAATTTCACAAATAATTACAATTAAACAACAGCACACTGAATTAAACATGAAATTTTAAAGTAGAAAAACTGAAATATGAAATAATCCTGGTTTTATTTACAAGTTTTATTTGCAGTTTTTACAATTTAGAATTTACACTCATTATTGTCAAAACTCTTTACACAGTGAGCGAAGCATCAGTCTGTGCTAAACTGTGGATCATTTATCATTGCTTTGGCAAAAAATCCATTCAATCAATGATGACATCTTTCAAAGGACATGAATTATTTTCTAACATAGAAACACCTATACACCTGTATAACACCTATGCAGTCTTTCACTTTCCTTACCATCTATACAAAAGGGGAAATAACTTTTAACTGTATTTTAATGTAAAAATGGACCATTTAACATATACCTGAATTTTAAACAGTAGAAAGATGTCATTCTTGTTTTGTAAAGTTTGTTTTACAAAATAAACTATGTGAATTGTTTGAAAAAGTGACCTATGTTTTGAGAAATGGGTCATAGAAACTCGAAATTGTATCTTTTCGGTTCCTCTGTATTTTAGTCATAATTAGAATGAATTTGATTAAATCTGTCGGAATGATTGTTTCTTTTTTTAAAGTCATGGTTGTGTTCCTAGAAAGAATTGACTCAACCTGTTTTTTTTTCTTTTCTTGAATGCCAAAAAAAAAAAAAAAAAAAAAAAGGAGATAGACCCTCATCTGATAATGGTGTGTTTTGTAGAAGCTCATTTTGTGTGTGTGTGTGTGTGTGTGTGTGTGTGTGTGTGTGTGTGCGCGCACATCTACTGATCTGCAGCAGAACTCTGACACCTGCTGTACTGCTGTCATATTCCACTGTTGTTGTTATACACAGTCCTGTATTTGAATTCCGTCTGAAAATGAAATGAAATAAATTTACTACTGTATGAACAGATACATGCTATATTTAGGTTTAGGTATGTATAACTGTTTTTTTGTTTTTTTTTAGCTGGTTGCTGGTTGGCATGATGTTTGAGGTCTGGATTTTGTATGTTTTTATTCGATATCAGACATGTTTATATATATATATATATATATATATATATATATATAGGGCATACATAATGCTATCTCATACAAGGCCTTTTCCATTAAATTGAGCTTCTACATGTCTAGCGATGAGAATGGAAGATTTCCATCCATTGGGAGAGTGCAGGAAGCCGGATTTTGGGTGATTGGATTCATTATCTGATGGGAACAAAAGCCACAGGGACTGTATGCTGAAAATCATTTATTTCAGTAACACCTGAGTTTCAGTCATAGTGGCTTATATTTGATTGATTGATTGATTGATTGGGATACAGCACAAAATAATTCAGCATGTTATGATCCCTTTCACAGACTGTTGTGATGCATTTCCACTGTTATTAACACATCTAGCTTTTTTTTTTTTTCACTTTTGAAATTGCTATGATTGATATAGACCTTATGTAGCTCCGCCTCTTTTCAGCGCTGCGCTCGTTGTCTTTTGACTTCTGGTTTGTATTTACATAGCGATCTTATGTATTTATAAATGAACTGCTCGTTTTAAAATCTTCTCGGCCTACTGACATTTGTTAAAGGATTAGTTCACTTTCAAATAAAATTTTACTGATAATTTACTCACCCCCATGTCATCCAAGTTGTCCATGTCCTTCTTTCTTCGGTTGAAAAAGAAATTAAGGTTTTTGATGAAAACATTCCGGGATTATTTTTCTTATAGTCGACTTCAATGGCCTCCAAACGGTTGAAGGTCAAAATTACAGTTTCAGTGCAGCTTCAAAGGGCTTTAAACAATACCAGACGAGGAATAAGGGTCTTATCTAGCGAAACGATCTGTCATTTTCGGAAAAAAATGTATATGCTTATTATAAACAAATGATCGCCTTGCACATGCTTCCGCTTTCCGTATTCTTCAAAAAGCTTACGCTGTATGTCCTACGCCTTCCCTATTCAACTTACGGAACGAACGCAGCGCCAGTTCCATCTTTTCTGTATGTAGAATAGGGAAGGCGTAGGACATACAGCGTAAGCTTTTTGAAGAATACGAAAGTGCGGTTTTGGAGGAACCACTTGGAAGGTGATCATTTGTTTATATAAAGCATATACATTTAAATTTTTTTCGTTTTGCTAGATAAGACCCTTATTCCTCATCTGGTATCGTTTAAAGCCCTTTGAAGCTGCACTGAAACTGTAATTTTGACCTTTAACCGTTTGGAGGCCATTGAAGTCCACTATAAGGAGAATAATCCTGGAATTAATTTCTTTTCGACTGAAGAAAAAAGGACATGGACATCTTGGATGGGGGTGAGTAAATTATCAGGAAAATTTTATTTGAAAGTGAACTAATCCTTTTAAGATCTGCTTTAAACATTACAGTGCTCATGATAACTTTCATTAACTCTACAACAGGTAAATCCACTTCACCAGCTAATTATTTTTTGACAGCAATGCCATAGAAATATACAGAGCTACCGCAAAAATGGAAGTTCAAAGACAATTTTATGAATATGACGGCGCGCTTGTTTCTCTGGCACATAACCATATAGCAATGGATGGAACAAAAATATGAAATGTCGAAATAGATGTGCATTAAGGTTAGACTCTAGAGCACCTTCACTAATTTCAGAAGTGATATGATTTTTGGAAATAAAAACAACATTGGAAATAATCGCTTTAATAGCAGTTTATTTGGGGAGTGTTTATGCTGGGATGTGTAGGTTGTTGCTATAGGTAACTTGAAACTATTTCAGGAAATCTATTTAAATGTGTTTTTAAAGGGGAAGAATGTCTCCTTAGCCTTACCCTGGAGTTAAATATGAATGTTTGTGTTGACTATATGTTGAATTAGCCTATACAGTAAAAAAATAAATAAAACAATCCAATGTTCATCATTGAGTTGAAAGAGTGTCGGGTGTCATATTGTACCATATTTCCACCACTTATCCATTTATACTGCTGCCGCTGCTGGTTCTTTCTCTTTGTGTCTCTCTCTCGTGCAGCTTGTTTCACACAAGACGATCACATTTCGTCTGTCTGGAGCCGCGCGGCACAGCGTTCTTTCTGCATCTTATTGGCTGTATCTGTCCACAGCTGGGCATGACCCACTAAACTTTGTAGTGAACCTGAATTCTCTTCATCTTATTGGCTCCTGTTTGGTCATGTGACTGCTCTCACATCATCATGCCCTCCTCATGCGTCTCCTCCCGTGGTGAAGAGCGCCCTCCGAAAAAATCTGAGTCTTTGCTCCCGTTCACCATCTCGAGGAGGAGAAATGTGAATGATTCTGCACTCCCTGCAAATAAACAGCCGAACAGTCATGATTTGTGGGTAAATGGAGCAGAGTCAGTGTTTGGTCTGATTCAGGAGGAACACTGCATCTTTATGGCTTTGACTAACAGTTTCACATGCAGAGTTGTAACTGCTTCCTTGTTCAGTTGTATGTTTGGATATATTAAGAGGTTGTCTGATTTCTCACAGTCCTTCTCATTTCCTCTTCCCATTTCTCTCTCCCACTCGCTTCACTTTCTCATGCCCTGCCTCCTCCAACACATCTGCTTTGGATCCGTTCAACACATCAAGGATTTGTGAATAGTTTTCCACTGTGTAGGAGAATTTGGGAAGATCGCATGTAACTGTGCTGATGGGATGTGTGTGAATCAGAACCGCCAGCCGCCTGTCCAGGTGCTGAATTACAGTACTCCTCATCTGTGGGAGTGCGGGTCAACACATAATTTGCGAGTACAAAAATATAAATATCCTTAAAACAACATGCATTTAAGAATCTGTCTTTAATTTAGGTAATACTATATTTTAAAGTGATGTAGTTACACATACTTGCTATAATAATACGTTATATAATAATAATAATAACAACAACAACAGTAGAATTATGCATAATTACAAGCAACTAACCCCAAACCAAATCAAAACCCTAACCTTAACCCTATAGTATGCAGTTAATTAATATTACTCAGTACCTATTTGTGTAATTACACTGTTACAATGTACCTATTTGTGTAATTACACTGTTACAACGTTACATTAAAATAAATTGTAACCTTAGTTAGAATTGGCATTTTGTTTCCTTGTTCTTTATTAGGGATGTAACGGTACACATATTCGTACTGAAAATTTTCGGTATACATGTGTACCGACGAATACAGAGTTATAGCCCATTAACCACTTTTAACCAGTGTTAACCACCAATAATCGCAGTGTTTTGTTACTTTTGATAAAAAAAAAAAAATTCTCATCCCTCAAATTTTGTCTGTTTTATCACGAAATTCAAACAATAAATGCCGTTTTGTCGCTCTTTGATGTGGCATGACAGACGCTGTATAGGCGCCTCAGTTCAAACTGCAGCGCGGAGGCGGAAGTGAACGCGATCATTTCTTCCTCTTTAATACTGGTCACAGAATAAACATACATGAACAACTGAAGGTATGTTGAAAGATAGAGTACAACTTACTGAAACGTATCTCATGTAATCGCTCAATCAGTGTTTCAGCCACGGAAAGTTAAGCTAACACTAACAGTTTGTAAACAATAAGTCATGTAGCTTTTACCTCAGAAATGCCATTCAGTGTCCATAGCTTGTTACTTGGCTAGAGAAATGATCTCTTTAGGGCTGCACGATTAATCGCAATCGAATCGAAATCGCGATTTGGCTTAGTGCGATTATGACATCGCAAAGGCTGCGATTTTTAATTATATAAATATGTACACAGCGTGTTAGTGAAGAGCTGCTCTGTGATCAGTAGTAAATGACGCTCCATCTGAGAGCACTGCATTAGAAAAAGCAACACACGTCAAATATACAAACTTTCAAACATGAGAAGGTCTTTATGAACTTCTTTTCTAACAAAAGATAACATTTAATGTGTTTTTACTCCAAACTCACTTCATAACGCCAGTTGAGTGTTTGAAATAGCATTTTGATTAGCATTGGATTATAAATATGCTTTATTATTACAGAAATACCTGAGAAGGCTTGAAGAAAACATATAAACCATGTATTGTTGTAGTCGTCTGTTTATTTTATTCATGTTTAATCAATCAAAGCGTTTCTACCTTCTTTTCATTCAGTCACAGCGATAGCATGATGCCCATTGGGGATTTCCTGGAACAGCGTTTGTTATATTGCATGTATTTGGAGTATCTGCTCAAGGGCGCCCTCCGGCGTCCAGTATGAAACAGACATGTTTAGCACCAAGTAACGCTCACTCAATCCTATTCAGGGTAAAAATAGGAAAAATAATTCCTCTCTCTAAAGAACTTTGAGGGAAACATATAATCAGTATGTTTTTCTCCAGCGTACATAAGTGTACAGGTTTTTTTTTTCCACAGTGGATGCATAAGAGGCACATAGTTCATTTTAAATACATGGACTCCATTTTTGATTTTGCATACCTCCTGACAAAAATAAAGAAATTATTGAGACAGATTTTTATCATAATAATATAATATTTGATAATAAATCCTTAGACCTTTCTAGTGATTTATAGACATACTGCTTGCATGTTAACAGGTAACCCCACATTTTGTCATACAAGTTTTAAATATTATTTTCTAATTATTATAGTTATATTTATAATTAAATACTAATGCTAAATACTTTAATAATGAAAGTTATTACAACAGTAATATTTCTTATTTGGTTTAATATTTTTATTTAGCAATAATGATGATAATAATAATAAAAATAATTAGTCAAAATAATATATTAGCACAAAATTTGGGGCCAAATTGTGCAGCCCTACAAACAAGCAAAACAAGTCTGGTATTGTTTATATATTTTTTTCATTTGTTTTATAAAATCGCATTTTAAATCGCAAATCGCAATTTTAACCAGAAAAATCGCAATTAGATTTTTTCTCCAAATCGTGCAGCCCTATTAGCCTTTATATTCATTATATTCTATTTAACTCGTCTTGATTGTTTGCATGTTTAATGTGTGTTAATGTTTAAATAAATCTGTCATGAAAACAAGTTATGACAGCAACTGTGTAAATGAATATATTTTAACATCAAATTGGAGTAGAAACATTTAAAAGTTAATGCAAAAACTGCCTTAAATGCAATTTACATGTTTGCATACAATTTTTATTTGAGTGTTTATATCTAATGATTATTATATCTAAAATCTAGTGATATCTAGTGATTATTATATCTAAAAATAAATAGAAACTTGATTCAATAATTTAGGCTCTGTTGTTAATTGTACCCTTTAATATAGCAATGTGCAAGTAAGGGCTCCCTGTATATAGTTTACAGCATTAGCAGAGATAGATCTTTTATCCTTTAGATCCTTTAAAATATATTTAATTATAATTACATTTATTTAAAGAGAGAGAGAGAGAGAGAGAGAGAGAGAGAATTTGTTCAGTAAACCACTGTTAAATAAATCCGTACCGAACCGTGACTTCAATACCGAGGTATGTACCGAACCGTCATTTTTGTGCACCGTTACACCCCCCTTTTTTTCTTTCTTTCTTTCTTAGATTTTTTTGTTTAGAACAAGAAAAAAAAAAAGAAATGTGAAAATAAAACAATTTGCCACTGGGTAAGAAAAATAGGCTTATTTCAAAATATATTATCTATAAACAAGTCTTAATTCTTTATATTTTGATTCTTTACTGAATGTATCTTGTTTTAAGGCTATTCAGATACTTCTACAGGAAAACAACACAAAATACTGATTAGGAAAGTTATTTTCTTTAGTGTGGACATGAAAGGCGAACCTCACTGTTATTAATGCCTGCCCTGTTGGCCAAAAAGTCAATCAGTGGTGGCATATTTTTATATAATGAGTAAATGAATGCATAGACATTGTTTAAAACAGGGATGGTACACTTTGAAAATAGCGCTTCAGTTGATCAACAAGAATTTCATTCATGTTATACTGAATGATTCAGCGCTAAAATGTGTCATTGTTGATGATTTAGGGTTGTCATAAGTAAATTCACAATATAAGTGTGTCCTCACTCCTGAAGGTCCTCACTGTCCTTCACAGATGTACAGCTGCAGTTTAACTTTATTGAAATAGATGAGACATTAGTGTGGATCAGAACCTTGAACCTTCATACTGAGAAAAAAGAGGAATCAGTGCTCATTTAAATCACGCTGTGACAGGAGGTTAGTTTGATGGCACAACATGTGCTGTTGAAAAGTTCTTATTTTAATGTTATTGTTTATTTTTGTTTCGACTCGGAAATAATTAATCAAATACTCCTAACATAGGCTCATTGGAAAAACTTGCCTCTACCTACAATTTTGCAAAACTCCAAACACATACCAAAACATAGAAATCACTGCAGTTTCTAGCTGAAAAGAACACCTACAACTTTTAATCCTTTTATCTTTAATCTTTTAAAGTTATGATTACTGGGCAGATTATCAATTAATAAAGGTTTTTTTTTTTTTTTTTTTTGGTTCTATATGTTATAACCTCAAAACACTTTTACCATAGTGCATCATCGGTAATCTAATACATTTTGATGTTTGCATCACATAACCAGTTCAATAATGTAGCTTCTCCATCATGTTTAATAATATACACCTACACTAAACCCTAAATCTACACCATAGTGTCAACAAAAGCAAATGTGACATAAAAACGCTATCGTAACCGTGCTATTTTAGCTTGTTTTTGAGCTCTTGTGTTAAAGCTCTTTTACCGTGACTCACCTTTCAACGGGATTCGCAGCCGAGCTCTTTGCGTCGCAAGCACAATTCTGTACCAGCTAAGCTACCGAGCAAGCTTGTTACCTCAGTAAAACTGAATATCTGGAGCTGGGTAAGTGATGTAAACTCCAAAATATATTCATTTTCAAATGATGCACTATGGTAAAAAGTCTTTATTAATCCGTAATCTGACCCTGTAATCATAATTGTGTCTGAAAACGATTAAAAGTGCTTGCTGTTTTTACTGCCTCTACTGTCCATTTCTGTTAGAAACTGATATGTACGTATTGGTACGTATTTTGCGTTTTGCAAAAATTTTTGCAGGGTACATTTTTCCAATGTGATGGTAGCTTTTCTTATGTAGCAGACTTGTTAGCTCATCTCGGTAACACTGTAGTATAGGGAACACAAACAAACTGCAACTTTTCCCTCAATAAACTCCTAATTTACTGCTTATTAATAGTTAGTAAGGTAGTTGTTAAGTTTAGGTATTGGGTAGGATTAAGAATATAGAATAAGGTCATGCAGAATAAGGCATTAATATGTGCTTAATAAGTACTAATAAATAGCCAATATCCTAGTAATATGCATGCTAATAAGCAACTAGTTAAAAGACCCTAAAATAAAGTGTTACCCTCATCTCAGCATTGCACTTGCAATGTGGAGCATTCAGGTACGAGTCCTGTGAAGCACAAGTCACAATAAAAGAGCTCAAAGACTTATAAAAGGAAGCTAAAATGGCATGAATGCTTTAGCAAATGTGTTTTTATCTCACATTTGCTTTTGTTAACCCTATGTTTAGTGTTTGGTGGTATGTTATTTTCAAACGCGATAGAGCATTAACCTTTTAGTGCCACTCACTGGACATTTCATTTCCGAACTGCCGCGATATGTACAACAACCAGCATAATAAAATGTTGCCAGATTCACGTTCATCTGTTTCAGATAAAACTGAACATGCTTTTAGTGCCACTCACTGGACATTTCACTTTTAAAGTGTTGTGAAATATGCAAGAGGCATGACACAGACTATTTTTTATTTTATTTTAAATTAATGTACATAATTAATATTTATGAGCGAAGCCTTCAACATTTCCAGACGTCACAACCATGTCTAATCTCCTTGATGAGCATGTAAAAAAAACACAGTTAACTGAACTGATCTTTTTATATCCATAGTCTTTCCTTTATATCTTAATGAACTCTGTATTGATTTATCAGAAATTGTAAGTACTTTGTTTGGGAGAATATTTGCCTGGTCTCTTTGCTTTAATGGCCCTTATATGTGCTAAACCATCATGTTGTTTATATATTGGCTCTGTAGAAGGCCTACTTACATCTCCATTAATCCACTAGAAATGCATGCCAAGTACTTTCCTGACACTGGATGACCCTGCAAATGAGTTGGATGCTATTGGACACAACATGGACACAAGCGGTTCAGACAGAGTATGTGGCTTCAAAGTACATAGCAATCTGTTTTGTTGAAATTCTGTTTTTTTTTTTTACAGAAATGTTGTGTTTTTTTTATTCTTTAGCTGACAAGTTTGCTTAATTTGTCAGATGAGAATTGAACATGGCTATGATCTGTAATAGTATTTCTATATAAAAAAAACACCCAAAATAGACAAATAAATGTATTTAGTGGGAAGAGAAACAGGGTATTTTATAAATTAATAGTTTCCACATTCCAAAATGATAACGATAATAAACACTGATAATGATAAGAAATGTTTCTTTAGCATATTAGAATGATTTACAAAGGATCATGTGACTCTGAAGTCTGGAGTAATAATGCTGAAAATTCAGCTTTGCCATCACAGGAATAAATTAAATTTCAATTTATTTTAAATTGTAATATTTCAACATTACAATTTTTTTACTGTATTGTATGTAGTGTGTCTTCCATCCTTATTTTTCTTTCTGAACGATTAATGTAGTAAATACAGCTCAAAATAATAAGAGCATTGCATTTCATCTCTCAGAAATGATAGTGTAATTACTAATTATAAAGAATGTCAAGAGAAGCATTTATATTAAAATGAATGGCTGACTAAATAGAGCCCTACTGAAAAATGATATTCATATTCAGAAACCCTTTAAGAAACACACACTTCCGCAGTTTAAAATGACTAAATCATCATCATGAAGTCTGTGCTTAAACTGTTTTTCTACTATTTTCACCACTCAAAATGTGCTGCTTTGCTTTGTTTGTTTTCTCAGGTGGGATTTTTGGATTTTTTTTTTTTTTTTTTTAATCCAGCAACCTTAATCGGTCGTAAATAACTCATTTACCCACCTCTGATGGACAGTATGACAGTTGAGTACTTGGCAAGAAGCCTAAAATATGCAGAAATCCAGACTTACTGCCAAGAGCAAGACCACCTGTTAATGCAAGACCAACTTCAAAACTGCTGCTCTTCAGTGATCGTTCTCTTTTGGCTTCTTCTATTGGCAGTGATCTAATACTAACAGAATCGGAAAATCTCCAGGTTTAGGTAATGCTTTGGGAATATTTGTAGCTACACAAACCTCCTAGGACTGAGATTAATCTCTTTGGTTCTCTTATAAAATGACCATCATATCACAGTCATTCCTGTGCAGAGATCCATTTCAGTTCTGTCCATCTGAAATAAACCATTAGCCACAAAGAGCTCAGTTATAATCACACGTGCATAAAAAGGCACCGGCACAGATTAGATCTCGTTCATATCGCAGTCATTTCTTCTGGACATGAGATTACATGAGATTTTTATTGCTTCTCAAAAATTTTCTCCTGAGATCTGAGCTAGTCCGCATTAATTTTCATAGGTTTCAAGGGTTTCATTTGTTAACATTAGTTAACAACATTATAGTTAACACAAACTTACAATCAACAATACTTCTACAGTATTAATCTTAGTTCATTTTAATCTCAACATTTACTAATACATTTTTAAGATCAAAAGTATCTGTTAACAGTAGTTATAATGCACTGTGAAGTGTGAACTAACATGAACATTTTTAATAACTAACATTAACAAAGGATAACAAAAGCTTTATAATACATTACTCATTGTTAATTCATGTTAGTTAATGCATTGTTAGCAAATGTTATTATTGTACATTGTAAAGTGTTTCTGTATTTTATTTCCCTTAGGACTTTTAAGAGAAACATCTGAGATAATATTATGTTGTGACTAAACCACTTAAATCTAGAGGATTACGCCATGTGAAATGTTTTTAGCTAGTGAATGAGATCTATAATGATGATTGTCTGTTTCACTGTCAGAGATCAGCGCAGTGGCTGTAATTAATGATGAGGAGATGAAGGCAGAGCAGCTCCATTTAAAGGTCTTGTGTGTGGAGAGAGTGAGTGGACGTCATACAGTGAAATTTAGCAGCGGCCAGAGCCACGGCACAGGATGAAAGAGAGATGTCATCCACTGGAAGCAGCAGAAGCCGCGGTCTAATTCCCACCGCCTGCTTCCTGCTCGGCACATGAAAGCCCGAGGGCCTGCGTCTGCTGCCTGCCGTGACCGTGGGTGTTCAGGGAGGCCACTGATCCTTGGATACAGGGTTTGATCTGACAGAGAGGCAGGGGTGTGGGAACTTACTCTCAGTGTCTGCCTGCTCTGCTGCTGACCTAGGATCAGTGCATTTCTAGGCACAGAGGCTTTTGAGCCAATCACCTGAGCTGTTCATGTCATGTGACTTAATGACAGCACAATGACACACAGTCTCAGACGTTCACTAGAGGCAGTGATGAGCTGTGGCAGCGCAGACAGGACAAATAAAAGCATCGGGAAGAACACCAGTCAGTGAAATATCAAATATAATAAAATTAAATGTTTGTGATTTTATATGCCGCTTGCATTTTCATTTGATTTTGTCAGAAAACATGTTAACTTTGAATGACTGTCAATGAAGAAAGATGCTTCTGGAATGGTATAGTTCAGGGGCTGACCGGACAATAGTAACCCACTGGTTTACATCCTCATTCTGGCAATAAAACTTTGGCTCAGGATCAAGGTTATTACTGTTAACTTAAAGTATTACAAGACGAGACAAAACTAGAAGTGAAAAATACAAGCAGAACAAATTTCTGTGTAAATCCTGCATTGAATGTTGTGTAAAATACTGCATTGAATTGAATGTGGCAGTTTACTTAAAGGGTTAGTTCACCCAGAAATGAAAATTCTATCATTAATTACTCACCCTCATGTCGTTCCACACCCATAAGACCTTTGAGAATACTTTTTGTGCGCAAAAAAAAAATTGTTCTGGCATAGAACCTGGAAGCGCTGAACATAAACAGCGTAAGAGAATGACACAGAAGAGAGGATAGTGTTGAATAAAGTCGTTATTTTTGTTTTTGTGCACAAAAAGTATTCTCATCACATAAAATTAAGGTTGAACCACTGCAGTCACGTGGATTATTTTAACGATGTCTTCAGTACCTTTCTGGACCTTGAAAGTGGTGGTTAAACTGCTGTCTATGGACGAGTCAAATACCTCGGATTTCATCAAAAATACCAAATACACAAATACAAAATTAAATAAAAATAGGGTGACACTTTATATTAAGTGTGTATTAAGTATATTTAAGTAATCATTTGATAAAGTGCACTTATTGTGTACATGTTTTTATGTATTTTCTGTATTATGCGGACCAGTAATTTGGCAAATATCACTTTTTTTTAAAAAAGACCAAGCTTCTGCGCACATACACACTCAAACACGCAAACCTATAGTTTATAATATTTTATTATAATATTTTTTTGTTTGTTTGTTTTTCAGTAGGAAAGGTATCATTTAAGCGGCCCCTAAAGTAATAATTAACAATTTTTACAACAGAAGTGATTCAATCAAAAACTAACTTTAGTTCGATAATAATTTTCCTATTGTCACTGTGAAGCTGCTTTGAAACAATATGTATTGTGAAAAGCGCTATATAAATGAAGATGACTTGACTTGACTTTATAATGTACCAAAACCAATAAAAACTAGTTAGAAATGGAAGAATAGAAATAATTAGAAATAGAAGTCTAACTGTCCTGTTTAGTATATATTAAGCTGCATTAGTTTAAAAGTGCTCTCCATTAAACACTGTTTTAAGCTCCATTTGGCATTATATCTGTTGGGTACTGACCGATGCCAGCAACGATCCTCTATTCCAGATGAAAGCTTAGTGCAGGACAGGGAGACTGTCAGCTCTCCCATTCACATCAACTCTCTGGACAGCCTCCTCTGCTTGAGCTCATGAAAACCTTTGCAATAATTGTTCTTTTAGAGGGATGAATGGATGGAGGGATGGATACTATAATCTATATTCCTCAGCACCTCACTGAGAGAGATGCAACTCAAAGTGAATGCATTGTTTTTCAAGTCAGAGATGTGAAGCTGTGTAAGAAATGTTTTTTTGTTGTTGTTGTTATCATTTTATTTTGTAACTAGCTATATTTGACTTGCTTGTTATCATGAAAACAATAAGAACTTCCAGACGCTTCAGCAGAGTGGATGTCTGGAAGACGACACCGACATGCACAAACACACGCCCACGACTCCCACCGAGAGCCACAGTCGGCCGGCTGTTGTTTTGCGAGACTTAAGGGTTTTGGGAAAAATAATGAGCTCATTGCTCTGGCCCCAAGGTACCGCTGGCAATTACCATGATCCATGCTCCTGCTCAGTGGGAATTCACTTCCCTCTCAGGTTTTCTGGGACAGAGAAAGAAGACCTTCGCAGGGTGCAGGCATTCTTTTATTCTGACATCTGGATTCAAGGGGGGCCACATATTCAAAGCAACACGTCAGTTGTTAAATAAGCCCGCTTTATGCACACGGTTCTGATGAAAATGGCTCCTGTCCAAGAAGAAACAAATGCCCTTGAAGTCGAAGTTAAGCACTTTGCCAGAGCTTTAGCGCAAACTCGACAAACAAGATCAACAAATAGCAGCTTGCGCTCCCTCCAAAAGCTGAACCAATGTGGAAAATGTCAGGTTGTACAGACACATTTCCACTGATTCTGCAGTTGGCATTGAGTTTGCGTGAGCAGCAAAGTCAATAAACAATGTTAGTGAATCTAACTGTTGTTTTTGGCAAACGCAGTTCATTATGTGTCGGCTGTCACATCCAGCAGTGGACAGTGGCACAGAGCAACGGCTGCTGGCTATGTTGAAATCATCCGCTGCCGTCCACTCAATCTCCCTGATAGCCTCATGCATAAACGCTCCTCATAGTAAGTGAGACTGACATCATTTATAATTGACACTTTTTAATCTCTGGCCTGAGGCGCAGATGAGGAAATTGTTTCCACAGCCATTTTCGGGCTCTTTCTCACCGATGGGCTCCCAGAGCAACACTACGAGTGTAATGCTTTATTACCGCTGTGCATTACATATGCCTCCTGTATTGCATATGAATCTGCTGCTGCTGGAATGAAGGTAGAGTGGATGTCAGGTTTTAGAATTTACTGTTGAAGAACATACTGAACAATTGCGCCAGAGGAAATTACCATTATTTGACTAAATTGCCATACAGACGCTGTAGATGATGTCAGCATCCTTGATTTTGTTGTGTCATCAGATTGTAATCATGTCCATTTTTTCCACGTTTCACTAATCTTGGACAATTCTAACCCTAACTTTTCCCGAGATATATGTTAAGTTTACATGGACCTTAACATATCTACAGCTTGAAATTCCCTGAATAACTTTTGTTTTCGTCATCTCAATGCTAGGACTTTTCCTGTTGACAGTACTTAAACTTTGCATGAACAGCCATATAGTCAACATCACTACGCCATGATATTTAATCATGTCTGTTTATTTGTCGTGGAGATCCCTGATGTCAGGCTGAAGTTTGCACGTGTAATGAGAAAAACACACGGCTCCATTTTTAACCTCAAAAAGTTGGCAGGTGCACTGCACAGAGTCGCTGATGTTTCACAGCCCTGTTATTAGATTCAATATTCTCAGTTCAGCAATAAAGAAAAGGCTGTTTTTCATTACTCTGTGAACTTATTAACAAGCTTACTTTATCCTTAAAGGCTCACACTTAATTGCATTTGGAGAGGAAACGAGACTTGGCTTGAATGCCTAATGAGAACTTTTGAATATGATAAAGGGTACTTTTTGGATTACATCTTTTATTTATAGTTAATTTTACAATATTAGTCACAAATGGCAATTGTTCACTTTTTTTTATAGAATTCCTCCACCACAAGGAGCCTCAGAAACACCAATAGCTTCAAGGATTTCTGTGAAATACTACATTTGACACCTCAATGCTCATTATATTTGTAGACGTCGGCCTAGCGTGATTGATTAAGGCCACTAGAGTAAGACATAAGCAGTCTTAGCTTGTTAACATGAAGGATTTCACTGACTAGCAAACATGCTTCCATGTATAGGGTCTCACACCTTTCAGAGAAGTGACAATTTATGATTGCTTGATGCTCCTCTTCTAGGCATCGTGTGCAGAAAGTCTGAATGATGTTTAGACATAATGGTCAAATCAGACCCCATGGTTGGACCACAGGCTCCTCTCAGTCTCTACGCAGCCAGAGACCCTCGCACCACCTACTGACTCATTCAGCCTGGATGCAACCCCTGCTGTGAGACCCTATACATTCACCTTTACTCACACCAACATGACCAATTACTACAATGTGCTGTAATTTA
Organism: Hypophthalmichthys molitrix; assembly: GCA_037950675.1. Taxonomy (NCBI): domain Eukaryota; kingdom Metazoa; phylum Chordata; class Actinopteri; order Cypriniformes; family Xenocyprididae; genus Hypophthalmichthys; species Hypophthalmichthys molitrix. Next base: position 6,993,276 of record CM075507.1, on the reverse strand, counting down.
AAGTGTACATATGTGGCTCATTGATGACATGGTTTAGATTAAATTTTGGCTCCAACTGCTCTGAGAACGTGGTGACTGTATGGAATACATGGTCACATGACCCCTTGTTGTGGCCAGTGCTGTTTTCAGCTAATTATGATGATGTAACCATTGGTTTTCTGAGCTTATACACGTGTCAGACTCACAAAGGTTTGCTAGACCACAAAGGAATGACACCACAGTTTGTGTAACTCCAAGATATTGTTGTTTATGCTGAAGGATTTGCAAGCCAATTTGTTTTCAGAAGGGAATTCTGGCACACTACGTACTGAATACTAAAGGATGTACAGTACAGTTTATCCCCTCGTATTAAGTTACATTTCTGTTACGATTTTTATGTAGGGTTAGGGTTATTGGATTCAATACAATAAACCAAAAATCACTATATGAAAAACTAAAATAAATCAGGTAAAACAGTAAATTTTTAACATTAATACTTCTCACAGATTACAAATAAAAATAAGAGCATTTGACTAAGAACAACTGTAGGCTATATAGCCTATATTTTTAAACATTGTTGTTTTCACAAATTATAAATATTATAAACTGTATTGTGGCTAAAATTTATGAAAACTTTTTAAAATTTTAAACAAAATAAGTTTGGAAAACAACAGCAAAATCATTGGTTTGATTCCCAGCTAAATTAACATGCATGTCTTCAATGCAGTGTGCATTTATAGGAAGTGTCTATTCACACTAAGTGCAAATAGCGATATATTCTATTTGCACTAAGTGAAAAAAGCGATATATTCTATTTACACTAAGTGACGATAGCTTTTTCTTAGCGATATGCTATTTACACAAAGTGAAAATAGCGATACATTCTATTTACACTATATAAAAGTAGCAGTTCACTGCAATAAGTGCAAATAGTTGTTAGAAGCTATTTATTAGGGGTGTAACGGTACATGTATTCGTCCCGGACCGTCACAGTTTGGTTCATGCAGTTAGACGACGAATATAGTCAGTCACAGGCGATCCACAATACAATCCAGAAGGGGGCGCACACAGTAATGCTTTTTAGCCTAATCCATTTTAACCAGCATTAACCACCAATAATCGCAATAAGTTCTGTGTTTTGTTACTTTTGATAAGAAACAAAGTGCCATCTTTCAAATTCTGTCCATTTTATCATGAAATTCAAACAATAAAGTGCCGTTTTGACGCTTTTTGATGTGCCGTGACAGATCGCTGCATAGGCGCCTCAGTTCAAATAGCAGCACGGAGCGTGAGTGAATGCAATCATCCCTTCCTCTTTAATACTAGAGAATGAACATAAATGAACATCTGAAGGCATGTTGAAAGATACAGTACAACTTACTGAAACATATCATATCTCGTGTAATTGCGTAAAGTAAAACAGCCGCAGAAAGATGTCAGTAAAACAGTTTGTAAACAATATGTCAAGTAGTATTACATTTACCTCAGAAAAGCCATTCAGTGTCAACAGGTTGTTAGTTCGCAAGAGAAATGAACTGTTTTGCTAAATATATGCACTATATTAGCTTATATATTAATTATATTTTACTTAACCTGTTAGTTAATGTAAGACCTAAATAAATCTGTCATGAAAGCAAGTTATGACAGCCACTGTGTAAATGATTACTATATTTCAAAAACGAATTGGAGAAACAGAAGTTAATGCAAAAACTGCCCTATGTGTAATTTACATATTTACAATACATAATTTTTTTATTATTTGAGTGTTGATGATTATATCTAAAAATAATTTAATAATTTGGGCTCTGTTGTTAATTGTAACCTTTATTATAGTAATGTGCAAGTATACAGGCTCCCTAATAGTTTACAGCATTAGCAGAAATTTTAATTATAACTGAATACATTTAAAAACATTGTTTAATAAAAAAAAAGGAAAAAATGTTGTTTTCTAACCCTGCTGTACCAAACCCCTCCCAAACCGTGACTTCAAAACCGAGGTACGTACCAAACTTTTTTGTGTAGCGTTACACCCTAATATTTATACTTGAATAGAGGAAGATACTATTTGCACCTCAGTATTGTTGTACATTAACAGGATGCAATAATAACATAGAGTGTAAATGATTATATTTATTAAAATTATTAAATGGATGCCACCTTATTGGGATGATAAACCCTCCCTATACCTACCCTTAACCCTACCCGATAAATACTTTATTATTAAACACTCGTTAGGCAATTTATTTCCACTTTTCAAATATTTTCTTCATTTTTATTGAAAATAAATGCCTTTCCGATCTGATATGTGATGGGGAAAAGGGAGAAGAGTGAGTTCGGCAAAAGGTGGATCCGAACTCGGGTCGAATCGCTTCAAAAGCTACTTCCATGTGCCATACTCCCTACATCCTAAACCACTGCAGACATTGAATGGTGCGTGTCTTTTTTAATCTTGTGTGGCCCAACCAAACACTGGTGGGTGGAGTTAGTGTAAATAGCCTTCGCCAACAAGACAGGCTATTTACACTTAGTGATATGACATAAAATATGTTTTTATTTTGGGCCTGTGCAGCTGCCTTTAACCATGAAATATGCGGGTCACAAACATCATAATTGTAATAAATACAATCGACGACACATCAGAGCATCGACACTTTGCAGGCATTTTCATGATCCTAAATGAGAAAAAGTAGTATGTCAAACAAAGAAAACAACATTTGTCCTTATTAGGGTGTGCATTGGAGCCTATCTGTATCTTTAGCAATGTCAGAATAATTTGCATCTGCATCTGTATTCGGATAAAGCCAAGAGCGGGCGGAGCTTAAACTGGAAGTCTGACAAATTACATGAGAAGCCTGTTTTAAATGTAATTCTGTTCCCTTCATAGTTTTCATTTTACAAATATGCATTGTATAACTTACAGAAGAACTTTGTGTACAGAGTAATGTCAGGACAATCATCCACAACCTCAAATAAAAGGACTATATAAAATCGCTGATTATAGAACATGGAAATATTTAGTTTCAGAAATGCTAAAACTACTTTTACTATGCAACAAATGCAAATATGAACAAATAATAAACATGTTTGCCAGCTCCGGGAGAGAGTGAGAGAGAGAAACATATATTGCATCATATCGTACAAGGTTTAAAACATTTAAATAGACATATCAAGTAGTAGAAAAATGTGTATGATTCAGTATCTTAGCTGATATTTCTCCTAGCAGTCTCTGAAATCTGAGAGATGCATAGAGACGGCAACATCGGCTGTTTTGATTTGTGATCATGCTGTGCTCATTTCATTCATAGAGTTTACACTCATTCACTTCACACTCATTGTTGCGTAGTGATTTTAGAGCTTCATATAGAATATTGTGCTATTCCCTGGCTCACCTCTTATCCAGCAAACACTGCATCTACCGAAATGTTTTCCTATTATCCCGGTTATATCCGGTAGAATTCGTTATTTGTTTTGAAGCCATTATCTGTACGTTAACAAATAAAATATTCTGCTTCAGGCACATCACTAGTCCTCATCACATATGTAACTCAGTGTGTGACATTTCTCTGAAATAAAATGTAGTTATTTTATTCATTTAATTTTACTTTGGCAGAAAATGTCTTCAACAGTCAGGCGACCGATTATGCTTCTGGTTTGTTTGTCACATGTCACACTGGAAAAGTTGCATTGCACTGTAGGATACATTATTCCATGAGTGTGCTGTTGTATAGATTATTTGGGCAAATACAGTAGGTCCTTTATTCCATGCATACTTAAATTCACATACATTACACCGCAAGAGAAGTGTGAGCTCAGCTCGACTCCTGATGTCATCTGCCGGTTGGGTTTATGTTGGTGATTCACCTTTTGTATGATGCATATTTTATTTGCAGTTCTTCATTATCCATGGACTCTGTAAGATATATTGCAAACCATGATGTACTTTGTTTTCTTCCTTCAGAAACTGCTTTTTGGCACCTGGCTCAGAATGAACATTCATCACTGGTGGGCAGGACACAGCGAGAAATCGTAAACGGCCAAAGTTCACGCTGAAAGGAATGCTGAACTCCTCAAGAGGAGCCCAAGAAATCCAGCATCAGCACAGAGGAGCCGGAGGAGCCTCATCGCCTCTCTGCTCTGCTCCAGCCCAAGAGGCCCATAAACAATAGCCTCTCCTCACTGGAAGTCTTCACAGTGGCCCGGGCCGGATCCCAGCAACTACATTACTATTCCAGTTGCCACAGGGTGTTGAGCTGCGGTGAACTGTGAACCCTGGCCTTATTTTCAAAGCTGATCTCTGAACCCTATTGTGGCTCAGCGATTCACTGTGAATCTAGACATGCAGAGAGGGGAGCAGGTGAATCGCTCTTTCTCTACTGTTGTTTTTGATGTGGAACATGGTCTGAGGCGATTTCTCAGTGTGTGCAGAGAGCAAACGCAGGGAAGTCAAGAAATTTGGCTTGAAACGTTGAGAAGTGCATGGCTAGCAATTCAGATGTCTGAGAAAGTTTTGTGTGTTTTGATGTCTAAATGCTTTATTCAAATGCTTTGTGCCGAGCGCACTTTGCTTCCTCTTGTATCGATTAAGGAATACATAAATAAATGCAGCTAAGTGTTGTTCATTAGTTTTGTACATCACCATTTTACTGCCTCAAATCCTCTGTCTTCTCTCTGTCTTTTTGTGTGCGTGTGCGCGCACGTTTTTGTGACACAAATTTGCGCACGTTGTATCAGGACACAAATTTGTATAATGACATGGGGTATTACAAGGAGAGGGTAACTTATGAGGACATTACCCCATGTCCCCACTTTTCAAAAGGCTTATAAATCATACAGAATTATTTATTTATTTATTTATTTTATTTTTTTTTTTTTGAGAAAGTAAAAATGTGCAGAGTTTCCTGTGATGGGTAGGGGTAGTGTAGGGCGATAGAAAATACGGTTTGTACAGTATAAAACCATTACGCCTATGGAATGTCCCCACAATTCACAAAAACAAACCTGTGTGTGTGTGTGTGTAAATCAATTTGGGCTCTAGGCTGATCTGCCTTGCAGGCACCTTTTTCTTTGATTCGGTTCCCACCACAGCCTAGTGGAGGACTACAGCCAGCCTTAAGTTCTTTGAGGGATTTGTACTCCCGCTAGTCTGAGCTCACCAACACCCGCATTGCCTCTATCTTCCGCCCTCCATGGGCTCGGAGAATTAGCAAACTTGGGCTCCATTCTGTGGGAATAACGGCGGAGGAAAACAGGCTTTCACTGCAGACCTACCTGGAGGGCAAACGTCCTTCAAAGGCTGTGATCAGAAACTACTGTTTATAATGAATTCATGCAAAATACAAAGAACATTTGTGAGTGTTTTCTGCTTTCAGTCTGGCATCCACTAGACAACCTTGTGAACTTGAGTCTAAGTTTTGAATTTATGCTTAAATTGATGTCAGCTGGGACTTGATTTGGTTGTGTTTGATTTAAAAAAATAAAAATTAAAAATTAAATAGTCTACTGTACATCTGTGTTGAGTGTATTATCAATAGCTGTGCAATTTAAAGATTTTTACACCACAATGGCAGGAGATGGAAGTGCAAACAATGCGTGCAATGTTTGGAATAGCTCTTACTGTTGCTGCTTTATATACTGAGGCCAGTATGTGACTCTTCTGTGAAATACTGTATTCCACAATGCAATGTTCTTAATCATCCCAATCCAGTGAGATGGATTGATTTTTCATCTGTCTGTTTATTTGATTGGGCAGCAGATTTGAATAATTTTTTACATGACCATATTTATCTCCCAGCTGATTACTGGTCATTCCACTTGCTGAATTAAACATGGAAAGTGACAAGGTCATTTGAACTGTTTATTGTGGAATAATGCCAACTGTTAAACTTACAGTTCACTATTGTAATTAAATGTAATATACAGTAGGAAGGAAGTATAAACTACTTTTGTATTCCAGCAATCTTCAATTGGTCAGACAAACACACAGTCCTGCCCCAAACTCACACTATTGGTTAAGTCAGTATTGAAACGTGCAAGTGCTGCTGGTTTCAAATGAAAAACACAGCTTTCTTAATCAGTGAATACCTCACATGTATTGCTTATGATTTTGTTAATGAATAATTACAATGTTTACCTTTTGAATGAGCATCTGAAAATGGTAAAGGATATACATTTCAAAATAAGAGTTCTGGTCTATTTTAGGCTTGTCTGCAGTCTAAACACTGAAGGTACTAAAAAAAAAAAAACCCTATTGTATTTGTACTGTTTTGCCAATTGCCAATTCTGCCGTAAAAGTGAGGGTCAGAGGGTGTAATGTTGTAATACACTACACGACTTTCAAAGTATATAATTAGTTGCCGTTGGCAACAAAATCTATGATCTCCAACATGGTTTATATGCGAGCAAAGTGAACCAATCAACATCTGCTTGTTTTTGTACACCACAAAGCAGATTAATGTGTTATCACAAAAAAGCTGTGGACCCTTCTGAGCCGATAATGTGTTTACGGATGTAGGCTTACTTTATCCAAATCAACTTACAAAAGAGAGTCTTACAGCTTTAGCTTTAAACTTGTACAGTAGCTTTAAATTAGTACAGAATTTGTAATCTTATGAGCCTCTATTGAAACGAGTTTTATAACGTGTTCTAACTGTTAACTGTGGACAATGAATTTGATAATGAATTTCCATGCTGAATTGTCATGATGTAAATTGTCCTTTTACAGTGGACAATTCGGGTTAAAGGCCTTAAATTTCGCTTTAAATTAAAAATGTTTAAGATGACGGCTTAAACAAACACACACTTTCAATCCATCCCAAAGCTTTAGTGAGAAACAGAATAGAGAGAATGATTGTTCCTTACATGTTTAGCAAAGAATCCATCTGATTGCATGTGAAACAGCACCGCCTGTCAACAGACGCTGGCGCTGCAGTCACACACTCATACAGTCAAGTGGCATGATCCTGCATTTCAGGACCGCATTTCTTGGACCATAGTTTTTTTTTTTTTTTTTTTTTTTTTTTTGGATGCACTAGCAGATTATTTTATTTTCTAGCACTCAATTCTGTATTTGTATTACTCATTTTCAGGAATGATCTAATTACTTCAATTTATTTGTTTAATTAATGTTATTTAGTTGTAATTACTTACATTTAAATGTTATATTCTCCCAACCAAGCCCTAGCCCTAAACATAACTGTTGATAACCTTCTTGAAACATTTTGTCTAATTTGACCTTATATTCTGGTTTTAAATTTGGTTTTCTTGGAAAGAAAGACCTTATTTTTTTAAAAGCTGTTTTCTGTGTATGTGAGAGATTTTCATTTCATTAGCCATAGCGCTTCTCGTCTGATGTGCAATCGGCTTAATTAAGTGCAGTAAATGGCAAAACTGTAAAATTAAAATAACATGACAACAAATACCAGTTTGCAACATAAAGCAACATGATGAACTGTTTCTGCACAGCTAAAATAACTGGAGATGGACACCAGAAACCTTGCACATTCAAGTTCAAAATGGCCGCACCCGCTCTTATGGTAAAAACAAGGTGGAAGGATAATAAAAATAGAATAATTTCTGTGGGTCCAGTCTTTGCATCAGTTTGTTTCAGGTTTGAATCAGGTCTCCTCTATTGGAGTTGAAGCCAGGGTCCTAGAAATGTGTTCTTAGAACTGCAGCCTCTAGTATTGCAGGAATAATCTATTGATACAGTCTGCCAACAATAAATAACTTATTCAATGTAATAGAAGGATAAAGATCACATATGACGTAGTTCATAGAAAATCCATGGCCATTTAATCTTCGAATGTTTAAAGAGTATTATAATGATCCAGAAACCGTGCTTATCAGACTAGCTGGCAGAACTCGAAAGCGTGCATGTCTGGAGTTTATTTAGCTGGAACAGAGTTAGTTAGTTTGCCTGGGCTTCAAAGAAACATATTCTCGTGATTGAGGTCGACTATAATGATGTTTTATGAACGTGCTAGAGGGAGAAACTCTAGAGAAGCAATGTTTTAGCAGCTTTCGCTTTGAACCTCCGGGGTTTCTGTTCGTTCCCTCAAACTGTTTTATCGCCTCATAAAAATGCAGGCGTGTTCATGAACTTAGATTTCCCATTTTAAATGAAAGCTCCAGTTAAGTTCACATTTACCTGTTTAATTGCCGCTACTTGGGCGTAATTATCACTGAACCAACAAGAGTGTGTTAGGTTTGTTTGCATGTAGATCGGTTTCCGAATGTTTTTTTTGTGTGTGTGTGTGTGTGTGTGAAATGACCGTTTGTATTGGAAATGAACTGCAAGACAAAATAAAGGCGTATTGTGTTTTTGCAGGTTTCTTTGGTGTGCATGGATCTCCACACATGTGGTTTGAGTCACGCTGAGCGCAGACATTTCATGAGTCTCTACCTGCATGGAAGGATAGAGAAATGGACCTCCATGTCTGTCTCTCTCACAGTCATTCATTGCTATGGAGAAAAACATCTAGATACCATCAGCATCACATCAAAAGTGCATGCGGGCACAATTTTCCATTTCTGTCTAAAAAAGTAAAGTCCTCACTGGGTCACCTGTCTGTCGGATCTGACTAAAGCCAATGTGATCTCACACGTCTGTGTCCCTGTAAAGTGTTGACGAGGCCTGCTTCTCCCCGTGAGTCTGCGCTCCAGACCATCTGCCTGCCTGTCTGCCCGCATGTGTCTCAGCTGGTCAGTATATTTGTCAGTGCCCCATGTTTGAATCACCCAATTTGAGCAATGAGAATATTAAATATATCTGGTTTCCAGTCATCTGTTCTCAGCACAGCCAAAAACATGTGACATGTTTAAAACACATGGGCGGCAGTGCCTATCTTTCTCATGTTCACACTGCATGAATACATAATCACCAAAAATGCCAAATGGGACTTTTTAAGACTTCTGCAACTTAGAAAGAGTTTATTTTAGACAGATGGTTGTCTGTACAGAGCCTTTTGTTTACTTACTGTAGAACACTCTGCATTTGTAGTGTAAACACATTTATTCTGATGCATTTCAGACAGCAGTGGAGCTCCGCCTACTCAACTTCTCAATCACACACAGAAAATATCCAGCAGATCAGAACTTTCTGAAACATTCTATACTTGATACAGATACCTGACTAAAACAATGAGTACTCTGATGGACAGATAATGCTTGATTGTGACTAGATCATTCAAGTACTGTATATTTGACAGCAACAGTGTGGTAATTTTTCTGCAGTTTTTTTTTTTTTTTTTTTTTTTTTTTTGCTTTTACTTTGAAGTGACATGTGAAGTATTTTAACCCATTCTCAGAATTTGTCCTCTGCATTTAACCCATCCAGTACACACACATTAGAAGTAGTGACACACACTGCAAACCGTGGACACGCACACCCGGAGCAGTGTGCAGCCTTCTTGCTGTGGCTCCAGGGAGTGATTGGGGGTTAGGGCTCCTCAGTCATTTCCTGCTGGTTTTGAGAATTAAACCTGCAACCTTCGGGTTACCAGTATGACTCTTTAACCATTAGGCCATGACTGCCCAGTATGACAGTCAGTAGTAACTTATTTATAAATAAATAAAGTGGTCTCAGGGAACTCATGTAGCATATATAAATGAGTGTCCTGGCTGACCATTTGTGATCAGATGCTCTGAAATGGATATTAACAGCCGGTATAAGCTGATCCACAGACACTAATTTGCAGGGATTCAGTTCAGGATAATGAATTTGATTCCCAGGGAATGCATGAACTCATAAAATGTATACCATGAATGCAGTGTAACTTACATCAGTTCATGCATTCCCTTGGAATTAAAACTTTGGATAAAATCATCTACTAACTGCATAAATGGTTATGCCTAACATGCATATGCCTGACTTTGCTAAATAAGTAAGGCCGAGGCATGACGTGTCATGGTGAGGTGAAGCTCCGGCCACTGAAGCAAACACAGCTGATGATTTGAAGTGGTTGAGAGTGACACTCAGATTAATGGGCCTCCCTCAAGTGTTTTTGAGTCCGTCCTGTGTATCTGCTTCTTAACATCTCATGGCATGTTTATTTTAAATAGCTGGAACTGGAATGGAATAAAGAGCCTTTTTTGGTGCTTTTACCATCCTGAATTTCCATTTCAACCATCCTGAATTTCCATTTCATCCAGTATTTCCATTTTAAAAGCTATACAGGCCACAATTTACAAAGCTCCTTTGAGTCAACAACGAATGGATGTTCAACCATAAATTGTTAAATAAAACGTGTCTAGTCAGACAGATTCAGGTGGCAGGTTGTAAGGTTATGATTATGCTGAATTTCAATCCTAACAACGGTCACGTGGGGTCAGTTGATGTGGGTTTGACACAAAGTGCATGAAAACAGAACACAAAGGCGTAGTGAAGCAGCCGCGGAAACTTATATTAATTTACTCCCAAAAGGGAATATTTCATTGCTCCACATCTGGCAAAACATGGGACACACATTTCTCTCTCCCTTTCTCTCTCTCTCTGTCAGAATGCATGCTGGGAGCAAGTGGGCGGAGCATCATTGAGCATGACTGCGTGTTTGTGGCTGCTGTGCCTCAATCGAGTGTTTAACCTCAGCTATTTTTCTATATTTTTCTCTTCTTTCTTTGAGTGTTAAATCTAGTTTTCATTTATTGTTAAAGCTAGATTTTTGGGCCGTGTGCTGCCTGCCTGTGTTTGGCCAGACAAGAACTGGACCCCTGACTGAGCCTGGTTTCTCCCAAGGTTTTTTTTTTTTCTTCATTTTTGTCACCTGATGGAGTTTGGGTTTCTTGCCACACTTGCTTAGTTGGGGACACTTAATATTCAACAATATTATTGATTTGACTACACTGACACTATTGATGAGAACTGAACTGGACATCACTGTTTTCTAAAGAACTGCTTTATAGGTGAAATGAACTAATTTCTTGATGATCTTTACAACGGAACTGAATCAACACTACCTTCACCTGATCAAAGACACTATTTTCTTTTAGAGCTGCTGTACAACTGAAATGTACTCTATTTGCATCACTGAATCATTTTCCTGTCATCACTGTAAAGCTTCTTTGAAACAGTCTGTATTGTATAAAGTGTTATATAAATAAAGGTAAATTGACTTTGGAGAAGCATGATGGCTCTGGCTTTGAGTTCACTCATGTTGATGGTTTATTTACACCTGTTCTCCCTTTATCAATGCCATCTAAAAAGAAGTGACTTTGCCTAATGTTCCTCAGTTTAAAAGTGATGAGATGTTATCACAATCTATTTCCCGTTAAGTCAATTTGGTTTCTCAGATTAAAAAATACAGATTGGAAGTGAGTCTCCCTTGTTAATTAAAACGTTGTTTCATTTAGAATATTTGCTTACATGATTGTAAAATATTACACTGAGTTTGGCTTAATGTTTAAATTTCATATTGATGACTTTGACTATGTTGTATTTGCAATAACTGGGAAAATGAAGTGTTTTGGCTGCGGTAAAGTGGGGCATTTAGTCCGTGATTGTCCTGAAAAGAAAGAAACACCAAATACTGCACCCAAAACAAACGGCACAATATCCACAGCACAAAACAAATGGCACAATTTTTTTTTTCAGTAAGCAGTAAGTTCTTAATCCTGTTCTTAGGTTTTGATGAACTTAGCAGAAGGAAAAGTTTCAGACTAAAGAAAAATCTAACAAAATTAAGGAGAGGAAAATGTCAGACTAGGACTAACTAAACCTGTTTAATGTCACGAAGTGTGAATCTTCTCTTCTATGTTAAATTGGTTCTCTTTTCTGTCTTCCTATTTTTTTTTTTTCTTTTCCCTCTTTACATGGAGAGCCTAAAATGGGAACTATAGAAAGAGGAAGGGATTTAGCTGTTCAAGTTAAAATAATGGGCTTATTGTTTGTGTTTATTAATATATATGCCCCAAATAATGGAGCAGGTAGAATATGTTTTTTTTTAGGAAAGTAAATGATGGTTTAAAATGTTTTGATAAGAATGTATATCTGGTTTTAGATGCTGATTGAAATTGCACCTTAGATTTTATTTGGATAGAAATGGAGAGGAACCTTGGCCTCCTTCAGAAATGTAAACAATGCTGGTGGAGCCCAAGGCGAAGATGGAGAGCAGATGGAACCAAACAACACAGATAGCTTGGGAGCTGCAGCAATGAGTGTCCGAGGTGGAGCCAGGGTGCCAGAGAACTAAGGCCCACCAGGTGGGACTGAGGACCAAGGTGGGGCCAGAGGGAAAGCAAAGCCAAAGGAGTGGAGGGACGAAGTATAGCTGAAGGCCCATAAGTCCGTGGCACAGGCAGGGTGATGTATGACCAAGGTGGAGCCGAAGGGAAGAAGGAGCTTGGTGGAGCCATAAGGACAATGGTCTCAGGTGGAGCCGAGGGAGGGAGGAGCCAAGGCAGAGCGACAGGTTGATGGGCTGAAGTGGAGTGACTGGATCAGTGGCTGGGGATCCTCTTTATTAGGCAGAGCTGGAGTCTGGAAGACCAGAAGCAATTCCACAACATAGAGTTGCGTCAAAGGAGAAGCCAAGGGGCTGAAGGGAACCAGCAGAGGAGGGGCTGATGGACTGGCTGATTTTGGAAGAGGATGCTGGGTGGGAACTCTGGAGACAGTGGAGACTTCTAGCTAGGCGGAACCAGTGGGGGCACAGGACACTTTGAGCATGGTGAAGTTCCCCCGAGGACCAAACACAGGCAGGTGTGCCCTAGACTGCTTGTTAAGGCACACAGTAAGCGCTCAGGAAAGGTGGTGAGGCATACCAGGTCTAGGAATTTCCTTGTGTCATCCTCGAGGCTTTGCTCTCTCTGCTCCTAGCAGAGCAGCTGGACTGCAAGTCCATGTGTCTTACTTTACTCAATTTGAGGGTCTGGTATTTTGCACGCATGGGTGAAGAGATGCGCGCAACAAAAGGAGTATCCAAAATTAACAGTCTTTGTTTAATCCACAAAAGAAAACAAAGAAGGTGGCAGGAGATATACACACAACCATGTTAAACTAAGACGATACCAGACAATGAAACAGAGGGAACTTAAAAAGCCTAAATACACAGAGAATGGCTGAAACAAAACAAGTGTTAACTAATTAAGAACCAGGGAGACTTATAATGATCAGGAACACTTGCAAAATGGTAATAGAGAAACATGCAAAAGGAGCTTTTAATTAGAGCTCTTTTTTCTGCAATGAAAGACAACGATTGTTTTTTCTTTTTTAATTTAGAAAGAAAAGAAATTAAAAGTAAACAGATTTACTGAAACATGCTAATGGATCTTTAACATCTGATCCAAAAGAAATGAGGATGCTTGCAATGGACTTTTATAAGGAATTTTTTGTAGCATAAAGGTGTGATGTCTCAAGTATGGACTTTTTACTCAAAGATATGCCTAGACTGAATAGTGAACAGCAAAAAAATGTTCTGATATAGATACAAGAACTGTCAAAAGCAGTCCAGCAACTTTCTGTTGATCAGGCTCCTGGTATTAATGGACTTGTTGGTTTTTAAAAGCATCTTTTGAAAAGAAGGAATTACCAACTAGTTGTAAAAGAGCTGTACTTTCATTACTAACACAGAAAGCGACCTTGGTCTTTTAAAAACTGGAGAACAGTGGCACTATTATGTACAGACTAAAAAATTCTTGAAAAGTGGTTTTCAAATAGACAAAAAAAAAAAAAAAAAAAAAAAAACAAACAAACAAAAAAAAAACCTTGGGTTTATGCAACAAAGAAATGAAACTTATTGTATACCAAACATAACTATAATGGATAACCTTTTTCTTTTTAGAGATGTGATTGATTTGACATACATGGACAATCAAGATTTACATATATTTTCTAGCCCCCTGCTGGCATTATATGTCCCCTGTCAAAGAAAGTCTTCTTAGAGTGAGAGTGAAACATTGCTGCGTGTGTGTGTGTGTGGAAGCCCAAAGTTTCTGAAGTGCAGAGGGAATGTACTGTATGATCATTGAGTTATACTATTTAATGTCACTTTTTGAATCTTACGCTCTGTGCTCTGAATATTATATTGTGTTAAAAAAAAAAAAAAAATGATCACATTCACTTTAATTATATGCAAAAGAAAACCTAGATATTCTTTAAAAATGTGTTTAAAATAAAATAATCATACAGTTTATACAGAACAACATACGGGTTAATAAATGATTTTTGGGGAAATTTTAAATAACAAATCATAAACACAGACACGGAAAGATAAATATTTAAAAAGTTGATTTGATTTCTTTTAAAAATTACTTGCAAATTTCTGCATCTAGTGGCCACAGAAAATGAGTTGGATGTGTGGGCACGTGTTTGTGTGTGTGTGTGCGTGTTTTTTTGTGACATATCAGGACACAAATTTGTATAATGACATGGGTATGACATAGGTATTACAAGGAGAGGGTGACTTATGAGGACATTACCCCATGTCCCCATTTTTCAAAAAGCTTATAAATCATACACAATGAGGTTTTTTGAGAAAGTAAAAATGTGCACAGTTTCCTGTGATGGGTAGGTTTAGGGGTAGGGGTAGTGTAGGGGGATAGAAAATACGGTTTGTACAGTATAAAAACCATTATGCCTATGGAATGTCCCCACAATTCACAAAAACAAACGTCTCTGTGTATGTGTGTGTGTGTGCGTGCGTGTGTGTGGCCTATGGAGCAGCCTGGCAGCAGCTGGCAGTAACTCTCTGAACTTCCTCATTAATAAATGATCACAGACCACCATCTGGAAAGGGCCCAGGCCTTGTGCATGTGTGTGTTTGAGTGGAGCAAGGTGGCAAGAGGTTTCACCCTTTCAAACCTGGCTTTTTGTCTGCCTGGCTGCTGCGGGGGTCAGAAGAACCATAGAAAGAAAGAAAGGAATAGTCAGTCAAGGTCATTATTGCAGCATTCACAGATTCACCTCACCCTATAAGGCTCATTTTTCCCCCATATCTTTTTCTCCTGCTGCACGCTCAAATGTTTTCACCCTATGTGACCCATCTAAACTCCTGCAGCAGCTCTCACTGTGGCCACATGTGCAGCTCTAAGCACAGCAAAGAGTTTCACTCCACCAACAGAAGGATGATTTATATTATCACTTCCTGTGGATAAAGTTCCTGTTGCTCTGGAGGGTCACAGTGATTTTGCCAAGTAAAACATGTTTCTGGATCAACATATTTTGTTGATCCTGGAACAGCATTCCTGTCCGAAAATGTAGTTCTAACCCTAACCCTACCCCTAAATCTAACCCTAAAATCAGAAGGGTGAATTAACTCTAAAGATGGTGAATTAAAACTGAAGTAGAAGCACCTAAAGCTGGTTGTAAGCCTAAACTTGACATAAACTGTCCCTCAAATCTGATTGGCTATTGTTCCAGGATCAAGAAAGATCCAGTATCATGTTGTACTTGTTGAAATCATGTTCACCTGCTCGGTCAGCTGGTCTGAAATTGTCTTGAAGTTCTCTGAACAATAATATTTGGAAAGACGTTTTTCTGAACAGTAAATTTGTGTACAATAATGTGTATTTGCCAATAATGGACATTTCTGTGGGTGTTGCTATGTGGTTGTTAACGATAATAGTGTGTTTTTGTGCTTTTTGGAGTTAGTGGGATTATTACCCATAATAATACCATATTAGGCAGCAAATTAACATTTTGTCCTCAAATTTGATGTGTTAGAAGCAGGAAAAATGGACAATTAAGCATAAGGATTTGATCAAGGGCCAAACTGTGATGGCTAGATGACTGGGTCAGAGCATCTCCAAAATTGCAGCTCTTGTGGGGTGTTCCCGGTCTGCAGTGATCAGTATCTATCAAAAGTGGTCCAAGGAAGGAACAGCGGTGAACCGGCGACAGGGTCATGAGTGGCCAAGGCTTATTGATGCACGTGGGGAGCGAAGGCTGGCCCATGTGGTCCGATCCAACAGACGAGCTACTGAAGCTCAAATTGCTCAAGAAGTTAATGCTGGTTCTGATAGAAAGGTGTCAGAATACACAGTGCATCACAGTTTGTTGCATATGGGGCTGCATAGCCGCAGACCAGTCAGGGTGCCCATGCTGACCCGTCCACTGCCGAAAGCGCCAACAGTGGGCATGTGAGCATCAGAACTGGGACTACGGAGCAATGGAAGAAGGTGGCCTGGTCTGATGAATCACGTTTTCTTTGATGGCCGGGTGCCTGTGTGTCGCTACCTGGGGAACACATGGCACCTGGATGCACTATGGGAAGAAGGCAAGCTGGCAGTGGCAGGGTGATGCTTTGGGCAATGTTCTGCTGGAAAACCTTGGGTCCTGCCATCCATGTGGATGTTCCTTTGACACGTACCACCTACCTGAGCATTGTTGCAGACCATGTGCACCCTTTCATGGAAACGGTATTCCCTAGTGCCTGTGGCCTCTTTCAGCAATGCGCCCTGCCACAAAGCAAAAATGGTTAAGGAATGGTTTGAGGAGCACAACGAGTTTGAGGTGTTGACTTGGCCTCCAAATTCCCCAGATCTCAATCCAATTAAGTCTGATCTATGGAGGCTCCACCTCACAACTTACAGGACTTAAAGGAACTGCTGCTAACATCTTGGTGCCAAATACCACAGCACACCTTCAGGGGTCTAGTGGAGTCTATGCCTTGACGGTTCAGGGCTGTTTTGGCAGCAAAAAATGTGTTTGTTCTGCATTTTTTTTACAATATAGAAGTTATTAATCCGAAAACAAATATAAAGCTGAAGGAAAATGCATTTTTCACAGTGATATTTCAATAAAAATAAAAACTGCTGTTGCATGTGTATCATGATGTGTATGTAAATGACGTTTATTTTGGATTTGATTTTTATTAATTATTAAATTATTATTAAATAATAAATACATATTTACATTTTTTTAATATTAAGGAAACAAAATCATCAGAAAGTTATATCAATCAAATGTATCACTTATACCATAGAGGATCCCATCCTGATAAGTTTTTATGCAACATTAAAAAATATATATCACTTTGTGAGCTGTGCAGTGCGATCTCATGTTGTGCTGTTATCAGCATGTGAGCATGAGCTACAAACCTGCTCTGTGTAGAACATATTTAGACTGCAAATCATTTTCTCTTCAGCTAATGAAAGAACACTGCTTTAACATGCTATGACAGTAACACATTAACTCATGTGTAATATTATAAATGTCTTCCTGCACTGACTGAAATGATGGAGGTTATGGATGCATCCAAGCTATTTCTCAGAATTGACAAGTCAGTATTTGCATTGCAGGAGAGTGGTTATGGCTATTTCCATTTATTCATGTGCTTGAAGTTGGTGTTTAAAGACTCTTTAACATCATCTTAGAGCTCAACAGAAACTTTTCTTTTGTGGTTGAGTTGCCAGTCCGCGGCATGAATCTTTCATGAGGGAGGTACAGGGTCAAGCCCTCGCCATTGTGTTGCTCACAGGAAGATCTCCACAGAGGACTTCCTCTCATTAGCATTGCCTCTCTCTGGCTCAGACTCATTCCTTGACCTCTGTTGATTTTCTTTTTCCAAAAGAAGGCAGGTCTGCGTGTTTACGTTTACTTCACCCCTGAGTTTTATCAGGCCTGCTGCATTTTAATATTAATTAGACAGAAAAAAACCTGTGATTAGTATGATTACGAGGGTCTTAACCTTCAGGGCTCGCATTAGTTACGTGGACCGTGATGGTTTGACTCCAGTGAGCTGCAGATGAGGGGTTCTGACAGTTTGAGAAAGGCATGCAGGTTGAAGTGGCACTTTTCTGCTAATCGCAGACTTGATCCGTGGGCTCCTAAGTGGCCTGGTAACCTCTCTTCGCCAATGTAATGAAATACCCTGCAAGGATTTCCATGCTGGCTTAGGGAGGTTAGTGTTTGCTGGCGGAAAAATTTAGGTCAACCAACATAATCTTTCTGGAGAAGCTGGTTAAGCAAGTTAAAAGTAGGCTGGGGCCACTAGCATACAAAATACAACATATGAAAAATTAAATTAAATTAAATTAAATTGTATTTAATTCCCCATCAACAATTACTGTTTTTGTTGAAGAACATCAAACTGACATAAAGCGATATAAACTATTTAGCAAATCTAGGTTGTATTATTGTTTGTTTTATTATCACCCAGCTCTCTGTAGGGCAAGATTTAAAGATAGGAAACATTAGCTTCATGATTTCTGTAAAGCTGCTTTGAAACAGTGTATTGTGAAAAGCACTTTACAAATAATGTTATTTATTTAATTTTATTTTAATATGATTTATTTCATATTTTATAATAAAGGCTTTATTTAATATTACAGAGGGGGCCTTCAACAAAACTAAGTAGCAAGTTCTAGCAGTCTAATAATTTATGTATCAATCAAAAATGGAGAAATCTCAGTTGCTATTGGAAGGATTCAAATGCTGCTGGCTCTGTGGAGACCAGTTAAACTGTCAATGTGCAATGAAGACAAATGCCACTGCTTGCAGAACCCTTGTGAAACCGTTCACCCTTCACTTGCTCTTCATCTCCAGCGTCCCAGAGCTGCTCATTTATGCTCATCTCCAGCAGAGGTTAAACGTACAAGCTCTCTGGATGGAATTACTATCATATTGAATTTAGCTGTTTGTCCTTTAGTCTATTAAAGTTGATGTATAACATTTTGAAATGCATCTTATTTATCTTTTTCTGATATGCTAAAATGTAACAGAAATGGGTGTCTTTGTTTTGAGATACTAATAGTTTGATCTTAACTTGTCTAATTCTTCAGTCTCTATGGCAACAAGGCTAAATTTATCGATTGCTATTTGTGATTGCATCTGATGTAATAGGGGATAAAGAAATGTAACAATCAGACAATCTCTGTATATGAAGAGAAACAAAGCCGACATAAAGTCAGAGATCAGGATGATCTTTTTATTTATCAATGGTTAAAATCATCCTGCAATATACTTCAAGTCAATTGCACATAAAGATTGTAAGTTCCACAACATCACAGAGCCATATTTAGCATGGCTGAATGTGATCGCACCTTCTCTCTGTAGAGCATCTGCCGTCACCACAGGTTTTTACCAGGAGCTGTCAGAGCAAATCTGGTCCAGTGGTCCAGGGGCCCATGAAATGACCGGCCCTAACACTAATTAATCCTCACCTGTCAGCCAAGCTGATAGTGCGTGTAGATCATTAACTACATAATGACCATCATAATGGAGCCGGAAATGATAATTACAGTAATTAAGGCTCTTACCTTGTCAGAAATATTAGCAAAATTGTGTTTAAGATGATGATATGACTCGCCGTCCTACTCACTAAAATAGGAGAGGACATTTACACCATGTCCTGACTGAGGACAACCCGATAACAAAAATATCTTATAAGAACTTTTTGCTTTTAAATTATGAAAACATGATTTCTGAATGTTAAGTAAGCAGTAAGGTAGCTGTGAATAAGTCACGGCTGAAGGGCATTGTTAGGCAAGACGCAAAGTGGAGTGCCTGCAACCCCTTCAGCCGTGACTTATTCACAGCTACCTTGCCTTACTTGAGCCAAAAATATGTATCAATGCAACTTTCATGAAGTAAACTTTCAATAAAAGCCTTCCTTCCGCTGGAAAAAAATAGTCCCTCACCGTGAACAGCAACAGAAGTTACATTATTACGCCATTAGATGGCGGCAAAGACTGTCTTTATGAGTGTGTCAGTCAGTAGTGAAGACTTTTACATTGAAAAGACTGAATTGTTGTGAACACGAAACAAGACGCAACTGACAAATGCTTTGACTAGTGCTGTAAGTCACGGGAAAACCCCTTAACTGTCGAAAGGTCAAGATAATACATCAGACATTTATACAGATTTTTTTATTATGAACACAGGTCTGACCTGAAGGAAAATGCTAAATCTGAATGCAGGTAATAAACTCGCTCACACGATCTTTTTCTCACAATACTCTTCTACATAATACAGTAAGCTTCAATGAACAATATCAATTGAGAACAAACAGTTTAAGTTGCTAAGAGTCAGGGTCGGCCCAATGCTTTATGGGGCCCTAAGCAGAATTTTAAATGGGGGCCCCTCGGTTACAATAACTTAAGATAAACTGTATTTCTTCTTATATATATATATATATATATATATATATATATATAAAAAAATAAACACACATTATTAAATTAAATAATGACATAAAATGAACAGTTCAGATGGACCTGTAACAAGATAACAATAATACATTTATTAACATTAAAGGTATAGTTCACCCAAAAATGAAAATTCTGTCATTTACTCACTCTCAACCTGAGTGAGTTTCTTTCTTCTGTTGAACATGAAAATTATTTTGAAGAATGCGGGTAACTAAACAGTTGCTGGTCACCATTGACTTCCATAGTATATTTTTTTTTCTATGAAGGGACCAGCAACTGTTTAGTTACCCACATTCTTCAAAATGTTCAGCAGAAGAAAGAGATTAATACAGGTATGGAACAACATGAGAAAGAGTGAATATTGACAGAATTTTTTTATTTTTGGTGAACTATCCCTTTAAGGACAAGCGGCAGCATGTTTACTATTAGGCTGCTGTCACTTTAAGACCTGCATGCATCTAAGAAAAAGACAAGCATACTATTTTCTCTCAAATGATTACTTTCCCTTTAGACATAATCAGCTGTGTTTATGTAAACCTAGTGTGTATTGACAGTATTAGCGCAATCAGATGTAATCGGGCACTGTTTGACAGGCTTATAGTGTGTGCGCGCTTCGGGTGTACATGCTCAGAAAAAGCACATATCAAAACAGCACGCAAATTAAATGTTTAAAGCGGCAAGGCTTTAAAGCACATGCAAATAATAAGCTTTTGTGATTGTGAATAAGTGCAGTGTCCCGTGAGTGTAACTCTACTGCTGACATTGCGATATTTTGTTTTTCTGCAGATATATGTTGCAAAATGAAATAAATTTAACAGATTACTTGAATAGCTCTATTTGTAAATAATAATTCTAGAACGATTGGGGTGATTTAAATGAAATAAATGGGTGTTTTATATTCTTCAGGTAAGTATTCAGTTCCAGAATATGAATAATCAAATGTAAAATAACACTGCATGGTCTTCACTGTATAAATTGAATATAATTAATCTGTGTTAAAGCTGCAAAAGTGATTTTCTCTTTGTATTTTGTTGTTGGTTAACATCAAAGTCCCTTTGAGTCATTTCACTCGGCGGCCATCTTTGAAACGCCTCTCGGGCATGCAAGTGCAACTCCTATCTCTTTGAATGGGGAAACATCAAATTCTCCAAAGCTGTTTGCCAAGCTTTTGATTAGATTTCATATTTGTAATCACCAATGAAATCTGACAACAACTGTCTCATAATTTTTTTTCAAAAAACTGTATTTTTTTAGGCTGGATCAATCTAATGCGCATGTGCAGACCTAAATGCGCGTCTCTTGTGCCTCATTTCTGAGGCGCGCATCTGACTGTTTCTATAGAAACCGGTGCTTCTAACGGCCGCTGCAGTGACGCGATGACTTTACCAGTCGGTGATTGGCTCTTATTTAGAAGGCGGGACTTATTCCGCCATATTGCGAGTTGCACTTTCTCCCATTCAAAACAATACGAGTGACACGTCTTGTTCTATAGTCTTTGTTAACATTCATGACACAGAGAGCAGCAAGCCTGCTGTGACTTTTAGACCGAATGTGCGGATCTGATCCTAATGATACACATCCATTTTCTTTGTTTGGGTTACCTAAGCCATAAGCAACTGTGTTTACAAGGAGATTTTGACATAATTCTGCGTGTATATGTCCGTTCAAGGACAAATAGATGCGGAATCGAACACAATTCTGTGTTCACGTGCGTCGGCGCGGCTCCGTGTGACAGGACCTAAACACATGCAACTTTGGTTAAACTTTGCAATTCCTGCGATGTGACTTTCGTGGATCCGCACATTGCGATATCGATGCTAAAACCATACATTGTGCAGCCCTAATGTGATGCGAATGTACGTCGAGTTGTACAGTATTATTGGGACGGAGTCGCTAGAACTGCAACTGATTGTGTCAAGCTGTCATTTTTATATTTCTTGGGGGCCCTAAGCAGCCGCTTAGTTCGCTTATGCCTTGGGCCGGCTCTGCTAAGAGTGGTTGCTAAGGGTGTTGTGTAGTGATACACAGAACCGTTGGGTGAAGCGGTCATAGCCGTGTTTTATCGTGAATAAAACACAGCTACTGACCAATCAGAATCAAGGACAGGAACAAACCGTTTTATAAAATATTTTAAACATGTTTTATGTGAATGGTAAGAGAACATTCTATTTGATCATTTTGCAAACATTATTAGAATGTTTGCTTTGGAACAGGTTGCTTGGTTATTTCTGTCACATTGTGTTGGGTAGCTCACAATGAAAAGGCCACAATGAAATCACATTGGTCCAAAATTCCAGTCAAAATGTGTTCTGATTGGCTGTGGTTATTTTGCATCATGGGATATTTTCAGTTTTCCTTGTGGACAAGAACTTTTTGCGACAAAACCACATCAATCGTGGTTAGGTCAGGTGTTTAAGAAGCAATATGCAAGAGGCAGATGCTTTAGGTTTAATGTTTTCTAATATCACAGAGAGCAGCACTGCTTCCATTGTGACAGTATGTGTTTACTAACCACAATATGATATGCAGTCACTACAGTAAAAGTCTGTTAGAGCCTAAAATAGTGTCATTAAGAGTGTGATCTCTGTTGTATTGATTTTAGACTTTGGGAGCTTTTGCATTTGCATTTGAAAAGCTGCACACTATTTTACTCTTTTGGATAATACATTAGAGTTGACTGTCAAACGGTTCATTATCCTGTGAAGTTCCCCTTCATCTGATATGCTCTTATTTGATTGGCATTGCACAGGCCAGTAGAGTGACCAGCGAACAAGCCAGATAACTGCTTGAGCTCAGAGCACTTTTAAAGCGTTCTCAATCATCTCAATGTGATTGCTTTGTTTTGTACATTTTAGGCAGACAGAGGATCCAAACAAAGAGATGGCTGGACTGAAGGTACCTGACAGCTGAGGAAACAAACTTAGAAGATGTAGAGAGGGTTTTCTTATTCGTTTGATTTGTTGTTTTTTCATCTCTCTTCCAGACATCTGGACCTCCGTCTAACACTCTCTCTCCAACATGTGTAAACTATCATATGTTCACCAGAGAATTTCTCACCTTGCCAGTTTTGTAGTGACAAAAGCGGCACGTCAGATGTGTGGCAGACCACCTGTGGTGAGAGACGCTCCTAGTCTGACAGCTCAGAGAAGTGCTAACACCTCTCTGTCAACTGCTCTAATGATGAAAAGGAAATTTGAGATTTGCTTGACTACTTGAAAAGTACATTCAACTAACATTAAAATATTACTAATGAATATGCAACAGCGGTTCGGCATGATGAAGATGTGAGGGCCATTCTTTTTTTCTGCATGCAGTCTTCATGAGTACAAATATAGCTTTTACACAAGATCAAATTATGAAGATTTATAATACTTTATATAATTTTATTTATTTATTTATTTATTTATTTTTTTAACTTTAAGGAACATCACTACCAAACACCTTTTTTCTGCAATTAAGCAACTTTTATTCTGCAACTTTTAATAACTTTTTTGGGTGTTATTCCATACAATTTATTTATTTATTTTTTTTTCTGTGTACAACCGTTCATAAGAAGGTTCAACCAACTCTGAGTTGAAACTTGAACTCTGAGTTGACTTACCCTGAAACGGAAAACCCAGAGTTTCCCTCATTTCAGGGTTAACATACTCAGAGTTTTCACTTAACCTCCTTTCTGAAACGGGCCCCAGAACTGTGCTAGCTAACCATGTGCTGATTAGCATCTTTGAGCTAGGCTCAAAAGTATCTAAAATTGTCACTACCGAAACAGTCATGACCGAAACGTCATCATTGTTTTGGTAGTGACAAAAGGGAACACATAATCATTTATTTGCGGGAAATAAACAGTTTTTTTTTTTAGTACAGTTATTCAAATCATTAGTATTTTAATGTTTTAGTAGTGTTTTAATATGTGAGTTAAAATTCTGTAATATGATGTGGTGGCTACCAACACATTACTGTCACTACGGAAAAAGTGCAGTCACGACCGAAACATGGGACGTTTTGTCAAAAATAAAGCATATTGAATTATCAACTAAGATGTTAATATAGTGTTTGGTTCATTGTATATTTAAAATAATGAATCCTTAACTTTGAAATCAGTATGATAAACTTTATGCCTTTTACAAAGAAAGATTGGATTGAAAATAGGCTACAACAAATCTCATAAATTACACTTGAAATATTGTTAAAATTGTAATTGTTATTGATTTACCTGTGAAAACTTTTTTTTTTCAATGTAACCCTTCTTATTAAATTATTTATTGTGTTTCGGTAAAGACAAATTTGGGGAGAGGAAAAATTTTCCAAAACTTTCTGAAAATACAATATGAGAATTAACTGCACAATTACTAGGAATGTGTACCTTGGATATTATACAATTTGCATACATACATCAGAATAAAGAAAGAAATGAAGTTGTGAATCATACCTGACGATCATACTACAGTGGCTGGTTATAAGGTCTAAATCCATAAGGAAGCTGTTCCAGACAGTGCAATGAGAAATATGGCTTAGATAAGGTATTTAACAAAGGACACCATAAATGAGAAAAAGCATTGTGGGTAAGAATTACAATTTCCATAATCACAGACATTCTCATCCGGACAGGATTTGATTTCTCAGAGGACACCTGAATACTGACAAAAAAACAGTAAGTAATTTGCTCTGTAAATTCTACCCAGAGAAAAACCATACGTGTTCGATTGGGACGTGGTTAAAATCACAAAGTAAGTCTGTGAAACCTACTGAGAGAAAACCTTAAAAATATTTTTAAGTGTGCAAAGATCCACAATATGCCTAAAATAAAGTAAAAGCTTTAAGCAAGAAACCTTCAATACAAATTTCACATTTGCATTTGATATAGGTTACATTGTTAAAAATTGCCATTATCACACGTGATTAGCATACACATGCAACTCCTGAAATAAGGTGATTCTTATATTCTAGCTTCAGGCTCAGTCAAAGAAACTAATCCTTAATTGTGTACGTGCTTGGCATACTCATGCTGTTACATCAGCGACGGCAGCCTGATGGGCCGTGAAGGATCCGTAACGAGCCTGACGCGCTCTTTTCTCTCCCCCACTTTCTCTTCTTTTTTTAAATTTCTTGCTGTTAAATGGATTTATGATCAAAGCGTCGTACCAACGTATTGTCTGCTGCGACGTTAGTCACACACTGCTGGACTGGATTTGATCTCCTTGAGGCTTAAGGGACTAAAAAGTAGACCGACGGCAAAAAGGGAATAAGAAAGAAAGGATTGAAGAAAGATGGCAAAGGATGGAGTGAGATGTATTCAGTTCTGGGATCATCTCTGTGTCTCCCACTTTAAGTATCTTGAAGGTTGGCGCTTTGAGAATTGCCCACCTGAGCCACAGTGCAGTTTCTGGGTCCAGTGACACAGAAACTTAAAGCTACAACAAGGCCCTTTCACATGGGTTGTGTCAATGTTCTCCGATGCAATAAATGCAGTGACCGAAATTATTGCTTACTCGCATTATTTATACTGAAAAATGGTAGTGCATAAGTCCGCGAATTGAGACTTTTACCTAGATCTAAAGATATATATCATACATGCTGTTCAATGAATGAACCATGTCAATTAAATTATAATTTAATTGACGTGGGACATGTAATTGACATGGGACATGTCAAGTCAAGTCAAGTCACCTTTATTTATATAGCGCTTTTTACAATGCAGATTGTGTCAAAGCAGCTTAACATTGATAACTGGTATATAATTTAGGCTGCACAGCAGCTCTTAAAGAATAGTGTCAATGTCGGCAGATCAAAGCACTGTTGAATATCAAATGTCAAGTGTCCCCATGTAATTGTACTACACAAAAACAAAACAAAAGTAACAACTTTATTCAACAACATCTTCTCTTCTGTGTCATTCTCATACGCTGTTTACATTCAGCGCTTCCAGGTACTCAATACTGAGCCTGCTTTCTGACGTAGAACCTGGAAGCGCTAAACGTAAACATTAAAAATAATATTTGAAGTGCTGGGGGAAAAAATGTGTGTACATGTCTAATTACAGACACTGTTTTTAAACGGTTATTTTTAATGTGTTATTTTTAATGTGATGACCACAAACATTATTTGTTCATTCATCTGAGATTGTCTCCATTGTAAAACCGAACATTTAAAAATGTAGGAAATTCAACATTTGATAGAAAACACTTATTTAAAAATAAAAAAGACAATAATTACCACTTTAACCAGCAGGTGGCGGCAAAGTAGCATTTATTTGCGCATATATCAGCCATTTCCTCTAATCATTTTTCACTTCGTTTTTGACAAAATATTTAACATTTTAAAATAACTAGGTTTAAAAATACATTTTGTCAATGTGAAGTATGAAATACTCAAAAAATCTTAAGAAAAACAATAACTTTTCTTGCGAGCACTGCATTTTCCCTAGCTGTCAGTCAGTGCAGCACAAGATCAATGATTTCAGCACACTTGTAAAAACACACATTTTATTCAATTAATCTAACTAAAATGGACAATAAATATTTAATTTTTGAAGCTTTTTTCACATAAAAGTGTGAAAACTGATGGTCGAATTGAATTTAGCCGAGGAGGAACAACGTCTTTAATTATTTATTTTTTATGCCTTACGTTTGAATAACTAAATTAATGCTATGCCTGACTATTTAAGTGACTATATTCTGATTATAAACTAAGTATTACACTACTGATGCTCAACACACAAGCAAATTACATCTCACCGGAAGTGTTCGAGCTGGCTTATATTAAAGCGGAAGTTCTAAAGAACGTGCATAGCCAACAATACGTAGAATAGGTCAAAATTATCGATTTTTCTTTTATGCTAAAAATCATTAGGATATTAAGTAAAGATCATGTTCCATGAAGATATTTTGTAAATTTCCTACCATAAATATATCAAAATTTATTTTTGTGAGTGGATATGCATTTCTAAGGACTTCATTTGTACAACTTCATTTGGACAAGGCCATTTTCTCAATATTTAGATTTTTTGCACCCTCAGATTCCAGATTTTCAAATTGTTGTATCTCGGCCAAATATGCCTGTCCAAACAAACCATACATCAATGGAAAGCTTATTTATTCAGCTTTCAGGAGATGTATAAATCTAGATTTTGTTGTCCAGTGTCACATATATGAATAAGTGTACTTAAATATTTCAAGTTAAACAATTAAAAGGTATGAGTACAAAATAAAAATCTGCCAGTTCTGTTTACTTAAACTTTGAATTTCGTAACTTAAAAATTTTGAGGTAACTGATTGCCTAAATTTTTTGGGGTTTTGTAAACTTATTCAGGTTTACAATGTAGTCATGATTTATTAATATTTTCCAAAATGGTGCCAAGTGCTTTGGTGTAAGCTGTAAGCTTAACTAATACCGATAGTGAGCTTTGCCTGCAGAAAAATGGTTTCATTACATTACAATATGCATTAGTGCAAATGTTCAAAATATTGAAGGGATTCTATTATTCTTTTTTACTTTTTTTGAGCATAAAAAAATCTGCAAGCTTACAAAGCCCAAAGTCCACTCCAAAGGAAGATATTCTCTTTAACAGAAAAAACAAACAACAAACGACTTGTTGGGACTACAACGCGCTTCTTCTGGACCTGTGAAGTCACAATGTCTCTTATTTAAATAATCCCTGTCCACAGAATATGCACAAAAAAGGGGGCGAGGCAAGATGACCTGCTTTAGTATTGTGTTGTTGTCATGTCGAAGAGATACTGTTTTTTTTCACCCTGCTTCCAAAACTCCTTTGTTTGGCCTTCCTAAGGCGGATGAACTTAGAAAACAGGGGTTAAAATTTATTTTAACACTGTTCCTGGACATCATATACCCAACGTTTATCTGTGTGCTGCACTTTTTTTTTGGACAGCTTCCAGAACCTGAGAGGGTACAATGCCGGCTACAAATAATTCTCCTGAAAGACGGAGCAGTTCCCACTTTGTCGGGACAACCCGTATTTTATTTTATTTTTATGGATCACAACCTGTAAGCATGTTTTATTATTTGTTGTTGTGTTTTCTATTAACAGTTCCAATTATAATTTTATGGGTTTGCAATGATGTAAACAAAGAGCATAGATGTTTGGCTCCACTATCCTGCTAGCTAACATTGCAGTATTTTGATGTACCGTTTAGCACAGGGCTCTCGCTTTTGTAAGACTGTTCACCGATCCATAGGAACTTACCACTCTGAAACGTCCTGTAAAATCCGTGCTTGCAAAGGATCTGCATGATTTTTCCACTACTCTACATGATTTTTACACTACATGATTTTTCACTACTTTTCTGCTAGCAACTTCAAAAATCAGTGACATTATATGCAAAGGATTTCATGTGGAGGTTAAAGCAGGACATTGCTTGAGTTTAGAGATGCACTGAGGCCCTGATGTGAGAGTCCATCCATCATCAGATTTAATGCACAAAGGCAGCTGTTGTTCATGTATCACACATCCTCTGGAGAAAATATGTTAGTAATATTTTAAAATAAAATAAAAAACAGTGAGTGAGATTTTGACGTGTTTCAGATTGGTGACAGATATGTATTTTTCATATGTTTAGACAGTTGTTCTCTAGTGGACAGCTTCTCTCATAAACATACAGGTGGAGATGAGCCCTGGGATTTCGTCCTGCCCAGATCAATGTGGACAGACAGTCATAACCAAACTCTCCTGCGATTCTGCTGACGTTTCCACCCGTCTGTGGGGACAGAGGGGCAACAGCCGAGTGATGGCCATATACCTCAGAGACGCTCCTGTCGGACTGTAAGTGGAGCAGAGCGTCAGAGGTGGGCTGAGAGAGGATGAAAACTGTGACCCTCGGGGCAGTGGGATGTCCCTCTGTTGCTTCCAGCCACCACACAGACATTGTAATTGGTGGCCAGCCTGCCTTCAGCAATGGTCCCAGCAGAGCTGAGCAGGGCAGAGGTTAGTTTGACATATTCACTGCATTCGCTGGAGAATACGTTTCAACTTTGGCATCTTCCACATGGAAGACCTCACACTCAGATACGAGTTAAGGTCTGTTCACACACCAACAACTATAACTATAACCATAGTGATAACTATAAACTTTGGGCGATAAACATTGTTTATTCTAAGCAAGTGTTTCAATTACGTCCTGTGAACATAACTGAACTGTGCATTTTAAAATATGAAGGATTCTCCTCAGAAAGTGATTCCAAAAATATTGTTCCTCTTTGTCATTATCAGGGCCGGTTTTATATCATATTGTTACGTTAACAGGTTATAAAGTTTATTGTATCTACAGTACAACAAGTTTGGAAACATTACAGGTTTTTTTATGTTTTTGAAAGAAGTCTGTTATGCTCACCAAGGCTGCATTTACTTCATCAAATATACAGTAATAACAGAAGAACCTTCAGGAATCTGAAGAACCTTCAGAAATCATTCTGATATGCTGATTTGCTGCTCAGGTGACATTTCTTATTATTAACTATCAATGTTGAAAACAGTTGTGCTGCTTAACATTTTTGTGGAAATTGTGATACCTTTTTCAGGATTCATTGATGAATATAAAGTTCAATGAACAGCATTTATTTGCATTTATTACATTTATTTATTCAATTTATTAAAGCATTTATTAAATAGAAATCTTTTGTAAATACTATAAATGTCTTTACATGTCACTTTTAATCAGTTTAATGCATCCTGATTCCTTGATGAATAAAAGCATTCATTTCTCTCTCTTTTTCAATCTTAGCACAACTGTTTGAATGGTATAATTTTTTCCACAAACAATGATACCAGACGTGCGAGCATAGGCACATGCCTAGATTGCAATGCATTATCAGGCGTTATCATTATAGTTGTGGTGAGGACTACAATTTAAGCAATTTTTAAAACTTTATGTTATAGTTCTTGTTATATTGTTTTTTGGCCTTTATGCTAAAAAACTTTGCTGCAATGAAAATAAATGTGTCTACTATCTACAGTTTAATTCACATCAGCATCAATCTGCACAATTTATGAATTGGACAGTTACATACTACTATTGTGGTATGGACACAAATAATACGTCAAATCATGTGGCTGAAGAGGTGTTAAAGTAAAGTAACCTACTTTTACCAGGTTGAGACATGCCTTCACTAGGGATTGAACAGTTGACATTTATGTGAATAATGTTGAGTCAACGTCGACTAGTTACTTGCTCACAGCAGCGTGTCATGTATGTATTGGCAGTAGCAAGTCCCTTACTTGCTCTGCAGCAGCAGCAGCAATAATCAACAGCAGCAGCGTAGCAGATCTATTCCGCCAAGACCAAACATATCAACATTGTCATACCCATTACCATGCCAAACACTCAGAGAGTTGTCATGACAGAAATGCATTTCTGCGCTACTGAATGTTTGTGTGTGCGTGCAGTCTGCACTTGATGTGAGAGCTATACTGTATTTGTGTGTGTTACAATACAGCAGCACAACTGTTTATAACGGCGATTAACTTAGATGTACAATAAGCTGTTTAAAACATGCACTCACCTGACCAATCTTGAGCATCCAGATGGTATAATCAAACATATGTTGTGGAGCGTTCTCAGAGTATGCATTTATTTGTCATTTTAACTGTTGGAAATGAAGTGTAAAAGTATACTTTAAAGATTTATTATCCTGTAGCTTAAAGCATCATGGCAGAGCATTAAAGTCGACTAGTCGATGCAACCCTTAGCCTTCACAAGCACCCATAAGAGTATTTGTGATGTTTGAGTGACATATTAATTAGCTGGTGACACAGGCTTAATTAAGCACATAAAAAAAATCAGACAGTAGGGAGTCCTGCCATCTTTACAGTGGATGACAGCACCCTGTTCCCAGACATCAGACATCCTGTCACCCCTTTAAACCTGGCTGATCTGCCTGTGTTTACCTCCCCTCTTGTCCCCCTGGAACTTGTTAAGAGGACACATTAACCAAATTAATGTGGGGAAGAACCTCATTTACTGAAGCTCACTAATTTGACAAATATGAACAATGGTTCCAGTTAAAGAATCAGACACTAGAGGAACTTTATCTTCTTTAAACTTTTATTTATTTTCATTTGGCAGGCTGTGAGATCCATCCACAATATTTCTCTGTGAACTACAGGGCCACATGAGCACTGAGAGCAAAGGTTAGTGTCAGGGGTCCCTCTCTCATCCAGGTCTTTCGCTGTTCACCAGTCTGCCCTTACCTTTCAAGGGGATAGTATGAGGTAATACAAGCCTTACGAGCTTAAAGACGTGAACATAGATAGACAGATAGATAGAATTAGTAATATGCACCTATAGACGGGAGCACAACGCACGTACACTCTGCTTGTTACACACACAGCAGCACACAAATATGCCAAATATTAAAAATAAAAGGATTACAATGTAAAAGATTATCATTGTGTACATTAAGATAAAAATGCCTACAGTACATGTCATAATGGATAGTCATTGCATGTATCAGAATTACCTATTTGCAGTAATGACAAATGAAACTGGCTAATTATTTGAACAATCATGGCAATACACACATGTATTTAAACTGACTCATCAGGTTGAGGCTGTCTACCTGATAAGCCAATAACATGGAAACTCATGTAAATAGCAATCCGCCATGGTGCAAGGGCACATGGCTTTTAAAGGGAATGGGAGATGACACTTGACACAATGATTGGTTTATTGCACGCTATGCCAAAAACACACCCATGACTCATTAAAAGACTAGAAACAACCCTTTTGGCCCATGAGCCTGGTGTACCGACCATTTTTTTCCATCGTTAAACTAGCAAAAGTGGATTCGGACATGCTTCAGACCATGTGTTTAGATCATTAAAATAGGGCCCTAGATGTCCCAGGCTGATTATCACATAATTTTACTAAACAGCTCAAGCTGACTGGCATCTGTTCATTCTGCAGCCGATAAGTTTACTTGCTCAGCATTTGAATCTAGTCTAATTCAGTGTTTTCTCTGAAACTGAAGGTCTTACAGATTTGGGATGACATGAGGGTGAGTACTTAATGACAGAAATTTCATTTTTGGGTGAACCCTTTAAGCGCACAATGCTAAGGGCCTATTGTGTACCAGTTAATGCAAAATATACAGGATGAAGCTGAGCTACTATCGAGTTGTTTTAATCTGACTTGACAAAACCCTAGTACAATTTGAGTCAGACTGCAGTCAAACTTTGAAAGTGCATGTTTTTCACATCATAGGTGTTTTGGATCAACTTCTTTTTACCTTTTATGGGTTTGCTTGTTGGTCCATGAGTGATTTAACTGTGTTTTTTTTCTGAGCAAATTCTAAGGCTTTTAAAATCAGTGCTTAAAGTTTTAAATAAATTCTTTAAAAAATTAACACTTTGATGGTTAAAAATACTCTGCTGATTTGTAATGTAAATTTTGCCACAAATCTCACTGCTAATGAAAGCACATCTAAAAATATTAGACTTTGTGCCTGCTCTGAAAAATTGCCTCACAGAATTATAACTGCTGCAATCTCAGCACTTCTGATTAAGGAACACTCCCAAGCCAATAACATAGAAGCTCATCTGAAGCGAGATTACAGGACGCTTGGCACTGACCTATATAGATAGCCCAAGGAAGCCGTCTGCTCACATGGCATTATGTCTGGTGAAAGGGCATTAGCTGAGTTTGCACTACACAAGTCTGTTTGCATTAATGTTGGGTCTTTTCCTCATGTGGTCCAAATGGCTGGACGGTAGCCGTGTTGGCATATGTTTCCCAGGGTGAGGCCCAGCCTGCATTGTTCTGAGCGGATGTCAGGATGCATTAGGGCTAGCTGGGTTGTGCTGGGAAACCCCCTGCTTGGAGACTCTGCTGTCGTAACTTGTAATTACATTCAGACCGTCAGTGGTGCAGATGCATAGGAGGGCAGGCACAGGTAGAGCTGCTTATACATGTGCTTCAGCAGGTAACTTTGCAAAAAGAGAAGAACACTACATAATTTAAGACAAGTGATAGCATATTTAGATGAAGTAGCCCTCCAGTAACAGGAGCATGAAGTGTCTGTGTCAACCGCCCACAGTCAAGGTCAATCTAGAGCTCCAGATCAGAATGTTTCATTAGAGAAGAAGCAGAAATTCTTGGCTGGATTTTGCACTTTTGACCCTCACATTATTTAAGCAAGCTTTATGAATTCACATGTAATATTTTTGGATATAAATTATGTATGAATATACTTTATATAGTTCAGTGCATGATTTAATGTTGAATTATATCACCTAATAAGTACATGAAAACAAAATAAATAACAAGTATCATCATCATCATCATCATCATCATCATCAACGATGTGAATAATAACAATTGGGTGATTGGTAATTGGGTGTTGATGGGTTCCCTGTATTCTGTAAATGTTTCATGTTGTGCCCTACACTTTCCATATCAACCCAGCTTTTGTTGAGTCTGCAGTGGTTGTCATGGAAACTTGGCAAACCTGCAACACCATGTTTTTTTTTAATATGGCATTACCATTTTTTGCCTTATGCTTTTTTCTTTTGATGTCTCTTGCATTTCTCTCTCTCTTCCTCTGTCGTTTAACTGGATGCGGAGGTTAAAACTTATTTAAGGCAAAATCAATATGATTTCAAAATCAGAGGCCACATATAGAAAATTACCACTAAATGTACGGGTTTTGCTATATGAGACATACAGTATTTTGGGATTCATAAAAGATTTCACCATAGGGAAAAATAAGCAATTTTTGATGGCTTAATGTGATTCGTTTGTGATGAATTTTAACCACTGACAAAGTACTGACAGTGTCCCGCAGTGTGACCAACAAGTCAATTTTATTTGTACAGCGCTTTTCACAAATACTTTTTTTTTTTTTACATACAATCATAATGTTAATGTTTATAAAACCTTAATGGTGATGGTATTGTTTACATAATTATGTCAATAATATAAACAATCAATCGAGATTTGCCATGATTGTGAATGTGTATGTGAACAATACAGTTGGATATAAAACTGGAGTTAATTTGTTTTGCAGTGTTATGGAGGATTATGAACTCTTTAAATTCTAACAATCTGTTGCAGTGACAAACCTACTGTAATTACTATTAGGTGATGTGTATTGCTGCCACGATTAAGTGACACCAGCGGCCAAAGTAAAAGATGCCTTGTCATTAATCTTACAAAATCATCACCATCCATCGACTGTGACATCTGTAACATCTGCAAATGAAACTCTGCTGTATTAAAGATCCAGCAGTAACATACTGAACCAGAAACAAACGGTAGATCATTCATGCTTATTAAACTAAGATCTAGAGAATCCAGCTGTACAGCGGGACCTGATCTCAGGAGAACAGGTCAGGAGAGGACGCTGGGTGACCCGTGCAGTCAGGTGGAGAAAGGCAGCGTTGGCCCAATTATTTCAGTGAACATGTTCCCTGATATGTGCGCCCCAGAATTCAGACCTTCTACATTTTTGAAGGGTTCAGGAGCCGTGGGCAGTGGACCGTAGATGGACTCTGGGAAAGGTCACGGCCGCTGTAGGTTTTGTTTTATTTGTCTTTCTTCTGAAAGCTCAGTGTCACGGTATAAATGCCCCAGCACTGCAGCTGCAAACCCTGCTCCAAGATGCTGTGCTTTCTCTCCCTGTGGATTTGGTCTAACGCCTCCTACTTTCCTCTGACCGAACAAAACCACACAATGTATCATTAAAAAGCTCAAAAAAGGCCAGAGAGGTTTGTCAGTCAATACCCTCACCAGCAAACCTGGCTTAAAATGGGTATAATGGAATGTGCATCAACACCAATTTAACCTGGATGCATCACCCCTTTCCCTCCTTTGGTCAAATTTCATTTTCAGAGGTTCTATAAACATCAAACGGTTAAAGGTCTGAGAGCTTAAAAGCTGTAAGTGGGAAAGATCCGGTGGGTCATAACGTAGGAGTATTTTTTTCCCTTTTCTTTTCTTTTTTCTTTTTTTTTTTTTTTTAATGACTGTAAGCTT
Source organism: Hypophthalmichthys molitrix (assembly GCA_037950675.1). Classification (NCBI taxonomy): domain Eukaryota; kingdom Metazoa; phylum Chordata; class Actinopteri; order Cypriniformes; family Xenocyprididae; genus Hypophthalmichthys; species Hypophthalmichthys molitrix. The sequence continues at coordinate 6,958,231 of CM075507.1, read as the reverse complement.
TTCATTTTAAACTTCAGACTACTTTCCTGAATGTGTGAATGTATGTTTTTCTTGGCCCTGCTCAACTTAATGGTGTATCTCCCATCTGTTTATGTCTAGAGGTTGTTATTTTTGGCTGGCCTGCAGTGAACCACAGAATTAAACACCTTCATTTTACTTTACATGAGATATTACCAGATCTTGTGAAATATGTTGGCCAGCATATATTTTAAGTCAAATTCTTCATTTGTATTTCATAGTTTCATGTTTTCATGTTCATTTCATGTTTTTGTTATGACCTGATGTTATAATACCTATACCTATATGGCAGTATGGCAATGTTGATCTCCAACAAATGATAGCTGCTGATTTTAGTAATGATCAGACATATTTATCATCTTTGATGCTCCGCATCATAGTCCTTCACGTCTATTGTGATCTCAGAATTCAGGCCAGTTGATAATACCTAGAATATCAAAATCAACCGCAGGCGGTAGATCCTTCTCCTATTTGGCACCTAAACTCTGGAACAATCTTCCTAGCATTGTTCAGGAAGCAGACACACTCTGTCAGTTTAAATCTAGACTAAAAACGCATCTCTTTAACCTGGCATACACATAACACATTATCAATTTATGTTTTCAAATCCGTTAAAGGATTGTTAGGCTGCATAAATTAGGTCAGCCGGAACCGGGAACACTTCCTATAACACCAGATGTACTCGTTACATCAGAAGAAGAATGGCATTTACGCTAATATTAATCTCTCTGTTTATCCCGAGGTTTAACGTAGTCAGCCGGATCCGGCCCGTATCCAGCTGAGATCGAGGACCTGCGCCTTGACACGACCACAATGCAGCCCTGAAGTGTCAGCAGAGATTGAGTCAACTAGATCATCAACAGCCAGTGGCACAGTTCCTCAACAAACCGTCCATACCGGCGTAATGAATACGATCCTCAACTGGATGGAACTGAAATAAATACTTTGACTGTTGCAATCCCAATCTGACTTATGATAGCTGCCTGAATCATAATCATGCACTGTTTGCTGTTGGCCAGAGGAGAACTGGCCTCCCTACTGAGCCTGGTTCCTCAAGTCAAGTCACCTTTATTTATGTAGCGCTTTTAACAATGCAGATTGTGTCAAAGCAGCTTTACAGTGGTTGCTTTACAGTCTCCCAAAGTTTTTTTCTCCATTTTAACACCTGTTTGCCACCTGATGTCACCTGTTGGAGTTTGGGTTCCTTGCCGCTGTCGCCTTTTGCTTGCTTAGTTGGGGACACTTGACATTTGATATTTGATATTCAACAGTGTTTTGATCTGCCTGCATTAACACCATTGTATGCAAACTGAACTGAGCTGGATGATGACATTACCGTTTACTCCAGTGCTGATATAGATAAATTAACTAAACTATTGATTCTTACAACGGAATGAATCAATACTGAATTTACTTAAGATGGACAATGACACCATTTTCTTTAAGAGCTGCTGTGCAGCCAAAATTATATACCAGTTATCACTGTAAAGCTGCTTTGACACAATCTGCATTGTAAAAAGCGCTATATAAATAAAGGTGATTTGACTTGACTATTTAAATATTATTTTCATCCTGCCATGAGGTGTAGACCATTTTGAATGAGTTGAAACTTCAAATCATTATGGTACATGAAACACAAAAGCTAATGCTGGGAAACCTCAAAAGAGGGTTTAAAATAAATCTTTAATTGCATGCAAATAAATAAGAATGAGAAGAGAGCTTACCAATGACTTTTTTTTTTAAATAAATACAATCAATGTGTCAGGACACAGACGGAGGCAGAGAGGTGAGTGAACACAGATGTATATTTATTAGACAGAGGCACGAACACAGGCAAATTATGGAAGCAGGTGAGTAATGGATCAAGCACTTTCTGAACAGACACTTAGCTGAATGATAACAGAGTTTGTCTTTGCAGGAAGAAATCGACGAGGAACGGAGAACAGGAGAACAGGAAACAGATGACGACAGGAGTGGAGATACGGGAACTCAGGTGAGTAGTGGGCAGGAGTCCAGGTACGTGAGACGAGACCAGACAGTGAAGTGAAGGGAGTGAGAGTCTTCATGGAGTCCTTGATGAAGCGGTGCAGGTGCAGGTGATCAGTAGACTGTGAGCGAGTGGGTGGAGCGTGGTGATCGATGCGTAGGTGTTGGTGGGTGTTGGCTGTGACTCCGTGACACAATTCTAATGCTGCAACAGGGGGAGAGTGATGAGATTAAGGCCCAATCCCAATTCTCTTTTATAATACCCCTTCGCCCTTCCCCTTGCCCCTTCAAACAGAGTGGCAAGGTGTAGGGGTGAAAATATTCCTCTAAGAAATGGGACACCACTACTACACCATTACACAACATCATAGTTTCTTTTATTAGTGTCCAGTAACATTTAACCAGTATGAACAGCAATGAAGTGCGCATATCAACAGAAATCAGGCGCAAGCACATTTAACAGATTACTTTTGCGCTGTATTTTGGACTTAAGAAAATGGCGCTCGGTTTCAGTTCGAAAATGTATGAGCCTTCAGTTTCTCAAGACGATACAGAATGATACAGAATGTACAAGACTGGTGGAGCCGCTCTTCCATCGGGCCAAGTTTCATTCCGTGCCGAGCCGGCCGGTACGGATATGGTTTCGTTTTCTACTGTGGTGCTGCGATAACGGAGCTCTTTGCAATGTAATACAAACGAGTCAGTTTTTGCCTTGGTAACGCAAGAGTTTACAGACAATTCAATATGTAAATAGTGACTGCGCTATGAAGGATGACAGATATTTCTTTTAACTGTATTATTCAGTTGTGTTCACATCATTCAAATAGCGCTTTTAGCAAGCTACAGAGAAACTGGCAGCCAGGTAACACACAAGTGATCGATCCTGTGTGGAAATATCACTACCATGATCACTACACGCATTCTAGCAGCACGGTAGTCAGTGTATGCAGGGAAATTTCTCATTCCCCTTCGTTCGAAGTGTGGTCCCGAAAAATCTTTGTTTGAAGGGCTATCTGGCCCTTCCCCTTACCCCTACCACTCCAGCAAAAACAGAATCGAGACACCCCTACCCCTTCATGTGAACGCGCAAAACGAAGGGGTAGGGGAAAGGGAAGGGGTAAGGGGTAGAATTGGGATTGGGCCTAATTCTTTGTTTTTCTTTCTTTTGTCAAATTTCATTCGTAGTCAATCAGTGTTATTGTCTGTAAACTGTTGCAATACTATCAAAAATTCTCCAACCACATGGACATCTCTGTTAAATCACATGACCCTTTTACTAAATGGTGCCTGAAAAGTCCAGTGTGTTGAAGACTGTTGTGTAACTCCATGAAAGGTCTTCCCAAAACTCTTCCCAAGTAGGTGTAATATTCAAAGAGAACATCTGTTCCATGTTTCCATCCAAAGTTGCAAATTTAACTTGTGCACAAATTTGGAATATCGCATAAATAAAGTGTGACATTTGCGAATAAAGTTCCATTCAGTGAGTCAAAGAGAACAAAATCGTCACTTCCAAAATATCACTAAGAAGTTTCTGCTGTAAAAGCCACTGTATATAACAGTTTTCATATATAATAAATTACTTGCCCCTCAGAGCGCCCAGACGAACTGCAAAAAACGCTGCCATGTTATCTTGCATTCAGATGCCTGGTGTTTGTTAACGCAATCTTGTGAAGCGCTTCAGAGAGGGAATTAAACCAAACCACTTAAACGACAGACTTTGCTCAGGCATTACAGAATGAGTAAAACAGCATTTCAGATTCCGTGCTACGAGATCGGTTTCCATCTAGTGGTTTTTTATGCGATATTCCAAAATGTGCATAAAAATAGGTGGATGGAAACATAGCTTGTCACAGACATGAAGATGTATCTTTAATTCACCAAGCTGATTGCTCACTAAAACCCCCGCAGTCATCATGTTTTCAGGTCTTTTCGAGTTTGATTTTGACGTGACATAAAGTGGTAATATCTATGGGTGAGCCGTTTCCATACTTTTTAATTAGTCTTCCCATTGAAGCCTTCATTTTGCTCATTCAGAATGACGCGCAGAATGAACACGTTTATGATTGGTTTGTGCATTAAATATTTAATGCACAAACCAATCATATCCAATCATAGTGCGATGGAGGCATTGCCTCCTCTCATGTGACTTTCCCCCATTCATTCTCTTTTACCCCCACAAAACCCACCGCACACTTTAGGGGCTCTGTTGATTCTCTATGAGCTCAAGGGAGGCACGAGAGACGCAGACAACCACTGTAACTTTACCTGCTGGAGTCGTTGCTTGACAGTGTCCCTTTAGAAAAATGAGTGACTTGTACAAATGTTATTGTCATATTTAGTCATATTTGCGTTGTTTTATTTTTGTATTATGGATTATTTTCTCATCCTAATGTTTTGAGGAGGCACTGCCTCCCTTGCCTCAGAGGAAACGCCCCTGGTCAAAACGCACAAAAAGTATATCGATACATTCAAAGCTCAAAAAAAAAAAAAAAAAATGCGCTTTCCAACTGCACTTGAAGTTCTCCAGAGCGCAAACACATAAGCACTGCAATGTTTCACCAATATACTATTACTACGGGAAAAAAATTATCCTAGCTAGTAGTTATGGGCAGCTATAAAAGCAATCAGAAGCAGCAGCACGGAGCGATTGAGTGAGAAAATTTCACATTAGTCTCAAGTCCTTGCACAAGCTCCGCCTTCTGATTCATATTTCTGATAATGTGTTATTTAAAGTTACTGTTGTGGAGATTAGTGTTCCTGTGAGCTAAATGCTGCTGCAGACATTTCCTTATAGAATATGTGAAAGCCCAAATCCACAGAAAGTGCACTATTGCACTTGTGATGCAGAGCGCTTGGGTACGAGTCCTGTGAATCACGAATCACAGAGCTGAAAGACTTGTAGAAGAAAGCTAAATTGGCATCGTTGCTTCAGCAAATGTGATTTTACACACTTTCAGTCATGTTTAGGGTTTAGTGTACGTGGTAGGCCTACGTAATTTTCAAATGCAACATAGAAAATTTACTTTTTAGCATCACTCACCGGACATTTCAATTCAGAACTGCCGTATTACAGTATGTACAACAAACAATATGTAATAAAACATTGCCAGATTCACATTCAACTGTTTCTGATAAAACTGTACATGCTTTTAGTGCCACTCACTGGACAAAATGTCAATTGCTCCACAGAGCCCATCACAGGCACCAGCATGCCGAGTTCTGATGATTGATAGTCCTGTATTTTCTGTACTTTCACATCCTGTGATTTCCCAACCAGAGCCTGTTCATAACATGGCCACCACACCTAAGCCATCAGCCAAGATGGCCGCCGCACCAGAACCTCCAGCCATCACGGATGCCACACCAGAGTCTTCAGCCATCATGGATGCCAGTCCAGAGTTCCCGGTCGTCATGAACGTCGCACATGAAGCCATTAAGGTGGTCCCTATGTGAGTGAAACTGGCATCCAGCTTGTGCATGCAGTGCATGCAGCCGGCATCCCTAGACCAGTGACATCTAGCCTACAAGCACTCTCAAGCCTGTCAATGCCTGAGCTGTCCGTCCCAGAGGTTGTTCCCTTGTCTTCGGTTCTCCCCATTATGGTGATAGCCATTTTGTGCATTTGGGCCGCAAATTGCTCTCCAGCCCATGAGCCAGCTCTAGCCCATGACTCCACTCTAGAGTTCGCTCCTGTTCCAGAGCCCAGCCTCGTGACCTATGAACTTCCTGTCTGCCTTGATACGATCACAGAGATCACCCCTGAATTCCCTGTCCGCCCTGATGCGACCATGGAGGTCATCCCTGAGTTCCCTGTCTGCCCTGATGTGACCACAGAGGTCACCCCTGAGTTCCCTGTTTGCCTTGATGCAACCACGGAGGTTGTCACTGAACTTCCTGTTTATCTCAACACAACCTCAGAGGTCATACATGAACTTCCTGTTGACCTGAGACTCCTTGCACCTCCAGTTATGTCCATGGATGACACCCTCGAGCTCCCTGCCTGTTCTGACACAGCCCCTGAGGCCAATGCTAAGCTGTCTGTGCTCTATGTTTCAGTTTTACCTGGTCAGCTGTGGTGGTCCCCAGTTCCACCAGATCTGCCGTGGGGGTCTTTGGCTTCACCGTGGTGGTTCCCAGTAACACCTTGGTGGACTTCAGCCTCATTTGCTCGGCCGTGGGGTTCTTCAACTTCATCTGCACTGCTGTGGTGGTCATCTGCTCTGCTGTGGGGGTCTTCAAGCCCGTCTGTGCTGCTGTGGGGGTCTTCAAGCCCATCTGTGCTGCTGTGGTTGTCGTCTGCTCTGCCGTGATGGTCTCCAGCATTGCTGAGGTGGTCCTCAGCCCTTCCTGCTCAGCCTGACCCACTTGGGCAATCCACTCTGCCTGCTCCACCTTGGCTGCCTGCTCTACCTGCTCCATCCTGGTCATATGCTCAGCTTGCTCTTCCCTGGTTCCCTGCTTTGCCACAGTCTCCAGGCCCTCTTTCACAATTCTGGCCCGACTTCTCGCCCTCTGGTCCACCTCCGCTCCGACTATATAAACCTAGTTCACACAGTCACTCTTCGCCAAGTCTTGCTTGTCTGTTCGTTACTGAATTTTTGAGCCTTATTATATTGTTTCCCCCATGTCTTGGATTTTGGTTTGTTTGCATAATCTCTGGATATCCCTGTTTTTTTTGCCTGTGCCCTGAACTATCTTTGTTAGGACTGTTTACCTGTGATCCGACCTGTGTTTGGATTCTCAACATTCGAGTCTTGGAGCAGTTTCATTACAATTGTCTTCATTTTTGATGAAGATAATGTGCTACTCTTTTATTAAATACAGCTAATAAATGTATCCATCAAGAGCAGTGAGTTGAATTCGGGTTGTGGGTGTCGCCAGGGCCTGGGCCCGGGTAACTTTTAAAGTCTGGTACTATATGATAGGCCTATACAAAAGTACAGGCTTTAGGTCCATATGTATGCACAATTAATCATTAAAATATTGTAATCTTGATTCAAACACACAAAATCTTATTCCTAAATGATAATGATTCCGCAGTCAAACCTTTAAAGTTACGATCATGCCGGAATATTAATTTAAACCTGCTTTTGCGGAAGTTCGCGTTGCCGCTGATTGGGAGCGCAGAGCCCATGTAAGCTATATGTCTGAAACAGCTTCACAAACAGTGTTTTCAGCTGACAGTATTGTCATTGCTTCGTTGCAAACATACAAAAATATTGGACTAAGAGGTGATAGTCCAGATATAAACACCGATGTAATGGTGTAATGAGTAAATTACCTTTGAAACTAACAGCCGCGGCTCGTCTATGGGCAGCTACCAAAATATTCATCCAAACATAGACCTCTGAATAAGCTAAAACATTAATGAATTGTAAATGTGTTTAGCATTCTGCAACAAATATTTTTCGGATTTTCTAGAATATTTTAAGACGTAAAGACGTAAAGAGCAGGATATATCAAAATGTAATGTATTGCTTCGTCAGGCATGTGTAATGATACTAAAGCGAGGCAGCCGGTCTTGGAGCCCTCAAGATCTACAGCGCCCCACAATTTTCCCAATGTAAATCTGTGGTAAAAAAAAAAAAAAATGGAACTGGATGACTTTCTTTTCCTCACTGGAATTCCTCCACAACTTTTTTTATTATTATTAAACTTTCAAAACTACAGAATTCAACAAGTTCTTCACACATTTCACACATTTTTTAAGTATAAATTGAAACACAACAATAATTTAAATAAAAAGAAACAAAAAAATGAACTCAAAATTAAAGGACATCACAAACATTAAATTCATTTAGCAAAGATACAGTTCTTTGGGCTTTTCGATTTTTTTTTAAAACTTTACAGATTCTAAATAAACTTTAAAGGTTGTCTGAAATTGAGCAAAATTGGGTTTTGAGGCCTATATATTTTTCTTTTGGAAAAAGTCATATTCATTTGAATGAAATGAAAGCTCTAGCATAAGTTCTGCCAGGAAGACTCAATGTTACCTATTAGTTTAGATCTAACCAATCATTATCTTACACTTGGAGTATAAAAGATCGGTACTTACAAGATCGGTTCGTGGATGCTGATGCCAACCTTCACCTCCATCCTCCCCACCACCACCAGGATGGTCCCTGTCCATACCTCCAAGGGGGTCGGCTACGCCCCTGCCTTCATCTTCAGGCAGGATAAAAATACATTATCCAGAGTCATAAAATAAGCTTAAAAGAAAATATAATGTATCTAGCATCTAACTAATAGGCTACTATTAGCACTAATATTACAGTCTTACAGACTAGGATGTAAAATGTATAATCTTACAGACTAAGATGAAGTCTTTGTGTAGCCTACATTAACAATGATTTGGGGGATTTAAAATGCATTTTATTGAAAAGTTTTCTTATTTAAAATGCGGCGCTTCTCATCCAGTGTGCGAAGTTCTGGATGGTGTTTCCTAACATTTTCAATCTGCCTCACTTGCAATGTAACTTCTAACTTCAACTGTTTTCAGAGCAGCCTCAACTGTGATTGGTTTTGTTCACTAGCTGTGGTAGGACTTGTGATTTTATTGGGTCCTTCTGCTGTTTGTCGCTGACTGAGCTGAAATAACAATAACCATCGGACTAAACCATTTTTAGGAGGGGAGAGAGAGGAGATACAGTATTTGGAAAACGTCTTTAAATTGCATGTTTTTGTGATTTTCACTTAAGCCTCTCTTTGTCGATTAGCAGACTGGCATCTGGTGTATTTATTTGAAGGTACCATGTCCATCAAAATTTTGACACTTTATATTCTTGTGTTGGTATAAGTTGAATGGGACATGGCCAGCAGCACTTTCAGGGCCCGAGGCTTTAGATGATATGTTGTCATTCCACCATATCATCATCTTTTCTAGAGGTTAGGCCATTTTTCCCAGGTTCACCTTGAAGTCAGTGTGTCAGTTGTGCCATCAATGTTTAAAGTCAGTGTAAAGTCAATTCTGAGAATTGTTTCTAAACACATTATAAATGTTTAAAATGTATTGCTGAAACACATTACAAAGACTGAACTATTTAGTACTGAATTGTGGAGTTAGACCATTAAACAGTTTTTCACCAATTCTGTGTTCAGGATTTTTGGGCGGGGCTAAAACGGTGGCTCGATGACGCACTGGTGCCACCGAGCATGGCCCCGCCCCCAACACGATAATAACTACAGCATATTAGCATCAGTGGCTCTTCTGTGAGTTACTGTCATTACCACTAGTTATACAGCCTACATTTTGCTAGTTAGCTATGCCTTCATCACGCACATCCATACTGGTTGCCATAATATACAAAACAGCTCGATCTCATTTAAATTTCCTAAAAACGATGATATGAAGAAGAGGTGGATTAATTTTGTGAAGAGCCATCTTGATAAAGAGCTGACAATCACCATCAACACCCGCCTCTGCAGTGATAATTTTACACAGTTTTACAAACTTTCATCAGAGACACCTGGAACTCACGGATAATCCGCTGTTATTGGTGAATGGGGCTGAACCGACTATCTCCCGCCTCGACCTTCATCCTCCCGTCCCGCCGACAAACGATGATATAGGGCCGAACCGACTATCTCCCGTCCCGGCCTTCATCCTCCCGTCTCGCGGCACAGACATCTGATGCCACAGTCGGCAGTACATGCCCACCAATGTAAGTTGCCTTGTGTGCTTATGTTATAATTAGTAGACAGTCCACAGTAACTCTACTAAATGTTGCAACCCTCTAACATAATTATTTTGTTTATATACATTAGTGATGTCCGGTTCGCGAACGAATCGTTCTTTTGAACCGGTTCTTTTCAGTGAACCGGTCGAACCAGTTCACCAAATCGGACTGAATCGTTCAAACAGTTCGCATCTCCAGTAAAGCAAACACTAATCCACAAATTACTAAAGTTACTCACTTTTTGACATGCCTGACACTCCCTCTGACTCGAATAAACCAACATCCCGGAGTTATTCAGTTACTCCAACAGTACACTGACTTAACCTGCTGTGAGGAGAGAACTGATGATGATGAGCACGAGCAGCAGAGCAGCTGAGTGAGCATGCGCGGCGTACACGAACGAACGTACACGGCCTGTCACCGTTCTCGTTCTCGAGTCAAGAATCGGTTGCAACGGTTTTCGGGTCACCAGTACACAACCGAGAACCGCTTCTTTCGGACATGTCCGATTTGAGAACCGATGAACCGATGATACTGCGCATGCGTGTAGTTTTTCAAGAGAACGGAAAGTACTTTAAACAAGTTTTGTTGAACATCGGAAAGTGTGATAATATAAAACATACTGGAAATATGTTTATGACTTAATTCAAAATACAAAAAGTTTATTGTGCTTTTCCAAATACACCATAACAGATTAATAGCATACAAAATACTGTACATAATACTGTACATAAGAAACTACATGCCAAGATGAACATAAATATTTTGTACACAGATACTAAAACTAATAGACACAAACTAATGTTCAGAAATAGTTCTACAAATTTCTTTTTCTATATTAATTTTATTTAAAAAGCATTACAGTAAAAGTTGTGCAGTTGTGCTTTCAAGTTATTATTATTATTTTTTTTTTAAAGACTGGAAACAATTAATTGTTTGTAAAACTATCAAACTAAACATTTATTTGTTTCATAAATAATCCATGGACAGCTTATTTAATTTCTAAACAAGGTGATATAAAGATAAAAAATGACGTAATCAATCGCGGATGACGTCATTACGTCGGAGCGTAAAAAAGAACCGGTGAACCGTTTTTTTTCAACCGGTTTATTGAATCTAACTGTCCGAAAGAACCAGTTCGCGGAAAAGAACCAAACTTCCCATCACTAATATACATCAGTATCTATAGGCTTGTTTGAGATGAGCAAATTCTGCGCAGAACAAATAACCGGTGATCACCGCGAGATGCATGCCGGTTAGAAATGTGTCCGAGGGTGGGCTGCCTTGCTCTGATGTCATGCCGACGTGTGTCTAAAAAGTCTCGCGAGGGCGAGGCGGCCTCATCGGATTCTGCAGTCGAGTGCAGTTGCTCTCCACCGACTGCGCTGACCAAAAGCATGATGGGAACAGGGGCGGAGCCAGGGGGTAGCCAGGGGTGGCCGTGGCCACCCTTGGCCTAAGCTTGGCCACCCCTTTGGCCACCCTGCTCACAACTGCTGTTTCTGTCTACTTTTTTTGTTGACAAGAATTTTGTTTATTTAAATGCAGAACTGTCTCTTTAAGACCACAAAAAACGGGAGACTTTTCAGACACGCACTCCAACTTCGCCTCAGTGCCAGGTGCCTGAGCTTCACCATAAATAAAGCGCAAAAGAAACTATGAGCATGCAGCGTCGTAGTTCTGTCGTCTGTTAAGTCATGAAATAACCAAAAAGGCGATTAAAGCTGCGTTAAAACTGTGCATGCATGTATGTAGGTCTATTTGATATATATGTATATGCGTCACATGTCTCTGGACTAAAATATTCTGCTATGTGAGATCACAATATAAGGCACAAGCTGATATGTAATTTTTTAATGTATAAATAAATGTGAGAACTGTGCATTTGTACTAGAAGATGCTAATTTTTTATTAATTTATAAAGTACTGACAAAAATGTATCACATTTAAATGCATAAAATAAATAATTTTACATTCTGGCATTTATGTGCTGTTGACTTCCGCTTCAGCATCAGAAAATGGGAATTCAAAAGAGAACACATTGTACTGTTTAATTTAGGTATGATAGAACTTCAATGAAGGCTGAATAATCATTGAACTACAGTATGTAGTTATCTGCAAGTCTCATCCATGGAGATGCCACCATGGAGAACAAGCTATTGGGGGTTTTGAGAACCAGAACTGACTGAACAAGTTGAAATTTAGCTATAGTGTGAGCCCCTTTATTAATATGCCTGCAAGTGAGGAAAAAAAAAAAAAATAAAGAAAAAAAAAAAGTCAAATTCACTCAGCATTCCATTATCTAATTCATCTAAATTACAATTAAGTACAAATTAACTGTATTCAGTTGTGTTGTAGGCACAGTCCAGTACATTATAGTCAGACTCATTTTTATGTTGAAATAATGAAGATTTCTGTGCCACCCCAGACTGGTTGCTGGCCCCTGCCTGGCCACCCCTATGAAAAAATCCTGGCTCCGCCACTGGATGGGAAACGACTTGATGACGACACAGCTTTATGCTTATTGGTTTAAACAACTGTGATGTATTGATCTGTTTTAAAATGTTTAATTTTAAAACTCCAATACCATGATTTTATGTGTATAAATTATGTGTGAATATTCCTAAAGTGTCTGACAGTGCGATCTCTCTATGGGTTATGTGATTGTTGTCATTTATAAAATATATATATATATATATATAAACATGTCGAATGGAAATAAATAACAAGTACTTTGGGTGTATTGTTCATTATGTTTATTTTCATATAAAAGCAACAGAACTTAAATTACATCCAGTTTATCAGCAAAAAATATTGCTTGTTTTTTTTCAAGATTTTGTTAACTTATTTCATTTACGTTTTTTTTTTTTTTTTTTTAATCATTCAAATTTGGCTGGGTGGTTAATAACATTTTTCTGTGGTTTGACAAACTCAGAACACATTTTAATATTGCTTTACACAGACTTTAAGATATAAAGAATGGTTCTAGCTATACTAATGTAGGGTCAATATCTCTCATGTTAAGCTTTCATAAGACTTTTCACAAGACGTGGAGTGTCAGATGCAGTTGCAATAATGATGGATTTAATTGCAGCAGTATTAGATAATGCAATGAGAACAGACAATGAACTGAATGAAATAATTAAATAAATGAAAAAAAAACATGGAAACCAACTAAAACACAGGAAACTGCACTAAACATGCAAACCCTATCTGAAACAGAAACAATACATGATCACTCATAACATGGAGTTAATCCCTCAAGGTCCAGGGAGGTTTTAGAGTAGACTTGTTTGAAAGTCGAATCCATTCTTCTTTGGTACTGAGAGCTTTTCATACACTCAACTGCACTTAAACTAAGACCTTATTCAATCGATTTCATAAAATGTTAAATGCAGGTTAATCGTCTTATTTATATCACAAGGTTGCATCTTTTATTAACATCCATTATAATGCATTATTATAATAGTTTTTATTTCTAAGTGTCCTCATCACAAAGAAAGAATCAACTCTTGTTGAAAAAAGGAAACCTTAAGCACTTAAATTCTTAATCGTTGGCTTCATGGATCTTGGTTGTATGCATCTTAGAAATTTTTAGTGTTAGTTTTTATGGTATTTCACATGTATTCACATTATTTTTCACCCTGTTACTTGACTTCTCTTAAAAATAAAAGTTCTTCATTGACATCAATGGTACCATGAAGAACCTTTAACATCCATAGAACCTTTCCATTGCACAATCAGTTCTTTAGATTATTTAAGTGTTATTCACATTAAAAAAAGGACTGATCACTGAAAGGTTCTTTGGGGAACCAAATTGGTTCTTCTATGGCATCATTGCAAAAAAATAAAACCTTTTGTAACCTTTATTTGTATTGTAGTAGAGCGTTCTGAGCTGTTCATAATTTACAGCACAATCTAAAACCTGTAAAATGGAGCCAGATGAAATTGAAAGATGTATCATTGATTGATTGACTGATCTGGTGATGTTTTCCAATGCTAATCAATTTTTACTCAACTGCATATCCAGTGACATCCAGCACTCTTGGTCTCTCCCTTAAATCACAGTCAAAAACAGAGTTTTCTGAGGAAATATTCGGAGATAACGCTCTGGCCTAATCCAGTCCCACCCCAGGAAATGAGCACACTAACAGCTCTGTGAGCGATGCTCTCAACTGGGTGTTCTGGGTGAGGCTGTGTTTGTTGACCAAGTCAGCCATGGAAAAGCTGACTTCCTCAGCCTTTGCTGCCAGTGTGAGACTTCCTGCAGGTGTTCAAACACACGCTGTCATGCTATGAATCCACCTCCAAAACACTGCTACCTTGTCAGAGGCAAAGCATTAATCTGCAACCACTTCATGAAAACTGAACTGGCAGCAGTTCTTTTTAGATGTGATAGAGAATGAGACTTTACTTTTAAAGAAGCAGTTCACCTGAAAAGTCAATCAAAATTCTGTATTGCATGTTGTCCCATCCATGGCTTGTTCATTGGTTGAATCGGCTAAGTGACGATTAAATCTTTAGACTGTGCAGACTGCACCAGACACACACACACACACAGTGTTAGACATATAGTGATAGAGGGAAAAAGTTGTATATATTGTTGGAAGATTGTGGTAGAAAAGCATCGATTGTTCAGTTATTTCAGAGGCCTGTTGCATGAAACTAGTTGAACAAACTCTGAGTTTCAGATCCAACTGAGTTTAAATCCAACGTAGTTTAGATCAGGTTCAACAGGCTCACAATGCTTGGTATAAACGTTCTCTGTCAACTCAGGTTAAATCCAGAGTTTAATCCAGCCAATCATACGGAACGTGGAGAGCGTCAATTTGATTCACTTCTCGCAAGAGAGCCACGCAATTCACTTCTCTTCTGAAGATAAAGAGATTATGACAAATATCGTGAAATGCATTTATAAAGCATGAATAAACATTGCTGCTGCAGTGAAAGTTTGAGAAGGCAACATAAAGAAAATATCTGACAATATCAATGCATGTGAATCAAACAAATAGGCCATATAATTTATATAGTTTCACCTCAAAAGAATACATGTAAGCTTAATCTGTTTTAAAGCTTTATATATATATTTATTTTAATTTAAAAGCAAAGTTTAATATTGTCAATTAATATAATAATTATATGAATATATTTCAGTTATAATTCATATAATATAAATATAAATAATTAGCAACAAAAGATGAGCAATTTTGTCTTTAGGCCTGTCACGATAACTACTTTTTGTTGTGCGATATATTGTTCCAAGAATAATTGCGATGAGCAATATTATGGTCATTTTATGACCATTTTTATGCCACTGAATATATAATCATAATATAACAGCATAATAATGAAAGTAGGCCTACACACTTTCAAAAGACAACAACCATTTAATTCTTTAGATCATGGAAATGAAGGATCAAAAAATGTAATATCCTAAATAAAAAACTTGAATAAATGGTAAATATTTTCAAAAAAAGAGCAAAGTAAAAAAAAAAAAAAAAAAAAAAAAAAAAACCTGCAAAAGCACAAAAGGCACTATGGAGATTTTCCATTTACAGACTTCTATTCTATTGCTGAAAACACAAACCCTACTTAGCAGTCAGATGTCCGTATGAACTAAGGCACAGATGCCTCAAGGCCATATTTGCTGCTAAAATTATTTTTGTAGAGGCATGTTTTTTAAAAGCTTAACTTCTTTAACTTAAGCGCCACATTATTATGATGCAGCACGTGATGCTGCAAAAGATGTGAGCACACCGGTCAAACATGTCTGTTTACATAGAAAACACAATTGAAAAACACATTTTCTGTTAACTCTGCACTCCCAACTGCTGTATCCATTGTGAAATGGCCTTAAAGAGTTAGTTCACCCAAAAATGAAAATAATGTCATTAATTACTCATTCTTATGCTGTTCTACACCTGTAAGACCTTTGTTCATCTTCAAGACACAAATTAAGATATTTTTGATAAAATCCGATGGCTCAGTGAGGCCTCTATTGAGAGCAAAGCCACTGAAACTCTCAAGGTCCATAAAGGTACTAAAGCATATTTGAAACAGTTCATGTGAGTTCAGTGGTTCTATCTTAATATTATAAAGCGACAAGAATACTTTTACGACAAGAACCCTTTAACACTAGCTGTTAGCGTGCACTATTTTGCACTGTGACACTTTTTTTGCACCGGAACAGTGGATTGCAGTTTTGAAATTGAGAGCATTTGGACTTGTTCTTCCAAACTGTTTGTAGTTGTCAGGAAAACACTATAACGCCTCAAATAACACCTTTTTTTCACCTGTCGATGACTACTCTGTGTAGGAACTGCAGATGAATGGTGACATTCATTATCATGTAAACATAATGGGCGATATATTGTGTCACCAAAAATTATTGAGGTCACGTGCATATCTTGCGCAATAAGTCGATATATTGATTATTGCGACAGGTCTATTTGTCTCTAAAATGTTTTCACTATAAACTGATTAAATTTGGAGTGAGAGATGGGGTGTGGCTTTATTGCATCAGATACAGGTCAAAATATGCTTTATTTTATTATTCTGTAATTGTTACTCTAAAATCAGGAGAGTTTTATATTATCACGACAGGTAGAGATCCATCCATGTTAGATATACATCCGGTTCGCTAAAGACCCGAATATGTAAATAATGATTGGCAAAACATTCATGCATTTAAGGGTTAAATAAATTTGTTTAGGCTTTACAGTAAATGTTGTTTGTAATGACTGCCACTGTTTCTTTTAAATATTTTTCATTCTTTTAATTTCTATTCTGAATGCCGTTAAATTAAAAGGATTTGTTGTGGAGTGAGGGGAATTACAATAGCCTACATGTTTATAATTTTTGTAAACATTGTGTTGTATTTACCGGCTTTTCACATTATTTTTGAATTTAATAATAAAATCGAGTGATACACTGATACACCATTTATCTGTGTGTTTTTATGTTGTAGTGATTTTACTTTCACCCATCCAAGGACACTAAGTAATAAAGTGATTGGTACTCAAGTAGAGTTGCCAACTTCAGGAAAGGAAAATAAAGGACAATCGTGGTTCTTTATAGGAAAATAAGGAGCAGAATAAGTAGGGTTGGGAATCGTAAAATAAGAAATTTTCAGATTTCGATTCCAGTTCTGTCTAACGATTCCAGTTCTGATTCCGATTCAAGTTGCATTAAATAATTAAACAACCAATAAAAAATAGTAGTAAGGGAAAAAATGCACAATACTCAACTCAAACAGTGTTTATTATTCTTGTAAAATGAGTTTAACAGACTGTTAATCTCAACAAATTCACTAACACTTTACAATAAGTTTCATTAGTTAACATTAGTTAACTACATTAACATGAACTAATAATGAACTGCATTTCTACAGCATTTATTAATCTTTGTTGATGTTAATTTCAACATTTACTAATACATTATTAAAATCAAGAGTCGTATTTGTTAACATTAGTTAATGCACTGTAAACTAACATGAACAAACTATGAACAGCTGTATTTTTAACTAACGTTAACAAAGATTAACAAATACAGTAACAAATTTATCACTCACGGTTAGTTCATAACAAATGAACTTCATTGTAAAGTGTTACCACAAATTCAACACAAATAAGATGCTTGAACACACATGTAAGATCCAGACTGTCGTTATTTGAAGCACCCAGTTTCTTTTCAGAAGGTGATTTATTCTATTTTGATCGGTAACATAGACATCAGCGTTTATATCTGAATAATAAACTTTTGTATAGTTCTGTGATAATTGGAATATTTGTAACACAGAAATAATGATACTGTGTGTTTGAAAAGATTGTTTATGAAGCTGTTTATATCTAAACATGACAACTGCTCTCTAAATTAGCGCCAGCATGAATGCAGATTTGAATGTCTCGATTTTATTTTTGTCAAAGGTGTTTAATATACGGGCGAATCGTTGTCATTTACGAAATAGATCATGTCGGTGATGAAATCGAGAATGCGATCTTTTAAAGATTAATTGTGCAGCTTTGTGCATCTCTCCCTCTCTCTCTCTATTGATATCTGATGTATAAGTGGCACGACGGTTTTTCAGTGCATTCATTGTTTTTATATTAATGAGGTGAGACGTGTCTATTAAAGATACGCTCCCCGCACTTCGCCCATCCATCATACCAGAACCATTTTTGGAACCGAAACTTGCAAGGTTCCGGTTCTTTTCAAAAACACTACTCGGTTCTCGGGTTATTGCATCCTAAGAATAAGACACACCCTAAGACACCAACCCTAAGAATAAGACACGCTCAAAATATTTGTACTGTACCACACAGTGTATGTCATTTCAGTATCTGCAGTTAAAGGGATAGTTCACCCAAAAATTGAAATTTGATGTTTATCTGCTTACCCCTAGGGCATCCAAGATGTAGGTGACTTTGTTTCTTCAGTAGAACACAAATGATGATTTTTAACTCCAACCGTTGCAGTCTGTCAGTCGTATAATGCATGGCAATGCTAACAAAATCTATGAGAGTAAAAAACAACATCCAGTGCGTGAGGTGTGTAAATAATCCATTTTACAGAAATAAAACAATGCAAAATTACAAAATGTTAAATTAAAAAGTTTATAAATCACTAGTTTTTCCAAAGTAACACTGTCTAACAGCGACACCCACAGGTAAAGTAACAGCAGGAGACAGCGTCTCTCGTGCCTTCACTGAGCCCATAGAGTTTCAACAGACCCCCTAAAGTTTGCGGTGGGTTTGGCAGGAGTAATTGAGAATGAATGGGAGAAAGTCACATGAGAGAAGGCAATGCTTCCAAATCCCGCCTCTTGTTTACATACGCGTTTCACATTCGTGAATCAGTCTGAATGAACCCCACCCTGATCAATGTTGACACAGGTTCAAACTTGAGGTTTGACTTTGGAAATTCTCCTCTGTCAGAGGAGTGGAGGATGTGGATAACTGCCAAACTGAGTAGTTATTCTGATGTATTTGCACAACATGATCTGGAAGTCAAACATAGGATCAAACTGTCAAATAAAACACCATTCAAGCAGCATTCTAGTCCCATACATCCATGAGATTATAAGGCTGTCAGAAAACACTTACAATCCGTCCTAGATGCGGGCATCATCTGAGAATCCGAGTCTCCGTTTTGTGGTGGTACACAAAAAGAATGTGAGGCTATGCATTGATTATCGGAGGCTTAATTTACAAACCATTAAGGTTGCTTACACATTGCTTCCTAACCTGGAAGAATCCTTCTCTGTGCTCAGTGGATCTCGGTGGTTCTCTGAGATGAACCTCAAGACAGAGTTCTACCAAATAGAAATGGAGGAAGGTGACAAACAAAAACAGCTTTTGTATGTCCTTTAGGATTCTGGGAATGGAATCCTGTGCTACAAGGGATCACGAATGCCCCAAACATATTCCAGCACTTGATGCATGAGAGACGTAAATGTGTGCAAAGTACTAGTTTTCTTTGATGATTTGATTGTCTTCTCCAAAACATTGGAAGAGCATGAAGTATGGCTGACAAATGTTTTGGATCGTTTGAGGGAATATGGCCATAAGCTAACGTCTGATAAGTGCCAGTTTTTCCAGACTTCGGTAGGTTACCTAGGCCATATTGTGTCACATAAAGGAGTGGAGACAGACCCAGATACAGTAAATGCACTTAAAGGGTTAGTTCACCCAAAAATGAAAATTCTAAGACCTTCGTTCATCTTCGGAATGCAAATTAAGATATTTTTGTTGAAATCCAATGGCTCTGTGAGGCCTGCATAGGGAGCAATGACATTTCCTCTCTCAAGATCCATAAGGGTACTAAAAACATATTTAAATCAGTTCATGTGAGTACAGTGGTTCAATATTAATATTATAAAATGACGAGAATATTTTTGGTGCGCCAAAAAAAATAAAAAAAATAACGACTTATATAGTGATGGCCGATTTTAAAACACTGCTTCAGGAAGCTTCGGAGCATTGTGAATCAGTGTTTTGAAACCGCATATGCTGAGCTGTTGTAGATTATGCCATGGCAGCGTATTAGGAAAGAGACCGCGCGCATTCGAAAAGGCATGACGATCGGTTTCTCTCTGGCCATAATCCTACAGCTCAAGTGAGCTTTCCATTCCTTCCTGACCAGCATATTGAGGTTGTAGGGGCATGGAAGAATGCCAAAACATATTCTTAAAAAATATATAATGCCCTTTTAGGCTTGAAAAAAGTGGTAGACCTTCATGTTTTCCATGGTGTTAGGTCGTCACCCTGTGGCAGCAGGTTGAACTGTTTAGGTCTGGTTACTAAATACTAAAATATTTTCTGTGTAGACCACTGTTCCCTGTGTAGGGTTTGTGGAAGGAATATGGGTATGTGTCGATGCCACTGACTGATAATAATAATTATAATAATTATATTAATAAATGTTGTTATTTAGCACTTTTCTTGTTTAAAAAAAAAAAAGAGTGGACTTTGACACTGAAAGCTCAGACTCTACCATCTAAGCCCCTTAAAGTGACATCTTGCTTAGATGGCAGGGCATACGCGGCAGCGGGTCAGGCTGGTGCTGCTCTGCACACGATGGCTGTGTGGTTGGCGCACCAGGCTGACCTGCTGAGCCAATATAATAATTAACCTATCTCTGTAAAGCGACCTTGGGTGTTGAAAGGCGCTATATAATTATTATTATTAAAAAAATTATTATTATTATTTTTATTATTATTATTATTATTATTATAATTATATTATTATTAAAAATTATTATTATTATTATTATTAATTAGTAGGGATGCACCGATACCATTTTTTAAGGACAGAGTACGAGTACCGATACTTTTTTCTGGTACTCGCCGATACCGATGCCGATGCCTATATACATTTATTAATTTCTTTTTTTTTTCTTGTTTGATGTGGCAGTTTTCCAAGCACAACACAGTGAGACTAATGGATGTAGGACAGCTTCTTTATTATTTCTCCAATGAAAAAAGTAATAATTTTTATGTGCTTGTCACAAACTTAAAGAACAAATTTCACAGTGTCCAATAACCTCCAAAGGGCATAATTACCAAAGTCATAATAAAAACAAAATAAAAACTAAAACAAACATCATGTCTTTTTTTTAACCTGCCTTTCAAAAACCAAACAAATATTACAGAGCAAATGTTTATAACATAACACTGTGTAGAACCAATGTAAACAACCTAGGGTGACCAGATTTCTCATGGTGGAATACAGGACGAGTGGGCAATATGAAATTTTATTTCACGATTTATATTATATATACATTTATTTAACATCTTTTGTTGTTTTATTAACATTAATGACAGACAAATATTAGGCTACTGTCCTTTAAGACCGAATCCATGGATGTAATATAGGCCTACTCTGACATATTTCCTGTTTCCGTCTATCCCGCCTTCACATGCAGTTCGTAATGTGTGGGTTGTCATCATTAATTTTGAAGTATTTCCACACCCCTGAGGCTGACATTGTTTCTGCTGCTGCCGTCGGTGTCTCTGTGCACGGAAAATTATGTCAGTTATGTCACGTGAGGTATCGTCTTTGGTATCGGGGGTATTTTTACGAGTACGAGTACAAGTACATAAGCTTGGTATCAGCCCGATACCGATACTGGTAATAATTAGGGCCCTGAAGTTCCCTGTAGGTTGGCTAAAACTATTTTTAGAGAGAAAGAAGTGCCATTTGGGTCTTCTCTGGTGAGACCACACTCTTTTGTATTTCTCTTTATTAGCGAGTTAGCTGGCCTCCTCCCTCTTGAGAGTGGTTTTGAGGCCGCTGCTTTGTTGCAGGCTGGCCCTGCCTTGATAGCCACCTCAGGGTAGAGTAGTTTGTCTCCTCTCCTATAGGTTTGGAGGGCTGTTTTTGCAAAGAGACAAGCACTTTGACTTCAGATGGATTAAATGTCTAGCGTCGGCCCACTGGGCTGCCTGACATTATTACCTGGTTTGCGTCATTCCTCCTATTCTAATAAGGATAGTTAAGGCTTTAAAGAAAGAGAAATCTGCCACCTGAGCGGTTTCAGATTGAGTGATTATGCCTCCTCTCTTTTAGAGTTGTTCTAGTGAGGCCACTGCTCTGAGGAGCGCCAGGTAGATCTATGCTTTGTGGGCTGGCCCTCACCGGGGCCGCCCTGACAGCTGGCCTAGGCTAAGTGCTAGGGATAGTGAAGGCAGTCTGCTAAGCATTCCTGCCTCTGACCCCTCATTAGGTGAGTGTAGGTCCCCTTTTGCATCCCTAGTGCTGTCCTCCTTTTAATAAAGAGTCGTCTGGCCAAAGCCCACCTCCTTCTGCATTGGGGCATAATGCAGTTCAGTGTAGAGGCAGAATAGACTTGTTCCCCCTTTTCTGTTTGTGAATAGTAAATGCTTTTTGCTGCGGCCTGCATTTCAGAAGCTGAGCTACCATTAGGCCCTCGCTAGGCTCCTCTTAAGCCCGCTATACTAGCGTTCAAGCATTGGGTTGATTGTGGGTGTCTTTTCTATAAAAGGCCCCCATTCCCCTGGGGCTGAGTACAGATATCATTTCTGTCATGATAGAGTCTTTGTGGTTGGCCTCCACCCTGTAGCTTTCTCAGGGTCAGGCAGATAGCACTCCCTTGTAAAACAAGGTGTTATCTGAGTGCTTCGCTTATAGCTCTGTTTTTATCTGCCCTGCACCATTGTGGCTCAGGTTGAGCGGTATTTGACCTTCACTGCAGGCTGGTCATTTAGTATGCTCCCTTGTAGCCCAGCATTGCCACGAGCTGATGCCCATGTTCGTCTGGAGTAGCAGGCCCAGGTGGTCCTCCTCCAGGGCATGTTGGCGTAAGTTTGTACTCCCCTTACTTAAAGGGTAAAAAGTGATTTTACTGAGTACACTGCTTGTCGGCGATGTGATAGGTCCCAGGCTTAGGCGGGGTTTAAATAGTCGATCTCTGCTACTAGATTTGTCCCCAGCAGTATTGGGTTTTCTGGTAGAGGTGCATGGGTTTGCTTCAGATTGTAGGCCTTAGCAGGACTCTCTGAGGGCGAGTCTCAAGCACCGTGGGTATCTGGCAGCCAGCAATTGCTTGTTTTCAGTTTGCTGGCATTAGTAGGCCGCTGTGAGAATTAGCAGGCCTCCCTGTGGGCGAGCCCAAGGTTGAAGGCTTTGGACAATTAGCTAGACTTGCTATCAGGTAGCTGGCCTTAGCAGGCCTCCCTGAGAGCCAGCCCCTAATAACTGGGTGCATGGCAGCTAGCAATGACTACATTCAGCCAGTGAACATTTGCCATTGAGATGTTTGGCCTTAATAGGCCCATCTGAAGGCGAATTCCCCATAGTATGGTTACTTCTCTGCCAGTCAAGACTCAATACCAGGTGGTTGGCCAGTGTTGGCCTCCCTGATACAAGTCCCCAGCAGTTGGATATCGGTCAGCAAGGTCTAGTTGTCAGGTGGTTGGCCTTTCTGGCCTCCCTGAGACCACACGCTACTACGTGTTGCTGGCTTGGCTAACCTAGTTCACCTTCGCATTCTAGCCTATAGCCTGGTCGACCTAATAGGTTGAGCTTGTACTCTCCTTATTCTGTGGGTTTGAGTACTTAGCTCCCTAAGTCTGGTCAGAGGTTGGAGGCTTCTCTGGAGGCCTCTGATGATATGTAATACTGGAAGTTGTCATTGCTCTTTCAGTCCCGTAAATTATGCGTTTACATTCCTTCCCCATTATCATGAAACCCACGACACAGAACAAACACAGCTCCGATCACGACATCCTCCATCCACCATTTTTTTAGCATTTGTAAGCTGCGCTTAAAGACACCGCTGTCGGCTGCTTCACAGTTCCTATTCTAGGTGCGAACTATGAAAAGGTTCCTCCAGTGCAAAAGCCCCTTAATTTAGCTCCCCCAAAAGGAGTTCCTAGAACTAAAATCGTTCCTAGTTCCTGCAGTGCAAACACGGCAAAATCCAGGTACTTCAGCCAAAAGTGCTAGGAACTATGAAAAGGTTCCTCCAGTGCGAAAGCCCCTTATGTGTGTGTGCATCCACGGAACTGAGGCTAGCGTGGAATTTTCTCACTCAAACCAGTGCCTGATGCTGCTTCTGATTGCTTTTAGGGGGAAAAGCTAGGATCAGTTTTGTCCGTAATAATAGCATATTGGCGAAACAGTTTTGGCAATCACTCTAGTGTGTATATGCAAGCATGTGTTTGCAAACACAAATAAGGTTTCTATTTACAACGTGTTCTTGCAGCGTTGAGCACTAGCCAATCACATACATGTTTGTTGATTTCTTGAATGCAATGGCCAATCAGAGGTGTTTAAGTTAGCACTGAACAAAAACTTCAACATTTTGAGCAGAGAGTGGATTCTGAGATTTGCACGCTCTTAAATCCTTTCATTATAACAAACAAAGTGTAGACGTTATGTACAGTAAATAAGAGATCCATTGTGCAGACAGCTTCATTTATTATAACAGAACTTTGTGAGATCGCGATGAAGAAATATGACAGCGTTTTAGTGATGAGGGAGCGCTCTTTTATTTTAGTGCAAGTTTATCAATAAACGAAACCTCCAGTCTTTCACATGCATCTCAAAGATCGTGTTTATTGTGAGTGTGAAGTGGGGGCGGCAGTGCATGGTGGTGTTTTGCTTAGAGCAGCAGCTGAGCTTGTGTGCAGCCCTGTTTAGAATAAGCTATTTTCTATCCTGTTTTGACCCTCTCTCGAACGCAAAACCTGATTTGACCAAGTGCAACATGTTTCTGGGTCAACATCCAGGAAGGATTACAATGAATGGCTTTGTGTTTTCTTCTGTATCCTGAAAACTCATGCATTAACCCCATACATGCAGAAGTAAAGAAAAGAAGAACAAATCACAACTTTCACAAGTATTCAGTTTGACTGTGGTGCTACAGTAAAAATACTCAGTATATATCAAATGATCTGTATCAGACAAAGCAATAGTGATGGTAAAAAGACTGTTACTCAACCTTGTGTGTTGCGATATTACTGACGGATCCAATGTAGTTGGCACTGCATTATCTTGTATTTTTTCTCTGAAAAGCCTATGTTGAACTGTCTTGTTTAAAAACAAATCCGCAGTAAAATGAATCGAACAAACAAACCGTGTCTTACTGATACAATCTGACTGGAACAGGAAAAGGTACATTAAAGTTCATCTATGCTTTCTTAATGTTAGGATTACAAGGATGACAATACAAAGATTGTGTTTTTCCACATCTTAACACTTAAAAACATCTTTTAATCCTCAGAGGCATCTCTATCCATTTTGTTGCTTGTCGCTGTGTTTGCATCTGTTTCGTATTTACTATTACATGACATGCGTAAATTGGTGGGTGGGGCTAAAAAGGCAATGATGTAGAAGTAGGCATGATTTTCTTCTGCAGAGGTGGTCTTTCGTCACACTATGACATCCGAAACAAGTATTTTTCTGAGCTTGGTTTCAATAAAAGTTGTTTTTGGACTAACAAGGAAGTTTTGAGTTTTGACTTACAGGATATTTTTACAGTGCAATTATACCAAGTTCTTCCAAGAATGTTTAAATCTATAGAACTAATCATGTTATATTGCTAAACACAGTAAGTCTTGTTTAAGTCTTGTTTTCTTGATTTACAGCTAGTACCATGTTTTACCATGCCTAATATCGATCTATCTTACTGCAGTGTGCAACAAGTGTCTCATAGCAGCTACCGAGCAAACGCAGCGTAGCACTATAACAACTTTCAACACATAAATATATCTAATATGATAAAACAGTGCTGCTTTACCCCACATACGAATGACCAGAAGAAGCTGAAGCGGCTACCGAGACGTGTGTCGCGCTCGTCTCTCATTATCAATCGCTCCGGCGGCCTCGTTTCTGCTCCCACAACACTCGGTCCTGCTTTGCTTCATAATACAGTAATGTTAATAATCTCATCCATGAACATGAGTCCAGTCCCAATTCTTTTCCACCGGCTGTAGACGTGAAGACAACACATCCCATGATTCAGTGAAATCAAGGCGTCAAGCTATGCATTTTTTTTGAATGAGCGAAATGAGATTTTTTTTTTTTATATACAAATTGTAGCTTTAATAAACTACAATACATTTTCATTTAATTGCAATGAACATGCAATTATGCGTTACATTCAGTTCGCACTTAAGTATATTCTTTTATTTTCATATTCTAAATATTCTTTTTAATGTATTCTAAAGTGTACTTTTTTCAAAAGGGAAGACTTGCAGTCTTATGGACTTCAGACATATAAAGTTTATTATTATTATTATTATTATTATTATTATTATTATTATTATTCTCTTTGGGGCTTTGACAGCTCATGAACTGCATTTTATACCAAGAGCCGTGTGACGATATTTCTAAGATTTATACTTCTTTTCTACTGTGTTTTCCATAACAGCATGCAGCTTTGGGAAATCACAAGGTTGACAGAACCTGAATCAAATTTGTTGCTTGTAAATATGAAACTTCCGACGTGAGTTTCTGATTATGCCTGTGTTTCTGTGTGTTGTGCCAGTAGAATATGGCTGATTATCTTCCACGGCCTGAAATAACACATGCTTACATCATCACACTCCAGACAGACACAACAAACTGCGGGAGTCTCGCTTGCGGCTAATCGAGGGGGAGGATTCGCTCAATCCGATGCATGAGCGATTTAGAACATATCATCTCGTCCCTGTCCTGCAGCAGGAATTACTGCATATAAATTCATTTTGTTTGAGTCACACAGAAGAAACATTAGGCAAAAGTTGTGTGTAAGCCCAACTGAAAAAAGCAATAATCCTGAATCAACCCAAATTGACGCGTTTAAAAATGGAACTAATATACAAGCGTGTTTTCAAGTTCATAAGACAAGCTGCAGATGTGAAATAAAGGGGGGTTGATTTGAATTTTATTCAGTTAGAAGTGACTATCATCAAATTTTTGCATGATGTGATATATTCATCTCAGACAAGGCTTTCAAATGGGACTCTGTCATCTCCTACATGCGGATACTGCTGCCATCAAGCTTGAGTATGTGGAATCGCATCCCGTATGTGGATCTCCAGTGATGAGAGACAGACAGACACGGGACAGTTTATCTCAGCAAATCACTCCGCCCTATGCAGCCTGGTACAGTTTGAAATGCTGTTTTATACCTGGGCTCTTCATGTGTGAAAAAGAAAGAAAGAGAAAGAATAGAGCTCATTATCCCCAAACCAAAACAAAAACAAAAACTGCAGCAGTGTTGTAGCGAATGAAGCTATAGCAGCAGTGTGCTGTGTGTGTTTTATTGTGTCTTGCTGTAGGCTGAGCGTCTGTCTGCCTGTGGGAGTGAAACAATAGACACACACTGCTGATGATTCTCTGGCTGCAGTCTTGGACTTTTTGAGTGCGTGCAGTACATGTTAATCCCATCCAGCCACTGTCTGCACTGGCTATCTGCTCCTCCTTTGAGCACGCTCATAAGGGATCGTCTGGAGCGCTACACTTGCAATCTCTGATTCTTTTTGTCTTCTGTGATGGCAAATCTTTTTGGAAGGAATTAAACTGTGATGTTGTGATTTCAATTGCTCCGGGACACTGCCGTTGCGGGCTAGACGAGAGACTGTAAAAAGAAAGATACAAATTCAGACTGTTCTCTTGATCGAGATAGGAATACACATTTGAGCTGGCACAGTAAAATTTGAAAAGGATAAACATTTAGCCATTCTGTTGTATTCCCTCTGTCAAGGGCTAGAATGGAGAAAGGGGGTGTAAATGCGTCGATCGTTTACCGGCTTTCTTCCAACTTCTCGGCAGCCATGGACGCTCAGATCCATTATCGGAGCTCTACTATTTGGACCAGCCATTAAAAGGAATGTTTAACATCAGTGGAAAAAAACTGCTCATCCCAGGAGGGCTTTAGACATCACAGAGAGTTATATTGTGTTCATATTTCCACATGTGAGTATGACAGAAGTTCTGAACAGAAGTGATGTCCAGATGTACAGGACATTGTTGTCTGTGGACACTTACCTGCTGATAGCACAGATTATTGGTTGTTTATTTGCATGCGCTGTCTGAAGTTTTTTAGTGCTCGATTTTCTAAAGGAATTACTTGAATCAGCTAACTGTGCAAATGTGCCCAGAAAATCTGTGCTGAATTAAAACTAGCATGGTGCACTTTCTGATATTGCAGGTCGGTTCTGAATGATACGATGTTGAGGATACAGCATACTCCTGCGATCTGGCATACTTTATTGGCACATCATCACTCCATCACTGTGATCCAGCCAAATGAATCGGCTCCTTACAATGCTGAAATTGAATTTGTCAACATTGGATATCTGATTGGAAGTCTGGATATGTAACTGATTAGAACATTCTTCTACATGATTTGATGAATAACTTCTGCTATGATCAATAGAAAATGTACAAAACATTGCTTTTAAATGAAATTTAATTAGTGCCTGCTTTTAGCAGATGCTATTGTTATTGTGAAACACACATTTTGGCAGGCAAACAGTTTTGTGTAAAAGGCATAGTCTATCTTGAGCCTAATTTGTACAAGGGAGAAGCATGTTTGCACAGAAAATAAAAAATGCTTGCTCTAGAAAATAGTAACACAACAGTTGTGAATTTGTCCTTCAGTTGTCCTTCAATTCTGCTTGCTGATGTGGTGATTTTTACTTTGTCAAGCTGCTTTACCCCTGAAAACACTTAAGATGCTATGAAGGTATTTTTAACACCTTGTCCCTCTTTTGCATATGTGCTTGTGTGTATGTGAGGATTCATGTGTGTGTATCTGTGTGTTTCTGTGTGTGTATACGTGTGTTTCCTCTGTCGCAGCACATGATTTTCAGTGGCTGTGCCAAGTTAATTATGCCTGAGAAATGCTGGCGGTCAGCTGCATTCTGGAGTTTTTCACCTAATTGCATCATCTCAGTGAAACAGGGTCGTTAACCTAATTATTTGTCTGTGACTGAAGGGGAAATAGTAGTGTCTATGATCAAAGCAAATGAAAAAGGTAATCCATCTTCAAACCATTAAATTGGCTTAATTTTAAATGATCTGAGAGATTTTTATAGGGCAAATGTCGTCTATGTGACAGATTGCAAACGGTACACTGTGAGTCAAGCCTTTTGTTGTTGTTTTATTTATTTACTTATTTTGCATTTTTGTATACCTGTATTGGGGGGTAACTACCTAAAAATAGTGTCGCTGCTAACATAACTGCTATTACAGTAATGCTACAGTAGTTTATCTAGCTACTTCAATATTCAAATAATCACTGTTTGCACTCTCTTGTGTGTTTCATTGTAATTCTTGGCTCGTTTTAGTGAATTGATTTGTTTGCACAGTACACAGTGTTAAAATAATTCAATCATCAAATAAACAATTGTTTATTCATTTGAATGCCTACTGTACATCTTAGTGCAATATTTAGTTAAATAATGTTGTTTATCACTGTTTTTGACTCAACAATAAAATAAAGTATATGGTAAATTGGTGAATAACTTGAATGAATTGGTGGCACCTTAATTTAGATATTTTGTGCCAGAATTTTGCAACTTCCTCTCATGAAAATAAGACGAAGAGACACATTGTAATTTTGCAGGCCTCTGAATGAGACTTTTGAACTCAGCTGATTTTTATATGTTTTTTTTTTTTCAGTCCACATGTTCCTATTAGATTGAATCTATAATCCCAAACTCTAGAAGGATGGTGCATGTATATCCATGAAAACTTTCTTTAAAAGCGTATCATAGATTTGTGTTCTCTACTACTAATTTTTTTTTTTTTTTTACAATTCTGTATTTGTACAGAATCAGTGGAAACAGTGCTGTATGTGAATAACACAAAACACTTAATAACTATTTTAATCCCAAGGAAATTAGAAAGTAGATTAAATGGCTCCTTTCTTATGATTTATATTTTTTTTTCTGAAGAAATATAAAAATAAATAATATTGACAGAGCTGATGATATAACATGCAAAATGTGTGTTAACACCAAGTCCATATTTTCAGCAAGAAAATTATGCAGTGCATCTCTGAAATATTGTGCTGTTATAATTTTAGTCAGATGTTTTGATAAATTTGTACTGTAAATGTTTGCTTGATGAGCAATTCAGTAAGGTCCACAAGTATTTTTGAGAGGTTCTTGTAAATTCAGACTGAATAATTTCCTTTTAGTCGCATCTAAGGGATAAAGGGAATTAAAGGTGTTTCTCTCACAGCGCCTCTGTATTTCAAATGTGATGTGACACTTGCAGTTTTTTGTGGAATACCAAAGCCTGAAGAACCTGAAGATGCTCCTGGAGTTCAGGCCGTCATGCAGACATTGTGTTCCCCCCACTGCTGGTGAGGCTTGTAATGCAGCCGCAGGAAGAAGATCCCGTCTGGGCTTGATGGATGCTGGTCCTTTGCCAGCGCACACAAGCCCTGGAGGTCCGTCAGATCCAGAGGCCGACGCAACGGCGACTGATTTGACTGTGACTCTAACAGGGTAGTATGTCATTGTGTCACCAAGCAATTGAGGTTATTATAGGGCGGGGCAGACAGACAGGCCATGAGGTCAGCAGACCGTACCATCATTAGAAATGCAGGGCTGACCTACATTAAACAGACCGTACTGCACTTGCCTTCTCTCAGACCGACCAGTTCTGCAGGGAAGCTGAAAAAAGTATCAATGATATGAATGTTGCTATAAAGAAAAGAAAGTTACACAATATAAAATAAACACACATTGGCCTAAGCTGGTCTATGGTGTCTATATATAAATATATATATATATATATATATATATATATATATATACTTTTAAATGTGCATAGTCACTGTGAGTAAACCATTTGTAGGCTGATTATACTATAAAAACTGTAAATACTGATGCTTTCAAAACAAACTGTTTGTTTGAGCATCACAGCCAGCCAATAGGATGCCCAATAGCATGATAATGTTTGACCAATATCAGACAGGGGGTGTGTCCAGGAATCCTGTTTGAAAACGTTTTTACAGTTTGTTTGGTGACACGAGTACACAAGGTTCCTGTCTATGGTTCCTGTCTGCCTCGCTACTGAGTGGTTGCTTTCAGAACTGCCTTAAATCTTTGTGGCATAGATTCAACAAGTTGCTGGAAACATTCCTCAGAGATTTTGGTCCATATACATGATAGCATCACACAGTTGCTGCAGGTTCGTTGGCTGCACATCAATGATGCAAATCTCCCGTTCTCTATTGGATTGAGATCTGGTGACTGTGGAGGTCATTTGAGTATAGTGAACTCATTTTCAGGTTCAAGAAACCAGAAGATGGGTACACTGTGGTCATAAAGGGATGGACTCAGGCTGTGGCGTTTAAATGATGCTCAATTGGTACTAAGGTCAGTCACCTTTATAGCGCTTTATACAATACAGATTGTTTCAAAGCAGCTTTACAGTGATATAAATGATTCAGTGATTCAAACAGAGTTCATTTAAGCTGTACATCAGCTCTAAAAAAGAAAATAGTGTCACTGTTCAGCTGAAGGTAGTTCAGTGTTTTAGTTCCGTTGTAAAGATAATCAATTATAAAATTAGTTAATTTCATCTATAAAGCAGTTCTGTAGAAAACAGTGACATCATCATCCAGCTCAGTTCAGTTCTCATCCAATAGCATCAGTGGCCTGTTGCACAAAGCCGGTTTCAGTTTCTACCCAGGTAAGTTCAAGATTAGTTTGAGCAAACTCTGGTTTTTCGGGCTTATGAAGGTGGATTGGTTTTTAGCGGGGTTCATTGCTATGGTAACTTACGCTACACGGCTAACCTGCTCCAGAGCAGGTTTTATTCAGAGTTAGAGATCACAAACCCAAACTCAACCAATCAGCTGTGAGTAAAGTGACATGTATCTGATGCAATAAAGCCACTCCCCCTGCATCCCTCGCTCCAAATTAAATCAGTTTATAGTGAAAACATTTTAGAGACAAAATTGCTCAACATTTGCTGTTATATTAAATAAATTAAAATTATGAATAATTCATGACATATTCATATAATTAGGCCTATTATATTAATTGACAATATTAAACTTTGCTTTTAAATTAAAATAAATGTAATACATGCATAATATATAAAGCTTTTAAACAGATTAAGCTTACTTTTGAGCTCTTTGTGAAACTATATTATTTGGTCTATTTGTTTGATTCACATGCATTGATTTAGTCAGATATTTTCTTTCAGCTGC
This sequence comes from Hypophthalmichthys molitrix, assembly GCA_037950675.1. Taxonomy (NCBI): domain Eukaryota; kingdom Metazoa; phylum Chordata; class Actinopteri; order Cypriniformes; family Xenocyprididae; genus Hypophthalmichthys; species Hypophthalmichthys molitrix. The sequence continues at coordinate 6,926,372 of CM075507.1, read as the reverse complement.
CTTCTCAAACTTTCACTGCATCAGTGTTTATTCCTGCTTTGTAAATGTGTTTAATTTCATATTTTTCATAACAATCTTCGGAAGAGAAGTGAATTGTGCGGCTCTCTCGCGAGAAGTGAATCCAACTGACGTTCTCCTTGTTCCGTGTGATTGGCTGTTTGCCGCACGTGTCACACTTTCAGGTGCACGCGCTTTACAAACTCTGGATTAAATCTGAGTTGACAGAGAAAGTTTATATACCGTTGTGCAACAGCTGATCCTGATCTAAACCAGGTTGGATTTATCTGGATTTGTCAACTCCAAACTTACTCTGAAACTCAGAGTTTGTTCAACTAGCTTCATGCAACAGGCCACAGTGCATTCAAATCAATAATATTGTTGAATATTAAGGTGTCCAAAGTGTACCAAGAAAATATCCCCCGCACCATTACACCACCACCAGCAGCCACTGATAGCCTACAAGGCAGAATGGATCCATGCTTTCATGTTATTTACGCTAAATTCTGACCCTACCATCTGAATGTCACAGCAGAAATCAAGACTCATCAGACCAGGCAACATTCTTCCAATTTTCTATTGTCCAGATTTGGTGAGTCTGTGCGAATTGTAGCCTCAGTTTCCTGTTCTCAGCTGACAGGAGAAGCATCTGATATGGTCTTCTGTTGCTGTAGCTCTCAAAGTTCTATGTATTGTGCATTCAGAGATGCACTTCTTCATGCTTTGGTTGTAACAAGTGGTTATTTGAGTTACTGTTGCCTTTCTATCAGCTCGAACCAGTCTAGCCATTCTCCTCTGACCTCTGGCATCAACAAGGCATTTTGTCTGACAGAACTGTCACTCACTGGATATTTTCTCTTTTTCTATGTAAACCCTAGAGGTGGTTTTGCATGAAAATCCCAGTAGATCAGCAGTTTCCTAAATATTCAGACCAGCCTGTCTGGCACCAACAACCATGTCATGTTCAAAGTCACTTAAATCACTTTTCTTTCCCTTTCTGTTTGAACTTCAGGAGATTGTCTTGACCATGTCAACATGCCTACAAACACACATAGGGAGTTTATACACTCTGTGGCATTAGAGTCAAGAACACCCGTTACCTGTGTAAAAAAAATCACTGTAACACAACTTACTTTGAGAGGCTGATACTCTTAGAAAACAGCAGCAACAGCAATATGATGAAGATGATAATATTCAAGAAATAGTAAAAATATATTTACTTACTATAAATAATTGGAATTAACAGGTAAGATAGCTCATTAGATTAACTGTAGCTGTTTATGGCTGCTGAGACACAGCAGCTTGTACAGAATATGAATCACAGATGTGAGTAGACAGACATTTACAAAAGCTTCAAATACTGCTCACCCAATCAGAGTTTATAGTCTGTCTTATAACGAACATATGATTGAATAGATAAATAAATGTAACTGATTGAAGTATTTTATGCAGCAATTGATGATATCATTGACATTATGAAGACAGGCATTTTTCAAAAGCTAAAAGCCCTGATTAATCTAAGCCATCAATGGCACCATAATTGAAATTGCATTTTTCCCTCTTAGATATAGATGTAATGGAGATCATTCAGGGATGTGGAGAGAGTCAAGTCAAGTGCTCCAATGTATAACAAGCAATTACAGGCGCTGCACGAGCAGTTATCTGAAATACAGCTTCATATGACTCACTGCCAAAATGTTTCGGTCCTTTTACAAAAAAAAAAAAAACAGCATTAGGAACACACACACACACACACCAAAAAACACATTTAGAATTTAAGTATTCAAATTTTAGATGTTTATTAAGATCCTTCTATTATCCACTGAATCCCACAATAACATTTAAAATATCAGTAAGCTTAATATATATATAAAATCATCATTTATTGGGTACTTTCAATTGGGAGGTGGCTGTCCCAAACCGTAACCCCTTAATTTCAACTTGGAAAAAAATGATATTGAAATAATTTTTTTGCAGTTGTGAAAAAGTGAAGTTAAAAAAAAAAAAATACAGTAGTCAACATTTGAAGTGGATCAAAAACTTTCATCAGAGTTGTCCTAAAACCTTCTTAGGACAACTTTGATTAACTTTTTTGATCTACTTCAAATGTTGACTACTATATTTATTTTATATTTTAATTTTAAATCATGAAACTTTATGTAAAAAAATGTGTCCCGCATTTTCAAGTCACTACCGAAACAGTGTATGTTTTAGTCCATTGGCCTAAACTGATTTTAACCACACTTTTAACCTACATTTTTGATCAGGAAATATTCTTGTGTCCCTCCCTCATAGTCTTTCTTTCACAGTAGATAGGTACTATCATTTTGAGTTAAACGTGTTCAGAAGTCTGAGAATCTATGTCTAACTTTAAGGAATGTCACTACCAAACACATTACTGTCACTACCGAAAATTTGCATTCACGACTGAAGCATGGGATGTTTTGTCAAAACTAAAGTATATTGAATTATCAACTAAGATGTTATTATAATGTTTGGTTCGATGTATATTCAAATGAATCCTTCACTTTGAAATCAGTATGATAAACTTTATGCCTTTTACAAAGAAAAATTATATTCAAAATACAACAAATCTCATAAATTACATTTGAAATATTGTTAAAATTGTAATTGTTATTGATTTACCTGTGAAAACTCTTAAAAAAAATAGCAAAAGCTATATTTATGAGATAGATGTAAACAAAATGTTAATAGGTCAATATAACCCTTCTTATTAAATTATTTATTATTGTGTTTTGGTAGTGACAAAAGTGGGGAGAGGAAAAATATTCCAAAAAAAACCAAAGACCATAATAAAACGCAGCGCTCCTAACTGTCACTTTTGCCGTCCAATCACAGTGGAGGAGGGGCGGGACAAATACTACACTGACCAACCATCCTACTTGTACAACAACTGAACAACAATGGAGAAGTTACTATTATATTGCTGGTTACTGCATTTTTATATTCAGTAATATTCTTCAAAATTAGATACTAGTAACAGGTTACTGCCATAGATATTCCATATCATAGCAACCAAAGCATCTCAGCTGGAAAAACGTACTCGGTTACTAACGTAACCTCGGTTCCCTGAGATACGGAACGAGTACTGCGTATGGGGAAAGGTCTCCTTTTCCCCGATACTGAAGCCTTTTTTAATAACGCAGTGTAACTGCATCGTCATTGGTTCACTCATAGAAAGTTGTTGAACCAATGACGGCGCAGCCTAGCTGCGCGACCTATGGCGACAAAGCGCGCGAAGAAGCCCGCCAAAAAGGGCGGGGCTTACAGCTATATAAGCAGGCATTTCGCCATAGGATTTCAGGTCATACGACTGAAGCGACGACACTGAAGCCGCAGCCTCGTGGCACGGCATAAAACGCAGTACTCGTTCCGTATCTCAGGGAACCGAGGTTACGTTAGTAACCGAGTACGTTCCCTTTCGATACTTCACTCGTACTGCGTATGGGGAACGAATTCAACCGCGCCGTGCCACGGCAGGGAACGACTGAACTTGTCATAGATACCGCGAGGGAACTAGCGGACAAGAGAGAGGGCCGGAGCCGTCGAACCCAAGTGTTACACTTGCCAAAAGGGGGGAGCTAACTCCCGAAGTGGCATGAGGCGGAGCTCGATAGAGGCCGCTGAGTCATACCGAGAGGACCCGAGCTTGCAAGGTCGGGATATCCAAGTTGTAAAATCTGACAAAAGTGGACGGCGAGGACCAGCCGGCCGCCTCACAGATGTCTTTAATGGAAACCCCACTGGACCAAGCCCAAGAGGAAGCCATTCCTCTAGTGGAGTGAGCTCTAACTCCTATGGGGCAGTTCAGGCCCAAAGAGGAGTAGCAGAGAGCAATGGCGTCGACTATCCAATGCGAAAGACGTTGCTTTGAGACCGAAGACCCTTTGGTGCGGCCGCCAAAGCAGATAAAGAGCTGATCAGATTGCCGGAAAGGCTGTGATCGCTCGACATAGATCCTCAATGCCCTGACAGGGCAAAGTAATTCCGGCTCTCGCTCGTCCGACGAGGGAGGAAGCGCTGAGAGGGAAATGATCTGTGCTCTGAAGGGAGTCGAGAGCACCTTAGGAACGTAGCCATGCCTAGGTTTCAGAACGACTTTGGAGTCGTTAGGCCCGAATTCAAGGCATGCAGGGCTCACAGAGAGGGCCTGCAAGTCGCCAATACGCTTGACCGATGCTAGAGCAAGTAGCAGAGCGGTTTTAAGCGTTAGGGGCCTGAGGTCAGCTGACTGCAGATGCTCAAAGGGGGGACCTTTGAGGGCGCTGAGGACCAAGGAGAGGTCCCAGGTGGGAACAGTGAGAGGTCGAGGTGGATTCAATCGCCTAGAACCTCTCAAGAAACGCGTTATAAGGCTGTTCCGACCCACTGACTGGCCAGCGATAGGAGCGTGAAACGCTGCAATGGCTGCTACGTAAACCTTGAGCGTTGAAGGGGTGCGACCCATATCTAAACGCTCCTGTAGGAAAGACAGTATCGGTGATACGGCGCACTCCACAGGGTCTATGTTGCGTGCAGAGCACCAGTCAACAAAGACCGACCATTTCTGGGCATAGAGGCGTCTCGTAGACGGGGCTCTTGCCTGAGAGATGGTATTTAGCACATCGCCTGGGAGGTTTTCAGGCTCCCATCGAGGGACCACAGGTGCAGAGCCCAGAGTTCTGGCTGGGGATGCCAAATCGTCCCGTTCGCCTGAGAGAGGAGGTCCTGTCTCAGGGGAATCGGCCACGGGGCTTCCTTGGAAAGCCTGAACAGCTCTGAGGACCAGACTTGGCTTCTCCAGAGCGGGGCCACTAGGAGGACTCTGTGTCCGTCTTCCCTGAGCCGCCTGATGACCTGAGGGATCAGGGCGATCGGGGGAAAGGCATAAAGAAGGGTGCAGGGCCAGTTGTGGGCCAGAGCATCTTCCTCCTTTGAGAAATAAATTGGGCAGTGAGAGTTGTCTTCTGAGGCGAAGAGGTCTATCTCTGCCCTCCCGAAGAGCTCCCAGATCTTGAGAACCGTCTGGGGGTGGAGCATCCACTCGTCTGAGGGGACGTTGCTCCGGGACAGCATATCTGCTACCAAGTTTGTTCTCCCGGGTATGTGAGTCGCTTTGAGCGACTGTAACCTCGGTACTGCCCACTCCAGAAGACGCTTTACCAGTGCGCATAAGCGGCTGGACGAAAGACCGCCCTGGTGATTTATGTATGACACCACCGTCATGCTGTCCGACTGGACTAGGACGTGGCATCCCATGAGGTGTGTCTGGAACGCCCGGAGGGCTCTGATCACTGCCAGCATCTCGAGGCAGTTGATGTGCAGATGGCTTTCCTCGCGGGACCACGAGCCGAAGGCCGGTCTGCCCTCGCAAAGAGCGCCCCAACCCGAGTTGGACGCATCTGTTGAGAGCACCGTCCTTCTGGACACCGCCTGTAGGGGTACTCCATGACTGAACCATACAGGGTTCGTCCAAGGTTTCAGGGCTGCTAAACAAGCCCGATTGACCTTGAGACGCAGGCGGCCGTGCCGCCAGGCGTGAGGAGGGACCCGAAACTTTAACCAGTATTGCAGAGGCCGCATTCGAAGGAGGCCGAGCTGCAAAACCGGGGAGGCGGAAGCCATCAGCCCTAGCATCCTCTGGAAGAACTTCAGAGGGAGGTAGGCTTTGTTCCTGACCGAAGCCGCGAGCTGCTGAATGGCCAGGGCGCGCTCTGGCGAGACTACTGCCGTCATACGGACTGAGTCGAAGACTGCCCCCAGGAACGTGATACGTTGGCTGGGAAACAGTGAGCTCTTGGCGAAGTTGACCCTGAGTCCCAAGCAATCCAGATGGCTGAGGAGCACGGATCTGTGATGCTCCAGCTCGGCTCGTGACTGGGCCAGAATGAGCCAGTCGTCGAGGTAGTTCAGAACCCGGATTCCCATCTGTCTCAGTGGGGAAAGGGCCGCGTTCATGCACTTGGTAAAAGTGCGTGGAGCCAGAGACAGCCCGAAGGGAAGGACTGTATATTGGTAAGCCACACCCTCGAATGCGAATCTCAAGAATCGCCTGTGATGGGGGGCTATCTGGATGTGAAAGTAAGCGTCTTTCAGGTCCAGAGAGCAGAACCAGTCCTCGGGGCAAATCTGAGCGAGGATCTGCTTCAGCGTTAACATCTTGAACTTCCGTTTCATGAGGGAGAGGTTCAAGAGTCTGAGATCTAAGATGGGTCTGAGACCGCCATCTTTCTTGGGAACCAGGAAATAACAGCTGTAGAATCCCGACTGGCTCTCTGAGGGGGAGACTATTTCTATAGCTCCTTTCCTCAGCAGAGTCGTGACTTCGGCTCGGAGGACATGAACGTCGTCCGAATTTACTAAAGTCTGAAGCACCCCGCTGAAGCGCGGGGGCCTTCGGGCAAACTGCAGCGAGTAGCCTTGACTTATGGTCCCCAGGACCCAACTTGACACTCCGGGGATGGCCTGCCAGGCCTCGGCCCGCGTGACAAGGGGTAGAATGACATCGGATGACGGACCGCCGGTCGGGGGCCCGTACACCGGAGAGAGTGAAAGAGGAAGTTTGCTCTTTCTTTGAGGAGGTAAAATATTTATAGTGTTCGCCATGAGAACGGCGTTTGGCATGGACACAAATTTTTTGGGCCCAGTTGGCGCAACACTGAACATATCTCCCACGCCCGGAACTAAACGGGGCGGAGGGGAGACAGAACGAAGGAGCTTTTGGGGTGGTCTGGCCTCGGCGGGACTTTGCCCCATCCTCTTCCTTCCTGGATGATCAGGAAGACTTAGGAGGCGTCGGGTCCAGCGAGATCTTAGGCCATGGTCCCTGACGTCTCGGGAAGGAGGAGCGCTTTGCGGGGCGTGAACGCTGGCGCTGTTCCTTGGGGGGCGCTGCTTGAGAGGTAGAGGGTGCAGGCTTGCTCTGCTGAGCCGGCGCAGGCCTGGGGTGGCTGGAAGCAGAAGCAGAACTGGAGCGCTTGGGCAGGAAGTGTCGCATGGCTTGGGATGACTTCTGTGCTGCAGTGAAGCGTTCAGTGAAGCCCTCTACCGCTGGCCCAAAGAGACCGGAGGGAGAAACCGGGGCGTCCAAGAAGGCCGTCTTGTCCAGGTCCTTAATTTCGGTCAAGTTGAGCCATAGATGGCGCTCAAGCACGACCAGGCTGGCCATGGATTGTCCAATGGCTTGGGCTGTGGCCTTTGTGGCACGCAGGGCTAAGTCGGTGGCGCTGCGGAGGTCACGGAAGGCAGGTGCATCGATGCCGGACTCGTCCAGGGAGCGGAGGAGCTTGGCTTGAAACACCTGGAAGATAGCCATGGTGTGTAGCGCTGAGGCAGCCTGGCCTGCAGAAGAGTAGGCTCTGCCAGCCAGGGCAGAGGTGGTCCTGCAGGGCTTGGATGGAAGAGCCCTCTTAGTTTTCCAGCCCACAGCCGCGGGTGGACAGAGGTGAGCCGCCACTGCTTCATCCAGGGGTGGTAGGTGCTCATAGCCCTTCTCTTCAGCGCCATCCACAGTGGTGAGAGCTGACTGGTGTGTAGTGCGTAGGCGGGCAGAATAGGGGGCGCGCCACGACTTCGTCAGTTCGCCGTGCACCTCTGGGAAAAACGGGGCAGAGCGTTGACGAGGGGTCTGACGACGACCTGGCAGGAACCACTCGTCAAGCCTGCTACGTGAAGGCTCTTCTGGTGGGGCCCATTCGAGGTCCAGTTCCTCTACTGCCTTGGAGAGGACGCGGAGAAGTTCGGCGTCCATCCCCGTCCTGCAGTCAATGGGCTCCAGTGAAGGTAGGTGGGCGGGGTCCTCTGGTTCACCGGCCCATCCTTCCGTCTCGGAGGCCGCGAGAGACATAGAGTCATCAAGCGGCTCTTCGTCCGATCCGCCGAATGAGACGAGGTCGCTCGCCTCTGCAGAGGGACGCAGGTCAGGGCGGGAGAATAAGACGGGGGACTGCTCTCTAGATGGAGAGGGCGAGGCACGCGGGGGCTGAGCCGACGTGAGCTCGCACAACTCCGGGCGCTGAACCGCTTTACCCCGCTGTCTCTTCCTCGCCGGCTCGCGGGAGGAAGAAGACGGGAGGGCGCGAGCGGCGGGACCGCCTTCAGAGAAGAAAGCGATCCGCGAGCGCAGAAAGGCTAGACTCATGCTCTCGCAGTGAGAGCATGAGGTCCCGGTGAGCGCGGCGTCCGCGTGGGGCTTGCCCAGGCAGCCGACGCACTCATCGTGCCCGTCATTGTCATGCAGAGGGGCTCTGCATGTGCCACAAGAGTGGCGCGGCATTTGCAGCAACGCCGCCGCCGTGATAACGGCGTTTGGGGTGCTCTTTTAGAGCGGCGAGGGCCGCTGGAAGCTCTTTTAGAGCGGCGAGAGCCGCGGGAAAAAGCTCTGATAGGCGCGCCGGATGGCGGCAGGAGACGTGCTGAAGGACGGCCGGGAGCGGGAAGCGGGCGTCTCGAGAACGGCGCTCGGGGCGGCAGTCTACGAGGGCACCAGCGTCGTCCGGCGAGCTCAGCTCAATCCGCTGCGGGAGCCTCTTCGACGGCGGCGAGAGCTTGCTTCAGGCGGCGAAGGCTTCAGCTCGGAGATCAGCGAAGAGATGCGATGTCGTCGCTGAAGGAGAGAGAACTGAAATCCTATGGCGAAATGCCTGCTTATATAGCTGTAAGCCCCGCCCTTTTTGGCGGGCTTCTTCGCGCGCTTTGTCGCCATAGGTCGCGCAGCTAGGCCGCGCCGTCATTGGTTCAACAACTTTCTATGAGTGAACCAATGACGATGCAGTTACACTGCGTTATTAAAAAAGGCTTCGGTATCGGGGAAAAGGAGACCTTTCCCCATACGCAGTACGAGTGAAGTATCGAAAGGGAACTCCCAGTCTATGGCGCCTCCAAAGTGCTCTCAAGCGCCCCCGGCTGGCCGTTTTCAGAAGAGCACCAGGAATTTTTTCAGCTGGCTAAGGCTACATTTACACGTCAACGATTTACTAAAAATGGAAAAGTTTTTTTTCTTTGTACAAATGACAATGTTATCAAAAGTAGTACTACAAAAGTAGTTGGCAATGTCACTTTGTAAAGAAAGATTATGCGCCTGCGCATACGCATTCTTATACAGAGCACTCGCGCGTGCCTATCCACCTTATTTTTATAGTTTACTGTTACTTCGTAACTTCAATACGGAAGGCGGTCTGGCGGAAGCTACATATTTTACTTCATAACTTGTTTACATAAGGATATATATATTTTTTTTTTTTACACCAACTCATCGCTTTGCTTCAGAAGGCCTTTATTAACCCCTCGGAGTCATGTGGAGCACATATTTATGATGGATGGATGTGGATGGAAGCACTTTCTTCACCTCATACTCATTGATCCCTATCACTGCCATTATCTATAGGCATATGGCCTATTAGTCTCTTTTGCATTTATGCAATATAATGAAGCCAAACCTGAGAAGAGAGTCCAGAAGATTCCACAGAGTTCCTGGACACGTAATTTGCATAATTCATAGGCAGGGATTATGCTAATTGTAAATTGGTGTGCACGAACACCCTATTTATGAATGATTGGAATTCATTGACATTCACAGGTTTAACTATCAGATCGGATGTTTACAAAGTGTTTGTGAATCCGGAGTCGAGTTTTCAGGAAGGTCTGTTTTATGCACAAATTTACAGAATTCAATTCAAATTCAAATTTTTGAAAGTTTCATGAATGAGTCTCAATGATCATCTATTAAGCACTTCTCTCAGGACCATTTGGTCAGATGAAGTCATTTCCTCATGACAGTTTTCAGCTGGTTACTTGACTTAACGTTCTGTTGTTACCGGTGTCACAACACACTCAACAAAAACAGCCCATCTGAATCCAGCTTCATAAGCTTCAGACAGTGTCCAGGTTTCATATTGCAGTACTGCATATTGCAAGGGTTTGAACAGACCCGCATCAATCCAACATCTGATAAAAAAAAAAAAAAAAAACAATCAATGGGATATTTCTTGCTTTTTTCACTCGTTTCTTTTGGGCTGCATTAATGTGAGTGTGTTGTTTTGGTCATACATCACCCAAACAGGTAGAGCTTCATCTTCCACGGCCTGCTGATGACAGACGACACCATCGCTGTGAGAACAGGCCTTTAATTCAATGTGCAATCAGTTTGATGGACAACCTCTCAGCCGAGCAGTGATGAATATGGCTGCAGTATTTCATACCTGCTTTTATTCTGTTTCTGTGTCTGCAGGTGCTCGTCTACTCCTCTAGAAGTCCACTGGAAAACAGATCATTAAGATGCTGCTTTAAAATGTCAAAACAGGATGCCTGACTGAGAATTGAAGCCTAAAGTGCAAACTACCTCATGCTGTACAGTGAGTTTTTGTTTTTCTCTGCTTGATCCAATGCAATGACACGTCTTTGATATTTCCTGCATTAAAATAATATACAAACATATATTGTCTAAAATATTAGAGAAGTTGATGGATTAATTAATTCTCACTAGGGATGGCTCGATACCACTTTTTCGTGATACTGCAAATTCAAATATCTGATACCGATACCAATCCGATAACTGTTTATTTAACAAAAAGTAGTTTTTTTGTGTGTGTGTGTGTGTGTAATTCCTTTAAATTAATTTAAAGGAATTAATTAAAGGATTCAAAGGGATTTAAGGGAATAAAGAAATAAGAACATAGTTAAGTATTCAATTTAAACTATTTGCAAATACTTTTTTATTTTAAAATATGCATATATTCACTCTTTTCCATATGTGTAATAAGTAAAAAAAAAAAAAAGAAAAAAAACGCAAACCTTTTCCTGTCTCTTCACATTCAATTATGAATTTCATAATTCATGTACATAATAGCTTATGTTTAACTCAAAACTGTGAAATTTCATAAAAAAAGTTGGCAGCTGAACATTTCTGTTGTAAAACAGTTGTCATATATTAAATGTTTTGCCACTTACATCTTACCAAACACCTTTTAACTACTAAAAGCATCCTGTTGGAATTTGCACTCATCTTCTGTGAACAGTAAGGCCTGACTCCTTTAATTTGATTGGCCACCTCAATCATTTTGACATTTCGCTGTTAGATTGCTGAGGCAGAGCAGCCTAAAAATGTAACTTTTAAAACTTCTTGTCATCCTTACAACAAACAGAGTGGTGCCTAATGGAGTGCAGCGTAGCAGCATCAAGGATATCAAGAATGTTTAGTACAAACAATTATATATATATATATATATATATATATATATATATATATATATATATATATATATATATATAGTACTAAAGAATACTCCTGTCATATTCCCTATCAAACTCTATGCCTTTATTCTACAGTGAGCTGAATACACTGGAAAACATAACTGAAGTCAAGAGATGCATCCTGACAAAATGCTTTATAATATATGCATTTGGTTGGCTGAGAACATATCTAAGGCTTTGTATTGAGCACTTTAGGGAATGTGCTCTGTTGATCCTAGAGCTCTGCAATTAAATTAGATTTTTTAATGATATGCTTTATTCAAATCAGTCCCTGGTGGACCTACTAAGACAGGTGACTTATTGACTTAGGAGTTTGTGCATTCAAACATGGCATGAAAATGATGTTAGCGTCAACAGATTTTAGTGATCCACAAACATCTTGAATATACATGTGCTTACCTTTTTGCATCAAACCAGCGCTGGCATGACATCCATTAGCCATGCATGATTGCACTTTTGAGTACATTCAGTTTTTAAAATGAGCTGCAGATCGCTGTTATCCTTGGAGAGCATGCATATTGTGGATTATTGCTGACTGCTTGATGTTGTTTCTTGCCATCTGTGACTTGCAAACTCTGGGTGAAGCAACATGGGTGTGTTTCATAATTGGAGTGAGAGTTTCCGAGCGTTCATTAGCACCTCCACAGCTTTTCATTTAAAGCAACTTTTCACTTGACTGTAGGAAGACTCATTCTGGATTCAGGACATCTAAAATTAAAATTACAATCTGAAGTTGGAACAGCTCTACACTTGATCCAGGAGTTAGCTCTGTTGCTATAACAAAGCTTTGCATTTATTAATCTTATTTAATGTTAATTCAACATTCACTAATACAGTATTAAATTCAAAAGTTGTATCTGCTCTAGTGTTTTTTGTATTTTTATTAACTAACATTAACAAAGTTTAATAAATACTGTGACAAATTTATTGCTCATTGTTAACTAATGGGACCTTAGTGCAAAATGTTACTTATTTCCTTCATCATATTACACATGATAAACATTTTTAGATCAGTCACAGTTCTTTTAGTTTAAGTCCCATGTGTGCAGCTGCACACAAATATGTCTTTCTGACTAGAGCGATCCATCCTGGTGTTTGCAATTACCGTGAGCGCTTGGGGTGGTAGAATCTGGAGGAGATCAAATCTAGTGACATAATAACTTGGTGATTCAATAACTTGGTGATTCAGGACACAAACTTGTGATTTGCTCTATCCCTCTGACCTGGATGAAGAGATTAGAAACATCTCTGATTAACTATCCACCATCTTTCAAATACTGAGCTTATACACGTCTCGTTGATGAGCTGTTTTTTTTTTTTTTTTTTACTGATGTGAGCATGTTCATTCTCTCTTTGACACTTTCACCCACACCCACATGCATATCTCTGGATTTGTTGTATTTAAAAGAATAGTTTACCCAGTTTCAAATATTTATGCTGATTATTTTTCTGTGGAACAGAAATGGAGACATTTTTAAGAATCTTTACCCTTTTGAAAAAGAATTGCACTTAATTGTATTGAATGTGCACTTGTACTGTACTTCAAATCTTAAATGTATGTTTTTAAACAATTTTACTTGCATATTATTATATATACTATAATATTAATAAATGAAAGGTATAGGGAGTACACTTTCATGACTATATTTCTCAACAAACTTAAGTAAACTTAAAAAAAAAAGTGCCCTTTTTATAATGTCAAATTACTTTAAAGCGCATTATTTTTTGCCATGCTTTAAAGAACTTTACTTGTGTGTTGACCAACATGCTAAAGCATATGTTAAGTACTTGATTATAATTTTAAATGTAGTGTGTTATTCAACATTTATTTATTTGCTTATTTTAAATGTACTGAATTGCAAGTGCATCATTACAAAATAAATTATAATGCATTTTCTTTTAATTGCAATTAACATGCGAATATGTATCTGAAAACATTACATTCAGTTCGCACTTAAGTACTGTATATTACTTTAAAGGTGGTGTCCATAACTTTTTTTTGGTTAAAAATGAACCAAAATTAATTTCTGAGCAAGTACATAATCAGCCAGTGTTCAAAATCATCTCCTTACCTTAGCCCGATTCACAACGGTAAGCTTGTAATAATGTTTTCTAATTCGGGTGGTACTGGTAGGTTTCCGTGGGAAATTCAAACATGCTGCCATTCATCTTTGCGTCATTATGTCACGTCTGTTTACATAAAGAATGAGTCCCAGCTATTTGGCTATATCGCATATGGGGTGGATCATTTATAGCCTTTTCTCCAGTGGTGTATAAAGTACTTGAAATCCATACTTGAGTAAAAGTATAGATATCTTACCAAAAAAATGACTTTGGTAGAAGCCTCAGACTCTGGAGTCTGAGGCTGATTTGGGGCCCTGGAGAAGTTTTGACATGCCATGACATTTGTGCTTTTTTCAGTTGTTCATAAACATATTAATGGAAAGGTGTCATTACACTGTATTCAGCACGAACTAGGCTACCATAATATGTGAGCAACATGTATGTACATGTTTGTATTTTTGAAGGAATAACGTTTATGCGTGGTTATTGAAAAAACAAAGTCACTGAAAGTCACATTTTTTAATAAAAAATAAATATGTGTCCACAAGACTTCTCGGTATTGGAGGTTGTAGACTAGAATTTTTGCTTCAAAATGATGTAAAAAATTATCCTGCCTACTCGTTCATATAAAACAATATATTGATTTAAATATTTTAAGACACTTTTTGTCAAGACTCACAGTATGCTGTATTAACGTTAATATAATGTCCACTCTTGACAGAAAACATGATTTTTGTGATCTCATGCATGCACGTATAATTGCACATCATGTGAAGAAAATTTTGTATAGGCCTATTATAGTTTAAATTACAGTACCAGTCAAAAGATTGGACACATTACTATTATAATGTTTTTAAAAGAAGTTCATCATGCTGTATATCAAAAATACAGAAAAAACAGCAATACTGTGAAATATTATTACAATTTAAAATAATGGTTTTCTATTTTAATACACTTTAAAATATAATGTATTTCTCTGATGCAAAGCGTCTGAACATTCATGTTACCTCTATGGCATTTCATATAGGCTTTTAGCTTAAAAGCATGCACATTTTGAGAAATATTGATGGATTCTCATATGTTTATGTAAATTTTCTATACAGAGGAGTAATATTTATTCAATATTTATTGTCATCACTATGAGTGCTGGATACTGTGTTTTCAATTCATACTTGCAGCCGGAGGGCACTCTGTGCAACTTTAGTTCACAAATGTCTCGTTATGAAGAACAGCCATACCATGTGACATTCCAGGAACTAACAGAGGCTTCCAGAGATCACTATAACGATGGCTATAACATGCAGATAGACACTTATGAAGATAATAAATACATGATTGCGACAATGTATACATGTATTTCCTCAGAATTTGCGTCTGAATAGCACTTGCTCCGTGGGCGTGGCCGAATTAGTGGATAATGAGCTGACTCACGGACATCTGACATGTCTCTCTTTACATACAGATTACATAAACAGAGAATTTTTGTTTTTGATTTGACTTACATGATTTAAAACCTGACATTTCAACGTTTCTTTAGACATAAGTCTCATTTTTGTGTGATTAGTATTCACTAAGTTACGTTTCATTTTCTGAGAACTATCAGATTGGACTTCGTTCAGAGGGAGACGACAGATCACGCATCATGTTAGTTTTCTTTATTTTGCAAAAAGCATACCATTTTGTTTTTACTCTGAGTGTACATTCTATAGTTTCAATTGATATATTACTTCTGTCTCTATGACAAAAAATGACGGAGTATTTTAAGTCTGTTTTGCTGCAATGTGAAAAAAATCCTGCAAAACGCGCCGGTGCGTTTCCCGACTCCAGAGGGTTAATCACCATTGGTAGCATGATATTGTAATGCTTTTTTTTCTCAGTTGGTCAGAACAAAAGTGGCAGATTTGTTACTTATTTGCTCAGATGACATTCTCCAGTGAAAATTCTTATTTTGGTCATACTTCCGAGACTACAATCTGTGATTCCAAAGTACCTGTACAGTATCCACCAGTGCAGTGACTGACAGCCACACATTCTCCTCAAAACATTAGATTCATGCACGCTGAGGAGCCGTGCCGATGCACAACCCACGTAAAGATGATAATTCCGCAAATAACTGCAATTGCAGGTTTCGAACAGAGATGGCGACAAAGAGGTAAAACTTACGGACTGCAGCTTGAAAGTATATTATTTCCATAATAAGTACTCTTTTTAAGTGTACTTCTTTTTCACATGGGTATACTTATCTGTGAACCTCCAAAAAGGACAAAATAAAAACGAAATAAAAAAACATCATAAAAGTAGTAGTAAGTGAATATGACACGTCTTCAGTAGTCATACTATATAAGACCAAAATTTAAAAGTTCTGACATTTTCTGCATTCAGAAATAAAAAATTTAGTGATGCAAAAGTGCTCCAAAGTGCTTGTCCTGTGTAAGGTTGCGGGGATGCTGGAATCTATTCCAGCATACTGGGCCCCAGGCAGGAAAAAAACCTGGACAGATGGCCAGTGGCGATGTCTTAGGTGTGACATAACTGACGACACTGGCTCCCATGTATTTCAACCAAACGAGACATAGCAGTTGAAATACACAGGGTGGAGAATGAAGTTATGCTGAAATATATTATTATGAAATATATGATTATGAGACTATGCTGAAATATGCCACAATGTTGACTATTGTTATTAGTTATAAAATATAACCTGACAGAACTAAGCAGTTCACAATTAACTTTAGGACACAATGCCCTACAGCAGTGCAAAGCAATAGAAAAATGACCTTTCCATTCACAAACACCCACTGGAGATAAAAGGGCTTAAATGGACAGAAAATAATTAGAAATCATACACAGGAGATCTGATCTTCCCATTGAACATGACACCAAGACGCATGTTGCCCATTTCATGTCTGGATTTCGAAACTGCTTGACTCCTAATGAGGCTGGGAAGGTTTGTTTACCGTTCATCACCTCATTGCAGCTTTGTCCAATTTGTTAGTGACCTCTGCCTTCTCGGCACATATGATGAAACAGTTCTCCCCTCACAGGCGAGCTTCAGGTGTGCTTCACCAAACATGCTGCATATTCCCTGCTGGCTTATTAAAAGCATATTTGCATTTCAGATTTGTTTGCAAACTTCAGGAGCTTCTTGTTTTGGCCCCTCTCCACCGCACTAGCCAGGGAAAGTGTAGATTAATGACCATACAGAGATTCTCATTTGACACAGAGTCACTTTGGAGTTTAATACAAATTGCAAATCAGGTGTCGCTTTGAGTCGAAATGTCAGCCTCCAAACGCACTTCACTTTCAAGTCCTGCCGGAGAGTCAGACACGAGATCAGTTAATGTTTGTTCCCAGAGGATTAGAACATTCCCATTATCTGTCACAGCTGAATTTTAATTCATTTTTTTCAGGCAGGCAATTGTATCAGATGTGAAAAGCACTTGCATTTGTGCATCTTTAAACTGTCGTGCCTCCGTTTAAAAGAGGGCCTGTAATTAAAAGAAACAAGAAATTCTGATATCAGTATGCATCACACATGTAATATTTGAATTTAATTGGAATATTATTCATTATTTTGTGGGCTCTACCAGAACCCTGCTGTAGCTATTTCAGGCCAGTAAGGACACTGTCCCAGGAGATTTTCTTGGTGAAATGCCAGCAGTCGGGTGACAGGTGGCACTGCAGCAGAAGTATTCATGTTTAACTTGTGCGTTCCCAAAGCCGCTGGTCTCTGAGCCCTGACTAAAACTGACAGAGAACTACAAAACTGCATGTGACCTTGCCTGAAAATCTTTGGAATGATGTGAGAGTGAAACTCCAGAGGATTTGATTGAGGTGAGCTCTGAGGTCTGATCTCAATCTCAGCTGTCAACTTTTGCAAAAGCATCTAGATATAAAACCTACACAGACACATGAAATGGTTTTATTTGGGCCTTGAGCTGTAGAGGGATTCCATTGGTTTGGGATTACCAGGAAAATGTTTGACTGATTTAACAATCTTGGATGTTCCAGCCTGTACCTGCCTGCCAGATTTGTAAGAAAAATTTGAAATACTGTGTGTAAAATCTAAAATCATTTCAAACTTCTAAAACAGCCTTGATGATCTCAAATGAGTCTTAACTGTGTGTATTACTGATATCAGGTGTGATTTGTCATTTACTCATTACATTATATTTTTCAGATGGCTCTTCAGAGTGGCAGCACAAACATTCACACATTTTAACACATTTTACTTTATCACTGAGCTGGGGAAGAAGTTTTGACTTCTGAAAGCTATTCTGTTTTTATTATTCATTAAAATCATCCCTGAAGATCAAGGACAAAGTTTTGAGTCCTTATGATTCCTCCTGTAATGCTTTAAAAACTATTCACAAACTACTTCTATCTCAAAGTCTCATAATTTAAAGCTGTGACTAACAGTTCAGTACTGTATATATCTTAGAAATTTAATTGAAGCTTTTAACAATTTTGACCGTTTGCCTGCCCCTGTCACATAATAAATTCAAGCACACGCTGAGAGATTAAGACATGCATTCATTCACATGGTTCTCCAAAGCAGGTTTATTTAATCAGTGGCCTGGGGTCCCATGTGTTTCAAATGATCATTAAGACATTACAAGATCTGCTTTTGGAGACAGCATCATGTAGTCGAGCTGTTCAGCTCTTCTGAAATTTACAAGATCTGGGATTATGACAAAGCTCTCGGCTCTTGGAGTTAACCTCTGCTCTGATGAGGAACATCTCGTCCTCGTCTGTTCCCCAGCTCATTTTAATGGTTTTGGCGTCTGAAGCCTTCAGCAGCTGCAGGCCTGTGGCTGGCTGAGAACCTTAACATCCCATTAAATGACCCGTCTCACCACCCCGCCGACATTCAGCAATGCTAAAAAGTTCACAAGTGCCTCTTTGTTGAAGGCACTTTGACTAATATGAGGTGCTGTAATTATAGCTGTGGTGAAGGGCTTTGTTGAAGTCAAGGGAGATTAATGAGTGGACACAAACTGAAAGCACACTTCAGTGCAGTGTACTAGTACAGAAGTACACACAAGTGTGTTGTTAAAGTGCAAAAGCTTGTGGCTGAAAAAGCAAAAAATAGAGTACAACACAGGTAAAGTTCCTCTGCAGTAAAATACCCTATAATGATGAAGGTCGTACTATGGATGTAAATTAGAAATGTTTCTATAATCTGGTATGTTCACATTTTCAAATTTTTACTGAAAGTTTATTAGCATGCATTGTCCCTATTAAATAAATAAATGCATTTTATTTTCTCTCAAAACACTAAATAGTGTCAGGATTCTGTACTTTGTCATGTCTTTTATTTTGTAATTTGCAGTTCATGTTCTTTTGTAGTTCTTATGGTCCTTGTAGTTCTTTCTGTTCATGTTAATTAGTTCCAGGTGTTTCTTATCTCAGGTAGGCCTATTTAATTATGTGCTCTCTCTTGCCTGTGTGAATTATTGTTGATTCGTGTGCCTTTCATGTGGTTATGGATTGAAGCCTTGAGCCTACACTTCATGTCATGTTTCATGGTCAAGTTATGTATATTTCTCATGATTTGAGCTATTAAACACCATTTTATCTGCATATACTGTAGATCCAGACTGTTTGACTTTTTGAGGCCACGTTACAAATCGCAACAAACACCAGCACAGCACTTTCCTAAACACTAGCAACTGTGAAACTGATCCATGAGGAAATTTCATGCAATGATTTATAGCTAATGGGAATCACTGCATGCCATATAGTATAGCACAAAACAACAAAATGCAACATGGCGATGAGAAGTGAGCCAATACAACTCCAAAAACATTCTGGTTAAATTATCTGGCGTAAGGGAAAGTGCTAATGACTGCTTTAAGTCCTGGAGATGAAATCAGATGAATAACCTTAAATTGATTTTTGATTCCTGGATGTCTACAGATAATTCTGAAACCACATTGTGTACAGGCACAAACACACTATAAAACACCACCTTTATTTGGCTGTCCCATTCAGGATGTCATTTTCCAACAACGCTACAACTCAATCCAAAGCAATAACTTACAAACTAAAGTTCTTGTCTTTCCTTTCTTTGCCTTGCTATCCATCAAAAACAGTGATCGGATATGCTTAGCTAGCAACATAACTTTACGTACCTTTGACAGAATCATCAGGATTCCGTACACAGCGCAAGAGCGTACGTTGTTTCATAATGATGGCCACCGCTCTTTCATAACTCAGAGAGACTTGTTAATTTATCCTCCTCAAACCCCCCGCTGAAAGACATTCACACTTCAGCCTCATTCCTTGGGTATTTCCACCATCTGATATGACATGCCATAAATCAGCAGCGGTGGGCTGACACGTT
Source organism: Hypophthalmichthys molitrix (assembly GCA_037950675.1). Classification (NCBI taxonomy): domain Eukaryota; kingdom Metazoa; phylum Chordata; class Actinopteri; order Cypriniformes; family Xenocyprididae; genus Hypophthalmichthys; species Hypophthalmichthys molitrix. Next base: position 6,906,715 of record CM075507.1, on the reverse strand, counting down.
TGCAGCGAGCCCCCGGTACGAGCGGGCCAGCGGAGATTTCTCGCTCAGATAACAACTTGCTGTGGAAACCTTTTATTCACAGTGAATCAACCAGGAATTTGTAGGCTCAATAAATCATTCAGTCAGTAGGCGGTATGGCAACTCTGACAATTTTTCTATTTTGATGATGAACGTATTGGTGGTAAAAGGGAATGAAGTATACACTTACATTTGCATTTATTTTCTTGGCCAATACTTTCTTACCAAACCATGGTTGAGTGTCTAGATTCAAAACAAAGAGTAGTGCTAGTGCATTTTCTACCTAGAAGGAAGGTCAAAATCTTGCAGCACAGGCATGAACTTAGGCTTTTGTTTTAGTTGAATACCCCCCCCCCCCCCCCCCCCAAACGACACACAAAAACAAAACCAACAAACAAAACTATATGTCGCTGCATTACATGTCGATCAGATGTCTCATCCTCAATTCTCATAAACATTCCCTGCTGGACAGCTAGAAATCTATACGAGTGGTTAACGCATGAGTAGGAGGAAGTTGAGGTCTAGATTGTGTAATTCCTGAATTTAAAAGACCCCTGATCACTCTTATAAGGATTGAATCAAACTGCACACATGAGGCACTTATGTTTCAAAACTACCCTTGAAGCAATGGGAGACATTACTTCACGTTTAAAAGTAAACTGAGGGTAAGAGTGAGAGCATCATGTTGGGATTGATCGAATCTCACTTAAGGCCTTTTCCCAGGAGACAAGCTGGAACTGGGTAATTTGAACAACCTTTGTGCTCCATTAAATAATTAGGCCAGACTAAGAGCACAACCCTGGAGATCCTCCACCATGATCAACACTCAGACCCTCTGGGGATTATTGCCAATGAACCCCAAGGTTGAATGAGCAAGGTCATCCAGACATGATGACAAGATGGAAAACCATTTTAGATTCCTTATCTTCGGTAGAATGGTCTAGAAGGACCAGAGGTGGTGAATCTGTATTGCATTTGGAAATACTTGATAAATGACATCATCAGAGTTCCATTGTGTCTTATTTCCAGATCAAGGATCCCAGTGATATTTTTAGACCTATGTTTTTAAATTCAAACTTGCAACATGAATGCAATATGGTTGCCAACTTGAAAATCTGCAATGGATAGCCATACAGCATAATGCAGCATTTGCTCACAGCTGATCTGAAACCATTCAACCTCCAATGACTGTAAAACACAGCTAAGCTAAGAGGCCAAACACAACTAAATATGCATGAAAATCAATAGATATCTGGCACCACAAGAAAGAACAGTGCCTGGAGTCTTCATCTCCATTTATTACTGCTGATTTATTTATTTTACGCAGACACTATTACTGTGGACTGACCTCTTATAGGGGAAGAAAAAATGCTGTGTTCAGCAATATAGCCAGTGTTTTTGTCCCTGGTTCTTTGTCGGCGGTACATAATAGTCAATGTGGTCCTCTGACAATGAGTGGAAAATAGATATTTTACCAAGGTCTCAGAGGAAACATAGAGTGAAGTCGTTGATACAAGTCCATCCATCCACCTCTTGTCAGTTTGTCTCTTAATCGACTGAGCTGCATGGCAGGTCTCCCTACCGCATACACGAGGACTCCTCTGAGATGCTCTCTGCACCAGATAATGACACATCTCTGGGATCGAGGGGGATGATGGAACTGGAGTGTTGAATTGGTCCATCCTCAGTGCTGCTGTGTCTTAATCTGAGGCTCAGTCACTTTGCTTGCTTGAAATGAAATATTGTTTTATGAAAGTATTAATGATCTTTTTATCTGAAGGTTGGATGCAGGATGCCATTAATCTGAATTCCAAGCCAATATAAATAATTAATAATTATAATAAATATTAATTATAAAGTTCTTTTTTTTTTTTACTGATATTCATTCATGCTATAGTATAATCAGTATTATCAGTTCTTCAATATCTGGCCGATAAATGCCACCGTTTAGTGGGTTTCTAAAAAAAAAAAGTTAATTTCAAGTAAGAAGTATGCATCATTTTAATCCTGAAATTTAGACAATTTAAAACAAAGATGAAAATAAATTTGCAAACATGACAAAATAACTTTGCGTAAACGTGTTAACATAAATACTACTAACAACAAATTTTCATAATCATTATTATCATCATTATTATTATTAAATAAATAATACTAAATATTTATTATTCATATTATGCATAACAATAAAAAAATCTTATCCATGTATCTTTGTTTAGTTAAATCTTTATTTAGGAGTAACTCACATTTCAATTTTACATTAATTTTTTTCCTGAAATATAAGCATCCTCTCTGGGGCAAAGGTCACCAATCTGACCCCCTGAATACAGCACAGACCCACTGCCCTGTTTATCCACAATCACCATTTCAGCCTAAGAAGTAATTAGTTGTATCATACATTAGAAACAGTTGTATCTCTTCAGTTCATCATTCTTTGACATCCAATTACATAGTGCAGACTGAAAAACAATATATATGACCAAAAGGACGATAGATAAGAACTGGGAACTCATTCTTTGATGGGGGTGTCACAGCAGACAGATTCACTGAACTGTAAGATGTGTTTTTGTCAGTTTACTTAGACTCCAGTGGAGCGTTTGTGGTAGAGAGCTATCAAAACTGACATAAGCAACCACCGAAGGGAAACAAATGTAAGCATGAAAGTTGTCATTTCTTGTTTTGACTATTGAAAAGCAATATGAAGACAATATTCCAGCAGTTGTTTCTATTAGGCATCGTGGCGGCCATAAGTGCTTATTGGTTTCACGCTGAGAGCGCGTCAGATTGCTGCTGTAATTCAAGCGCAGATAACTGCCTCTCACTGAGTTAATAGCTAGAGCATCATCACAATCCTGACCTTTGTTTTATGTGTTGTCTTGATTTTGCAGAGGAAAAGCATTTATGTTTTAATTACATTGTAAACAAAGCATTTGATTCCAGGCTAATTGATTTTTAATAGCAAGATTTGCATTATCAGACTCTTTGCCTCCTGCTGTTTGTTCTAGCCTTTAGCGTAACCAGAATTACTGAAACATTACATTGCAAAGAGAAATATTGTCTTTTTTAGAACACATCTTGACCCTGAAAGGTTTTTTGGTTGTAGCTAAATATTACTATCAGCATCAACTCATGCCTGTGTCCAAATATGTGTACTTTACATACAAAAATGTATATCATGTCAAAATGTGAACTCTGTGAACAATTGCAACCATTGATACTTAATGGACACTGAGTGGAAACAGCTAAACTATTTAGGAACATTCATAGATAATCATTTTAAATTGGTTGAGAATACAGATTATGTTTTTAAAAAGGCAATGCAGAGACAACAGCTTATCTGAAGATTAAAACATTTTTTCCAGACAGCAACATATTGTCGGCCCAGATCCGGCCCACATCTGGTCCGCGTGGAATTCACATGTACCAGATGTGGGCCGGATCTGTGCCAACACTATGTTGCTGTCTGGTGGGAGTAAACATATTCTAGAAACAGTGAGTCACAGATTCGAACTGAAGAAGACACCCATGGATTTGTAGGCGTATATGCTGTATGTACATATGGGAATTGTAACATTTATGTGGGAAGTAGGAGGCGGGAACCGCCGAATGTTGAACACTTTTAATATATAAAATAAACAAACAACAAAACAAAAGTAAAATGCCTGTGTTTTGAAATCGCCCATCATTAGATATTGTTGAAAAGTTTTTTTTTTTTTTTTTGGCGCACAAAAAGTATTCCCGTCGCTTTATAATATTAAGGCTGAACCACTGTACTCACATGAATTGTTTTAAATATGTCTTTAGTACCTTTCTGGATCTTGAGAGGTTCAGTGACATTGCTGGCAATAGAGGCCTCACTGAGCCATCGGATTTCATCAAAAATATCTTAATTTGTGTTCCAAAGATGAATGGAGGTCTTATGGGTGTAGAACGACATGAGGGTGAGTAATAAATGACATTATTTTCATTTTGGGGTGAACTAACCCCTTTAAAACTGAGTAAATTGTATATAAGTACTCAATGTAAGCTTGGAGAAACCAAAGCTTGAAATTGACATACAAAAATGTATATTATATTTTACATGGAATTGTTTATGTTTACAATGATTCTTTGAGTAGCCTAAGTATCAAAGTTATAAAATTAAGTAAAACCTACTCAACTTTCTGATACTGGTGTTCCCATCATGCACTGGGGCATGAATAATTAACAAGATTGTATTTATTTACATATATGTTTACATGTTTTAGATATATTTACACTATGTTATCATTGATTTTGTTGTTAGGTTTAGTAACTTGCTGTTTTGTGACATCTGTAGTTCATTTTCCCATTTACACTCAAAAACTATCCACTGATTGTTACCATTATTGTGTATTGTGTACCAAGTATTGAGGTCTCTGTGTTCAGTCAGATACCTCCTTAACTACTGTTGTCCTACAAAGTGTAACACTAAATTTATTCTGTTGTTTACTTAAGTTTCTAAGTAAACCATACGCTTTAAAAACATGGCTTAGTGTAGTGTTACATTGTTTGAGTAAATTTACAAACAAAGAGTGAGTAAAATGTATGTGAAACAGAGTATTGCAGACTAAATTTCAAATGAGTAAGTAGAATTACTCAAATTCTAACTCTGGCCTGGTTAAATTTACTTCTTTATTAATTTTTACATAACTTAGTTAAGTAGTTTTAATTAATGCCAAGTTTGTTAAATGTATACTTTAAAAATAAGTGCAAAAACTTGCAAAAGAAAAAATACATTTTATTTATTTTTATTTTTTTTCTCTGTGTGTGTGTGTGTTCGATTTTCTATGTAGAATTTCTTTTAATTTTTGTAGAATTTATGTACACTGTGAAAAAATAATCCTGTTTTGTTCTATAGAAAAAAACTGGCAGCTGTGGTTGCAAGAATTATTTTGTAAAAAAAAAAAAATATATATATATATATAGTAAAATGTAAACATTAACAACCTGTAAATTTACAATTTGTGTCATACACACAAATACAAAATACCATCAGGTTAAGGCATGACTAAAATAATGCAATAATTTAATTTAACAATATAGGATCTAACATAAAACTATAATCTACAAATGTAATAAGAAACAACTTAGAAGAAATGTAATTATCCAAAACGAAAAACCATCAAATGTGAAATGTCACACAGGGAATTCTGGGAATGTCATTTTAAGGCTTGTCAATGTAAATTATAAGATGATTTGTTCTTTTTTACTTCCCCAAAAAAAAGTATATTTAACAGTATTTTACTGTAAAATTACATTAAATGTTACAATATATTTTTAAACAGTGTATTTTTATGTAGTTTGGATTCTCTGCCTGTAGGTTGTTGTTTTGATGCCTGTATGGTGAAGCCTAAGACAAATTTTCACCTTGTGGACAACAAAAGTAACTAACTAACTAATCAGTATGATGTGTGAACGTGCAGTGTTGATGAAACAGTTGTTGAACCCTCGGGCCAGTTGACCTTGGGGCCGGTAGCATAGCCATTACTGTATGTTAAGCCTGTGTTTTAAGAATTCGTATGACCAACAAGCAGTCTTACTTTCCAGTGTCAAATTAGGTCAATATACATTTTTATGTAACTGAAAAAAATGTGTATATATATATATATATATATATATATATATATATATATATATACACACTACCAGTCAAAAGTTTGGACACGGTAAGATTTTTATTGTTTTTAAAAGAAGTTTCGTCTGCTCACCAAGGCTGCATTTATTTAATTAAAAATACAGTAAAAACAGTAATATTGTGAAATATTATTACAATTTAAAATCACATTTTTCTGTTTGAATATATTTTATATATTCAATATAAAATAAAGTAATTTATTCCTGTGATGGCAAAGCTGAATTTTCAGCATCATTACTCCAGTCTTCAGTGTCACATGATCCTTCAGAAATAATTCTAAAATGATGATTTGCTGCTCAAGAAACATTTATGATTATTATCAATGTTGAAAACAGTTGTGTACTTTTTTTTTCAGGATTCCTTGATGAATAGAAAGTTCAAAAGAACAGCATTTATCTGAAATACAAAGCTTTTGTAGCATTATACACTTTAGTTCAAAAGTTTGGGGTCAGTAAGAATTTTTATTTTTATTTTTTTGAAAAGAAATTAAAGAAATTAATACTTTTATTCTGCAAGGATGCATTAAATCGATCAAAAGTGACAGTAAAGACATTTATAATGTTACAAAAGATTATATTTCAAATAAATGCTGTTCTTTTGAACTTTCTATTCATCAAACAATCCTGAAAAAAAAAAGATATATATATATTGTACACAAATATTTTGTACAATTGTACACAATAAATGTTTCTTGAGCAGCAGATCAGTATATTAGAATGATTTCTGAAGGATCATGTGACACAGAAGACTGGAGTAATGATGCTGAAAATTCAGCTTTGATCACAGGAATAAATTACTTTATAAAATATATACAAACAGAAAACAGTTCTTTTAAATTGTAATAATATTTCACAATATTACTGTTTTTACTGTATTTTTAGTTAAATAAATGCAGCCTTGGTGAGCAGACGAAAATTCTTTTAAAAACATTAAAAATCTTACCATGTCCAAACTTTTAACTGGTAGTGTGTGTGTGTATATATATATATATATATATATGAACAGTCTTAAAGAAAAAAAAAACATGACTAACTTGTAAGACTAGTCTTAGCAGTTTATGCAACCAGCCCCTGGTGGCTGTGTTCAAGTGCTACAAGTACCAATAAAAACATTTTTCAAATTGTACATTTATAATTTTGAAAGTTATAAATTATAAAGTTGGTCAAAAAAAAAAACAAACAAAAAAAAAAAACAGTGGGTCAGAACAATACCAACATGGCAGATGTACGTCAGAGGATACTTCAATAAATGGTCGAGAAGTTTCAAATTTACTACAAACTAAGTACAGGCATTTGGACTTTATGTAGTATATAAGCTGTAAACATATTATTTCTCAGTCATGTTTACCTTTTGTTGTACTGTAAGTTTGCCATTCTTGAGTTTATGTATTATCACCCATCGCCAACAACCCCAGTGCCGAAATCTGCCGTGAAAATGTAATGATCTTTTATGGCATATAAGAAAATAGTCTTACATTCCCAGAGGACATACAACAGTTGAGCTGTCTCTCACTCACTCGGCAGCTCTTATCTGACACATGCCAATAACACGTGTCACACAGATTAGCCTCCCAAATGGACTAGCATCATTTAATTAACCACAGAACTGAGATCAGTGTCTCAGGAGGTAGTGTTGTGCTAGAAGACAGAGCCAGAAGGATAGACATCATCTGTAGAGCTTTGTCATTTTGAATTACCACTTAACCTCTCTGGAAATTTATCAGATAAAAATGACTGAGAACTAACCGGATGGTTCTAACATGCACTGACTACTAAACAGTGAACTGATCAATTCCTGAGTAAATTGGATGAAGATTCAACACTTTTGTGAACAGGAACTGTGCATATGAAACATAATCACAACCTTAATATACTGCTGAATAAACAGCTATGATTCCAAAATGGACTTAAAACAGTTTAGATGGTCAATGCTGCTACTTTACAAGCTCAAATCTGGCTGGTCTATGTTCACACATACAGAAGAATGTTTTAAGGCACCCCAGTGTTTTGAAATTAACTGGCTATGTGCTTACAGTTGTCTCAACTTCTCAGACACTAACCAGTATAAATGTCATGATCTCAGGAAAAATCTCTTTTGGGGTGTATGAGTCTGTCCATAACAACATTCGAGTTCCCTAGTTGTCTCGTTATTTACCACTGTGCCCTTTCACATGCATGTAGCTACATAATGTTACTCTTCCCCATATGTAATTTGTTATCCCTCGTTGATTAATATACAACACCCTGGACTAGTTTTCCTTATGTTCTCGTATGAGTTGCTTGGGATTTGCTTTAAAGAGACATTCCATGTGGGACAAACCTGCAGACCATTAATCTTTTTATACAAGTGCTACCTAAGCAGGGTGGTAATTGGATAACTCATTGTTTCTTGTGAAAACAGAACATCCATAATATCTATTATCTCAAGATTACTCTTGCAGGATTTTTCTTTTTTTCTTATGTATAGAGCCGGACCCATGCATCTATCTTCTCAAAGTACCTAAATTCATCTTTAATAAGCAGTTTAGGTGGGGGTGGTAAAGCTCTCTCTCCCTGCCAAGGATGATATAAAATGAATACGTAATTGCCTAATTAACCCGTGCCTCTGCAGGGGTTTCATTTGTCCTGATGCACTCCCCATAATAAAATATGCTTTAGAACGCCTATGTAATTGCATCAACTCTGAAAAATATATAAATAATCATATGTTATAAATTCACTTTCTGTGACTGAAATAACACCTCTTTTTTTTTTTTCCTCCCCCCGACATGTGTATCATGCATGTTAAGGGTCTTGTTTTTGGATCTGAGCTACACCCTAGTGGATTTATTCTGGGCTTGTTAAAGATCTGATTTGCAGCCTGTTTTGTTCTGGGATGGGCTTGCTTTCAATAAATCTCAGTGTGAAACTAAGTGAGGCAACATTTAAACCCTGAAGTAAATAGTGCAGGAGACACTGGCAACAGTTCCAAAAGCCGTTAACCTTTCAGTTTTCATTTGGACTGTGATAGTTATGTGGAAGTCACCTTTGGCAAAGAAAAGATGGAAAGGTACCAAGCATTTCCTGATTTTATGTCAAAATCAATCCTTTCCTTACCCTCCATTGTCTTAGAACATTCAAGACTGAACTAGGGTTGCCATATCACTTAATCCAGCCCAAAAGATTGCTCAAAAAACCCACCCAAATGTAAGACAAAACCTCTCAAAATTAGCCATTACAACTGTAATGACAATGTTAAGCACCTGACCAATAAACTATTTCAGTGTTCTGCAGGAGTGGATCTAGAAGATTATTTCTAGGGTGACATGAGGACTAGGGGTGCTACCCACTAAGCCACTGTGCTGCCTAAGTAGCTGATCTTACTGCTGCAGCAGCCCCTATTTTCACAGGATTGTAAATGCAACGGCAGTTTTTGTTTATTTACATTTATTCATTTTTAGTATTTAGTAATTTATTTGTAATAAACACTTTTAAGTGGGCTATTATAAAAGTAGCCCTATTATTTATATAATGAATTATGTTTTTTAAAAATCATACGAGCAGAGTGTGACATCATATTGTAACTGTTGCGGTCAGTGTTGGGGGTAACACATTACAAGTAACTTGAGTTACGTAATCAGATTACTTCTTCAAGTAACTAGTAAAGTATTGCATTACTTTTTCAATTTACAACAACATATCTAAATTACTTTTTCAAATAAGTAACACAAGTTACTTTTTCACATCTATTGACTGATAGCTCTCCTGTCCTCATGTTGAGAGAAATAAAGTGCAGAGGTGTTGTGTGTGCTGTGTGAACATGATGGTTACTGTAGTTCTAGACTAAATGTGAACATGCCTTTACTCATCTCACTTGCACGGAAACATTCAATAATCCATCTAAATGAATAAAAACAGTGCAATCTCAGAATTGTATGCAAACCTGTAATAACTAACCATTTTAAATTACACAAATATACTTTATGTATTTAATCTTACTTTATTAACCAATGTCTTTGCTGGTGACCTTCAATGATCTAATTCAACCAGACTAATAAGCAAAAATTACTTTAGATTAGATTAGATTAGATTTTGAACTTACTTTGCAACTGCTATACTGGCATACTGTTTTTCACATACTACTATATATAGGAAAGTATTCGATTTAGACGCAGCGTTGGTGTTGTATAAAGTAGGCAGGTTTTCTGTGTACATTTTTATTTCCTGTTGCTGTGCAGGCTCTTTTATTCTATATGATAGTGTAAACAGCTCAATAACCCTTTTATTTAAATGCTTAATTTATGTCCTGCAGACCTAGACCGTCCGTTGCATTACGATTGCAAGCAGTATCAGTAATGTCAAAAATGTGATGTGCAGTCGAATGTCCAAGTGTGTATGCTGTTTAAATTAGTGTTCTCACCGATATGCTTGTAGTACTTCATGGAGTTTTTAAGTGTTATAGACTTGATATTGTTTCTAAATGTGGTCTTACATTGCTATTATTGTTCCTGTGATTAGGATCATCTTATTCTTATTGATGTAATTTTCCGTTGGATGGCAAAAGTTCAATATTCATAATGCAAGTGGAGCAGGTAGTCTGAACACTACAATAAAATGCTAGTTACAGTGAAGCAGTTTGAAAAATAATATCATTAAAAATAATATACCACAATCACAGATATCCTATCCCACACGGGATTAGATTTCTCAAAAGACCGATGAGTTAGATGAAAAACAGGAATTTCCCCCATAGTTTTCAGAGATTGTGTGGGTAAAAACACCGACAGAGCTCAATTTGCATGGGACCTAACGGTTGCGGGTTCGATTCTCAATCCTGGCAGGAAATGACTGAAGTGCCCTTGAGTAAGTCACCCAGTCGCTCCCCGGGGGCCACAGAAAAAATGGCTACCCACTGCTGTGTGACCCACCGGCTGTGTGTGTCCATGGTTTGTAGTGTGTGTGTGTGTGTGTGTTCACTACTCACTACTCCTAATGTGAGTGCACTAACTTGGATGGGTTAAATGCAGAGGACAAATACCGAGTATGGGTTACCATTAATTACGGATGAATTCAAGTTACAGGAATTTTTGTGACAACTGAAATGAATAGATGTTAGAACACTTTTTTGGAGTGTTATAGAAGGCCTTGAAAGACCTTTATACATTACCAAAGATGAGATAAATTAATGCATTATGTATTTTTCTCTGAGTTCAGGTTGATGGGGAGGCACAACAATATTGCTAACAATTCCACAAAGGACAGTGTCAAGCCTGCTGTCACATCCGAACACTGCACAAGCGCCAAATCGAAGGATGTCCTGAGGACAGGAACAGTTGGCAGTCACATTTGGCAGGTTACACACTACTAGACAGGAATGGGTTAGGTCTTGAGGGGACCCGCATTGTAAATGATACCTAGTTATTAGGGCCTTTCTGGAACATCAGCAAGCTGTTGTGTCCAACTGCCTCATTACCCTGGTGGTATCTCAGGCTCAAGTTGCAACAAGGACCATAAAACTAGAAAGTGCTGGTGCCAGGTTTCTTCGCAGTTTCTTGCCCTCTGTCGACTTTCAGATGATGACTTGTGGGCAGATGGATAGAGAATAACACATGTGAGTGCTCCCCAAACATACACGCGCCGCCATCAACAGATGTGCCAAGCAGGTTGCTGGAAAGACACAGAAACCCCCTGCATTCATGCATTTCTGCAGCACTCAAGGCAGAACCTAACTAAGTTAACACTGCAAATGTCTCGTACCGGGTAAGTGCTTAATTGTTCAATTCATAGCGCTTGACCTTGCTGGAATTTAATTAATTAGAGCAGTAGGAAGGTTAATTAGAACTGTAAGATGCTCATGCATCACAGAAAACCGCTTGTCTTAATTCACCCTGTCAGAAGTTGCACAAATTGCTTGTCACTTATTGGATTTGTACACTATTAACATTATGGACATTTTGGGGATGTTTTTGTGGTTTTCAAACATTTGAGGACAATCACTGTTGCGCACAGAGACTACAGGGATGACTTATGAATAAAGATAACCACTCACTGTTTGCTCCGGTAACTGTCCAAGCTGTAGTGTCAAACCTTTTTAGCTGAAATGCATCTTAATAACTATGAGCAACAGCTGTCCTGATGATATTCAGAAGTTGCCCAATACAATTATATAAATAATTATGTTTATGTGACAAACAATTATTTATAAGTGGAGATGCACCAATATTAAAATTCTGTCCAATATCTTAAGTCGATATGTTATGGATGGGAACCCACAAATGGCTGCTATTAAACTTATATTCTATTTTTTTTTATTATCGCAAGGTGGCCACCACTCCCGAGCCTCGTCGCAAGGTGGCCGCCACTCCCGAGCCTCGTCGCAAGGATGGCCACCGAGCCTCAGTCAAGATGGCCACCGCCACCACGCCTGAGCCCTCCATCCAGATGGATGCCGCCACAACTAAGTCCTCAACCGTAATGGTTCCCACACCTGTGCCCCCTGGCCTTTTAGTGGAGTATGAAGGGATGTCCTGGAGCCCCGAGTCAGCTCCAGACTCCGCTCCAGTCCCCGAGCCCGCTCCAGGCTCCGCTCCTGTCCCCGAGCCCGCTCCAGCCCACGGCTCCATTCCAGCCCTCAAGCCCATTCAAGAGTCTCTGCTAGCTATAACACCCAGAGTCTCGCCCAAGTATTTTTTTGGGGGGGGGGCTATCCGTCCCCGAACATGGTGGCCGAGCCTGGGGTCTGGGCCAAGGCCACGGAACCAAGGGAGCCTGACCCGCTATGGCGTCCCGAGCTGCCAGCACTACCATGGTGTCCCTCTGGTTCCTCACCTGCACTACATCTGCAACCACTGATCTCCACCAGCTGTCACTCATCATCTCACCTCTATAAAGACTCTCACTCCCTGCACCACATGGTCAGTTCTCGTCACTGTATCTCATCTGTGTTTAATGTTAACTCTTGGTGTATGTAGTGTTATCCCGGTTTCTTGGATTAAAGCCACTTCATTGGATTCTCCCTCGTTGAGTCTTTATCTCCAACCATGCACCCTGACAGGTAGTGTGTGTGTGTGTATGTACGTAATATATATATATATATATATATATATATATATATATATATATATATATATATATATATATATGATCTATAAGCATGTTGGAGATCACACATTTCTTTCTAAACTAATTGTCTTAAACTCAAGAGAAACTGTATGTCTACCATGGTTGTAGAAATTAATTTCTTTGCATTTTTTATTGTACGTGAAGCTACTGAACCATTTACATTGAAACAAACAAACCTAGACTGAGACCTAGAAAAATTATGAGACCTGTGAGAAAAGGATTTCTTATCCTAATGGATAACATTAATATCAGAGCCTTCCTCTGTCATTCACATTGATATAAATTTAGAAATTGCTGTAACCTCAAGTTTCATGTTTGCTAAGTTTTGTGAAGTTTGGTCATTGTGTTCACAAGAAATTAGTCACACTTTGGGCCACACCCCAGAGTATATTGGCCCATGTCTTTGAAACGCTAAAATGAATCTAAATTCTTTTGTTAAAGGGTTAGTTCACCCAAAAATTAAAATTCTGTCATTAATTACTCACCCTCATGTCGTTCCTCACCCGTAAGACATTCGTTCATCTTTGGAACACAAATTAAGATATTTTTGATAAAATCCGATGACTCAGTGAGGCCTGCATTGCCAGCAAGATAATTAACACTTTCAGATGTCCAGAAAGCTAATAAAGACAGATTTAAAACAGTTTGTGTGACTACAGTGGTTCAACCTTAATGTTATGAAGCAACAAGAATACTTTTTGTGTGGAAAAAAACAAAACAAAAAACAAAATAATGACTTTATTCAACAATATCTAGTGACGGGCAATTTCAAAACACTGCTTCATGAAGCGTCGAAGCTTTACATATCTTTTGTTTCGAATCAGTGTTTCGGAGTGCCAAAGTCATGTGATTTCAGTAAATGGGCTTTGTTACATCATAAGTGTTCTGAAATTTCAATGGTTCAATGTGACTTTGGCAGTTTGATACACGCTCCGAACCACTGATTCAAAACAAAAGATTCATAAAGCTTCGAAGCTTCATGAAGCAGTGTTTTGAAATTGCCCATCACTAGCTGTTGTTGAATAAAGATGTTACTTTGTTTTTTTGGTGCACAAAAAGTATTCTCATCGCTTTATAACATTAAGGTTGAACCACTGTAGTCAAATGAACTGTTTTAAATATGTCTTTAGTAGCTTTCTGGACATCAAGTATTAATTATCTTGCTGGCAATGGAGGCCTCACTGAGCCATCGGATTTATCAAAAATATCTTCATTTGTGTTCCGAAGATGAATTAAGGTCTTACAGTTGTGGAAAAATATGAGGGTGAGTAATTTTTGTGTGAACTAACCCTTTAAGTTTTTGTCAGGAGTGTCTCAAGATGGTGCATACCAAATTTCGGGCAAATCAGACAAACGGCCAAGGAAAAATTTGAAAAAAGTAGTTTTTTCAAAAAACTCAAAATGAAAGTGAAGCTTTCAAAGTTTTGTGTGAACCGAACCAATGGCCTGAGGAGTAAATGTATGTATAGCGCCATCTAGTGTCTGACAGATGCATCTGGGGGAGCATGAGTAATTGGGGAGAGGGTGTAGGATTTGGAACCATCCCACCAAGTTTGAGATCTCTTCAATTTATGGTCTCTGACACCCAGAAACTTTTAGGGCAGAAATAAAATTGGCAAAACAGTATAAATACAATAGGGTTCCAGCACCTTCAGTGCTTGGATCCTAAAAAAGAGATTTGGTTTGAAAAATAGCTTTGATTTAGGTTTGAAATAGGTTTGATTTTTATCATGTTTCTACAGATTGGTGGGATTCTGCATATTTGAATATAAACCATATGAGTCTCATGAGTCTCAAATTCTAAGCTCTAGGCCCTTGCAACTTCAAGGCTAAAATGACTCTGTTGGTATTTCCCCAGAGCACACTAATACAGCATCTTAGACCTTCTGGAATCAATGAACTCCATATATTCCTCTCCTGCTGAAACGTCTGATTTAGGGTATCATTCACTGTGTGGAATGCTGAGGCAGTGTGATTTTCCATCCCCTCAACAGCTGTAATTGACAGGCAACATTGAAGGTAAAATGGATGTGTCTTGCTGTATTATGGCAGGTGTGTATTGAGCTCCAAAAATAAAGCAGGCAAAAGCAGCTACTCATATTGAATTTTTGATTTATACATTTGCTCTCATTTGGATTGAGTGGCTGCTCTGAACAACTGACCTATATCTATGAATGGACAGCCTATTGAATTCTAAACTACCAGTAGGCGTTGAAGTCACCTGAAGTTCTCCATGTTAACTTTCCCAACCATCAGAGGGCATCAATGACTGAGAGCCAATACCTTGACATAAAATGATCGGATCTGCAGCAATATAAGTCAAACAGGATTAGTTTTTCATGATATATGTCTGTAAATAAATTGTTACGTTGATGACTGTAATATGGTCAGTAAGTGCATGATAAGCAATATACATAAATCATTAAGATGTGTGTGTCTACTGAACACTTCACACAAAATATATTTCTGTATGTATGTAATTATACAAGAAATACTATGGACATAGGATTGATTTGGGATTGATTCAAATTTTCCGTGACAATAGCGGTTGCAGGGAAACCAAAGGGCATGTTGATGTGTTTTACTTTATGGACCATGGAGGGCACATGCTGGTGTGACTACAAAACTGTTGCAGCAATCATGCAAGACCTCGCCAATATATGGGTAATTGTTAGCTGTTATGCTAGAAGAAAAGAAGAAAGAGGTGGAGAAAACTGTCTCTTGGAATAGATGGAGAGATTGCCAGGGAGATCCGGTTTGTCTTCCCACACCTGCACACCGTGAATGATCATTGATGACGGTATTTCACAGCGCTGGAGGAGACTGTGTGTAAGTGGCTTTTTCTTTGTTTCGATGACACGGAAAATCAATAGCTGCTTGTCCTCACTGGAGCATGTCAGCCGTTTTGAAGTCATCATGTTTGGCAGACAAGTGTCCCAAGTAAATAAGATATTGTTAAAGTGCAGTTTCAGGAAACAGCTGAAACACTTGTTTTTATGGCGAAATGGAGATTGCCCGCATTCACGCACCCTATATGAAATTGGTTCAGGGACAGAAACTGCCTCTGTGCAGTGGAAATGGTCTCTCTGTGTTCCATCAAAACTAAATTAGCATTTCAATGGTGTGACATACGTTTCCAATAGAGCTTTATTACCTATCTCCATGGTTTTGCTGGTCAAAACACTTAAAAATTAGTTTAAAACACAAACCTTGGCTTCAGTTTGGAGAAAAAGAATGAAATAAATGAAAACATGAGTGACAAAACAGATTGGGAATGTATCATATGTTGTGTCATTTGTGACACTAAAGAAAAAAATCGTGGTCACACTTTAGTAACTACCATGTACTATATTAACTCCTATGTACTAAATTTAAATACCCACAAGACTACATATTTACTGTATAGCTACATGTATTTCTGCAAAATGTTCACATTTTTATAATGAATTTGAGATATGGTTGGGTTTAGGAGTAAAGGAAGGGTTGGGATTAGGTTTTGGGGTAAGTTTGGGTTACAGTTAGGGATAGTAAACTGAAAAATGAAAATTCGGTCAACATTTACTCACCCTCAAGTTGTTCCAAACCTGTATGAATTTCTTTCTTCTGCTGAACACAAAAGAAGATATTATGAAGAATTTCAGAAACTAAACAGGTAATGAATACCATTGACTTCCATATTGTTTTTTTTTTTCCTATACTATGGAAGTCAATTATAGAGGACATAAATAAATACGTAAATAAATATATAAATAAATCCACAGAATTATACATAAATAAATATATAAATAAATAAACGTGCAAATAAATACATAAATAAATATATAAATCCACATATTCCTGCATAAATAAATATATAAATAATTAAATGTGTAGGAGATAAATAATTAACTAAATAAAACAAATTTTGGGGGAAATAAAAAAAAATGTTAAAGGAAATGCTAAGCTGAATGTTGACTTTTTTTTTTTTTTTTAAACTGTTTATTCATTTTTGAATGCAGCTCTGTATTTATTTTTCCTTGGCGCAATATGCTAATAAGAGGGTGTCAATCAAACATCAGAAGGTGGTCTGTATTGGCTGATCGTTGTACAAGTACGTGAACATACTAATATGCTATCTGCTGATTATATTCTCTTCAGAGTAGATTCATCTATACACGCTTTAGGTCAGTTAGGAGCTACATTTTATGTGGCTGTAGATCTGTTTGTCTGCTAAAAGAGCGCAGTAAAGTTAGTTTTTGATTTGATATTCGCCGCATATTTGCCTAGGCTGCTAAAGGGACCATGTGCAAATTCCACTCACAGTCCAAAAATATAAACGTCCAATCATTTAGTACACAATTTTTTTTAGAAAAAAAAAAAAAATTCACTGTAAGTCACCTGGGTTTTTCATGTTCCAAAGCTTGCAGTACATTCCTAGTGGCCAGACTGACTTACTACAGGTGAATAATGCAAAATATCACCTGTAGCAAGTCAGTCTGGCCACTAGGAATGTACTACAACCACTGGAACTTGAAAAAACAGGCCTAGAATAATTTTTTTATTCTACAAATAATTGTGTACTGTACATACATTAAGGTAGGTATTGGCAAAATTTCACCTGTAGTAAGTCTGTCTGGTCACGAGGAGAAAAAAAAAAACACCTTTAGGTGAATTACAGAATTTAGTTTTCAAAAAAATGATCATGTACTGCACAAATGAGATATTAGGAGAAGCTCATATTCAGTAAGTCAGTCTGCCCATTAAGCATTTACAATTATCTTGTATCGTTCATTCATTTGAATGAATGATTGGACATTTATATTTTTGGACTGTTTTGCACACGGTCCCTTTAGCAGCCTAGGCGAATATGCAGCGAATATCAAATCAAAAAGTAACTTTACTGCACTCTTTTAGCGGACAAACGGACCTACAGCCATATCAGATGTAGCTGCTAACTAACCTAAAGCATGTATAGATACTCTTAAGAGTATATATAATCAACAGATAGTATATGCTACTGTATACTATTTTCAACAGTGTCAGCCAATGGCGGCATATAAAACGCCTTCTGATGTTTGATTGATACCGTCTTATTAGCATGTTGCACCAAGGAAAAATAAATACGAAGCTACATTAAAAATGAATAAACGGTTTAAAGTAAAAAAAAAAGTCTACTTTCAGCTTAGCATTTCCTTTAACTTTTTTTTAATTTATTTATTTTCCCCAACATTCATTTTATTTAGTTAATTATTTATCTCCTAACACATTTAAGTATTTATATATTTATTTATGCAGGAATATGTGGGTTTATATATTTATTTATGTATTTATTTGCACATTTATATATTTATATATATACTTATGTATAATTTTGTGGATTTATTTCTGTATTTATTTATTTATTGTTTTTTGCAGGTTTCGACCTCCATAGTCAATGGGGCCTGTCAACTGTTTGGTTAAACATATTCTTCAAAATATCTTCTTATGTGTTCAGCAGAAGTAAGAAATTCATACAGGTTGGAACAACTTGAAGGTGCATGAGTAAATGATGACAGAATTTTCATTTTTGAGTGAACTATCCCTTTAACAGTGCAACAACAAATGTGATTACAATGCACTGACATGCACATATTTAATAAGTATATTGTATCAAATGCTTAAGTACATAGTAGTTAAGGCCACCTAATAAAAAGTGTGACCAAAATCCCTTCATGCATCAGAAGTTATGCATTACACCATACTTTAGTATGAAAGACCTTCATTCCTTTTCTTACTTTTACTTGAAGCCCATTTCTGAGTATGATCACGTACAGTTTGTGAGTTAAAAAAAAAAAAAAAAAAAACTGAAAGCAGCATTGTGCACGTATACATCACAGAACCAAGCTTCCATATCTAGATGCTGAAGCCGACAGGATATGACAGGGATTACAAACTGCTCCTAATAACACATAACTCATTGTTTATTATCTCCATGATGATGTGTATGCAGTCATTATGTTGAATGCAGTCCACTGTATTTCATTGTGTACAATACACAGCATAACACAGCTGTACCAGCGCTTTCTAATTATCATAGTACCTGTTTGAGGGATGATCCTGTATGGTTCTTCTCATAAATCCAACAACATCATCAACATCATTCACCCCTGTCATCTGCTTCATCATTATGTCATCTCCATCACTGTCGTCATCACTACCAGCATCATCATCACCACCATCTGTGTCATCATGATCATCATCATCATCATCATCACATAAGGGACCTGTAGGATAGATCTGTGTGTTATTCAAGGTATGTCTGGGTTAAAGGTCAAATAAATAATGATGAAATAATGAAGTGTCCACAAAAGTCGTGTCATCAGAAAAGCCATGTTAGGCTCTGCACACTAACCTCAGCACGTCACATCTTATAAGCTTTAAGAATGCTCATTTAACTGATGTATCTATCTGTCACAGGAGTGCTGAGGCTCTTCGAAATTAAAGATTATCTCACAAACCACCACCAAGTAGATTTATGAACCACATGCAGCTCTACAATTATTTCTAGTGTTCCTGCACAAAGGGTGTGTGGTGCCTGTTGCCACACCACGGCGGTTGAGAAATTGAGGGGCACTGGGACTTTTGCTGTGTAGGAAAGCACTAATTCCTCCATTTGATGTAATTATGGAGTCTAGAAGATGGACCTGTTAGATTTATATGCGCACCGACACGTCCTGACATAAGACTCCTATGACACGTACTAAAAGGGGCATTTGTCACTGAGCTGACGCAAATGTATGCAGCACACTGCCTATATCCCAGTAATTACAACATGTCCTGTTATTCACGCTCATGTGTCGCCTCCTGTGTTTCAATAACTGTGACTGTCAAATGCATCCTTTCCCCTCTATTTTTGCTCTATTTATTTTTCTTGTCAGTGTTTTGCTATAATAACTTCAAGGCTTGCTGAAGTAATTATTAAACAGTTTGCTTGTAATTGTGTGTAGAAGGTAGTTTATTTCTGAGATATTACAGCAATATTTCTGTTATTTGTATGGCTACATTCTATGCATCAGTATTCATATTCTCTTAGTGAAATTAGTGTAATTACTGTTTCTTAACAAACTTTCATAGAAATTCCAGCTGGAGAAAATCCATAGTACTGAGGAATTTTTCATTTCAGCACACTTCCGTGTTTTCATCTTGCTCTTTTGCAAAACGGAGGATGGCAACTTTTGTACCTTTCCACATGATTTATTAGAGCTCTACATTCTTTTAATTACCCCACTGAGTGTTTTACAGATTTGTAAAACCATTAGAAAAATCAATACTTTGCTTTTAGGTGATGAATTAATTAATAGAGGGTGAAGTTTGCCCGCAGGATGCAGTAATAGTCACACTGACTGCAGCAGTTTAGATTACACATCACTCATCTGAAATGGGCTGATCTGATTTTATCAGCTTTATCAGAAAACAAATCCATAAATGAACTTGGGATGGCAGTCAAATTGTATAATTGTGTAAATAGTCAAACACTGATATGAAAGTCAGTGAGACAAAGTCTTTGGAAGTGTTTCACCTATTCAGTCCTTATGAAATGCTGTATGATACCAGTATGGCTCTAATACAATCGTATTCTCCTCTCTAATCCATAACAACAATTTTGTCCATGCTTGACACCTCTGTTCGCCATTTTTTAAGCTTTTAACATCTCGCCTTTCTCTTCATGAAGGCTATAAAGTAGTGAGCAATACTCTCAGCATAATAAAATTGACTGATTTAATGCAATAGAAATGATTTAATTTAGAGCAGCATTAATTTGCCATTCAGGCTGAAGGAGAAAGTGAGGATAGTGTGTTTGTCATGAACATTGACAAGGACAATGAGTAAAAAGCCTGCACAATGTTTCAAGCCTCTCATTAGGCTACACTGATTCCTTTAGGGTTATAGAAGATCATGTTGGGGCTTATTTTTTCAGTAATTACAAAAAATTTACATTGCATGTGAAGTATTTCAACTCACCCCTCATTTTGTAGAAAGAAGGAAAAATGTATGCAGTGTTCGAAATGAAAGGTCAAAGATTTAGTATGACTTTAGTATGAATTTTTGAGAATACATACTTCACTCAGTCTCTTGACTTATGTTGCAAAAGCCAACACAAACACTGCAAAAAAAAAAAAAAAAAAAAAAATCCTCTAATGTACTTTCTAGTGATCAGATTTCCCCACAGCAATTAAGAGACTAGCAGCCAGAAATTAAATCAAAGGTTTAATTTGAATATTAGACCTGGAAAGATTGTGTGTGTGTGTGTTTTAATCATGCCTAAAGCAATGCATTCAACCTAATATAACATTGATCCATTTATCTGATCTCCAGTGATTAAATCAGGATGAAAAGGTTTTGCTCTGACACAACAGCAGAGAGGTAATGGGAAAGGAATAGTAGCCATCTACATGCATATATTTGGATAAAAAAGGCAGGAATTAATGACGTACTCCACATAAATAACAACACTTGGGGGATGAATATTACCGCAAGGGACATTACTGTAACAAATAGAGTCATTCCTCCCCTTTTCACTTAACCTTCCATACTAGCCACATGCTTCATGAGGCCGAAGTGCAAAACATGGCAACCCATCAGTGTCTGCTGAAGCAGGATGAGTGTTTCTCTGAGTCTTTGTACCCAGATAGTAACAGTCCCCATTATTCATGACCAAACAGTAGAGGTTATTCAAGTTTTGTACAGACCTTTAAGATGTTACTCGCTCTCACACACTCTCTTTGCGTGTCTTGTGTTTTCTAAATTGGAGGTCAGCAGTAAAAGCATCAGGATAACTCCAGCAGTGAAAGCACTACGGCTTTGACTTTTGGTTTGTCCTCTAGGAAGACAAACACCGAATATTTACCAGTGGGAGCGATGGTGGGGATGTTAGACTATGAAAGCAAAAGAGGTCAGTTAAACAGTCAAGGAAAATATTAATAAACAAAGCTGAATGTGAATGTTTTTGTCTTTTTGTAAATCTTTTTGTGTGTATTGTACATTTGGTTTCATATCTCAGTCACCTTGACTAAAACCTAATATGTGATATGAGTGTGACAACTGACATCTGTCATAAAGCATGAACGAAGTGAATTGGGGTCACTTCTTTACTGTATGACTGTCATAGGTTGATTACACTGTCAATCAAAGTCAACAACTGTCCTAAATTTGATGTGGCCTTCTTAGGGTCCAATTAATTATCTGTCTTCAGGGCAAACATGCAAAAGAATTAGATAGTAGATCAGTAGATAAAACAATAGAATGATCAATAGAACACTGAATCGATAGATAGATAGATAGATAGATCTTTGTGACCTCTGTGTAAGTTCATGTGCTGTTTTATTTGGTGATTTAAACATGCTCGCTCTCATTAACATATATATTAAGTTTTCATTTCTTCTTGTTTCCTCTGTGAAATAGAGCCTGCTGCTGTGAGTCACGGGAGCACAGCGCTGGTCTCTTGGGCTGGTGATAACCATTTTTCATTTCCCTGTCCTGACAGAAGGCAGTTTTGAGTCATTGGGAGGGAGGTCACACCTCTGATGCAAGACTTCCTCGAAAAGGTTACACACTAAAACATTTGTTTGTCTTTGCGTATTTATTTTTTTATGGCATCTCTTAAAGGACAAACAGCAAATAGCAATCTAGTGTGAAGAGTGGCTTGACACTCCAAAGGAATACAATTTGTTTTGTTTGATTTCTCATCTTAATAGTATAGTGAATTTCACTGAGGCAAGCTCTAGAGGCTTTCTGCTCATAGATGTACCATCATAAGAAATTCTATTAGATGTGAAAGAGCACTGAAAAATGAATGATTTTTCAGAGGGGTGAACTGTTGGACCAACATGACTGCCAGTCACCTTGTGAGTTCAAGGACTCAGCAAGATATGGAAACATTTGCCACGTGTTTGAACAGTTCTTGTTGGCTTATGCTCAAATTGCCAGGCCTGACCTTTCCCCTTCCTGGAAAATACATCCACACGATTGGAGAAGGATGGAAGCTGGGGAATATGTTTGCGATCCCCCAGCAACAGCTCTATCATTCAAAATCTTATCAGATAAAAGTGTGAATAATGTTCTGGTGTGACATTAACCTGATAAACATGACATTGGTTCACAGAGGCTGAACATAAAGGTAACGTCCAGGATTTTTCTGCTCATTTTTAGAGTGAGAATGACACAATATGTTTTTCCAAAATTCTTAATTGTCATGTAATTTGGACCATTTTTACTGCATGGAATGAAAACAAGTAAATAATCTATTATAAAAATATAATATTTATATCTTTAATATTTT
Source organism: Hypophthalmichthys molitrix (assembly GCA_037950675.1). NCBI lineage: Eukaryota > Metazoa > Chordata > Actinopteri > Cypriniformes > Xenocyprididae > Hypophthalmichthys > Hypophthalmichthys molitrix. Next base: position 6,883,644 of record CM075507.1, on the reverse strand, counting down.
TACAAATATTGTTGAGTTGACAGCATTCATTAAGCTCAACCACTGAAGCTGATATAGCTGATATATAAATATATAAAATAATTTCAGTTTCTTCATAAATTCTTTTTTTTTTTTTTTTTTTTTTTGGTTGGTTGGTGTTTTTTTAATGTTTATTGTTAGAAAAGAAAATGATAAAAATCTGGTTTTACACTGACATGATCAGAATTTTGATAACAGGGTAGTAAAAACTCATTTAAAAAAATGCAAAACAAAACTAATCAAATAATATTTAGCATGATGATGGTTGACATTTTTAAAAGGTTAAGCACCTAATTTCACTGACCATTTGTTAAAATAGAAAAAAAAGGCCCTACTGAAATAATTTCAGACCCAATTTTGTACCCGAATAGTGAAAGTGACACTTTATCAACAACTTATGTTCACATTTTGTATATCATACCACTCTTGGCTCCTGTCCTCATGTGCATGTGCTTTCTGTTCATTTTCTTTAATTATTGAGAAGTTCAAATATAATTTGATATCATTATGTGGCACTTACAGCAGTCTCCAAGATAAATGTCCTCAGTGCATGTCATACACCAGGTATTAAAGTCCTTAGATTGTCTTAATGGTGTGATATAATGGCCCACATCCCTTCTCAGAGGTTTTTCCTCATTTTAAATTTATGGTGGTTTTTAGTTTTACCTCTGACGGCTGTATGGAGCAGGATATGTCTCATGAATCAGCCAATTATACTATGTGTTTATTAATATGTTATTTACTGCCTGTGAGCGATCGGATTGGACTTACAGAGGCTGATTTCACTCTCATTTGTGAGGGAGCATGTGGTCCCAAGTACATAAGTGCAAAATTTGCTACTAAAAATGGAAATTAGACCTGATCCAGGGGGCGTGAAGTAAGTCGTCAAATTTCCAAGACTAAGAGCCTGACATTAAATGTGTAATTTACGACAGGCACACTTTCTGATTTCTGTAATGACATAAAGCAACAGACGTTGGCAAACTGAATCTGGGTGAACAGAAACAAAGGAACCCATTCAGAACCAAAGTGCAAATATGTGAATACAAGTCTTAAATTAGACATGACTTCTAAAAAGCATTGCATTGTATCTCTGTGGTGTTTAGTCCTGCAGTATTATAGGGAGAATGTTTAGAAAGTATTTCTGGTTTGACGGACATGTCATTGTCAATAAGCAAAGAGAAGTTGAGCCTCCGTCATGAATGTGTTGGTTTATCTGTCATTCCTTTTTCTCTTTGCCCTCCCTTTTCTGACATTATCATCCCAGGAGGAATTGCTCTATTCTTCAAGCTGTCCATTTGTGCTGATGGTTTCTGATCCCCCTCTCTAAATGGAGGTAAGGAAAGGGCAGTAGAGTCACAAACAAAACCCTATTTATACGGTACACAATGCTATCAGGCTAGCCATGCTGGGGACTCATTGATGGAATGACCCTAACAGTGTGGAGGTGAGACATCACCTATCAGCAGCATATGCCACACTCGTCTGATTCCAGCAGGTGTTAGCAACCACCCATTTGTCTGTGTACTTACTTTTATGACAGTTATACAGATTTCTCCTATTTTGCATAATGGATGTAAAATAAAATCTAATTTAAATCTTATTGAAAGTAATTGTGTAAACACAATTATTATTATTTTAATTAAAATTCACATAAATTAAATTAATGAGAAGCTTTAGTAATGCAGACAAACATTTTCATTTAATGTGCTATTTATATGGTGGCACATTACAAAATTCACCTGACTGAAATGTGTACACATACATGACAAAGATTAGTACGTTTTAGAAGAAAAAAATGGTGGTTGAGTATTGGTTACAATGATGTCAGTTTTTGTGCAGTTTTCCTCTAGTGGAACGTGTGTGACTGATATTTCCAAGTAAGTCATATTCATGGATCAACATATTTTGTTGATCCAGGAACAACATTCCTATCCAAAAATGTAACCCTATCCCTACCTCTAAACCTAACCCTACCCATAACTTATTCCTAAAATCAGAGGGAAATGACAGGTGAATAAGAATGGTGCAGAAGCACCTAACTCTGGTTGTAAGCCTAAACTTGATATAAACTGTAAACTTGTCCCTCAAATCTGATTGGTTGATTGGAATGTTGTTCCAGGATCAGCAAAGATGTTGATCCAGGAACATGTTGTACTTGGTGAAATCATGTTCACCATGATGGATAAGGCCTATTCTGGATACGCACACTTTAGGACACTAAGAACATGAAACGGATGCTCTCAGAGAAGCAGTTGTGGAGTTCTTCTTGTGTTCTATGGTAGCCATTACTCTTTCTCTGACACTGTTCGAACTACAAGCCTGGTTGATTGGATAGATCCACCTGCTGGATCTATCCTCAGCTCTGGATTCCAGTTCTGCGACAGGGAAATCAAAGTGACTTTCTCTGATACAATCTTTGTAACACTTCTTTGGGTGACCTCAACTGGTCTTGATACAGCAGGAAAGGGGGGATACGGGAACTGCCCATATGTATAACGTGGCCTGTCCAATGAAGGGGACCCCATTTTACAAGATGTAAAATAAGTCTCTGATGTCCCCAGAGTGTGTATGTGAAGTTTTAACTCAAAATACCCCACATAATTTTTTTTTATAGCATGTTAAAATTGCCACTTTTTAGGGTTGAACAAAAACAAACCGTTTCAGTGTGTGCCCTTTAAATGCAAATGTTTCACACATGTTTCTAAGGTGTTCATACGTAAATAATTTACATTTTAGTGCTATCAAATTCGTCAGTATGTTTCAGTGTCTATTGAAGCGTAATTGTACATGTGGTAAAACCACACTTTACGTAAAAATACACACGAAAACATAAGAGCTTAAATACTCAAGAAATCAAAGATAATTAATTGCAGGTGTGTCTAATGACAGTAACCATAGTAACTATGACAAGGAGGAGAAACACAACCAAACAGTGAACACAGAAACAATGAGAACAGAGAATACATTTCAACATAAAAGTCCATACAAAACAAAAGACACAGAACCGGGGTTGTGACAGTTTGATCTCCCTAATACTATTTTCAATGTTCTACATGCTCAGCAACCACCGTCATCTCTGTCTCTACCAATAGGTCTATATACCATAGTATGTTTTACCATCTCTCTGGATTACAAATAATCTTTTCATTTCGTAGTTTAGATATATATTCAAATGAATGATTGGTATCAAAGAGCACACCTTGGTTCCTAACTGACAACAAAGACTTAACAGAGCAGCCATCAAGTGTTAGACAGTATTCTAGGTTATTACGTGAAGAGGTTTTTGGTCCAAAAATTAGAATCTCTCTTTTTTCTGAATTTAGTAGTAGGAAATTACTGGTCATCCAATGTTTTATATCAGCTATGCATTCCGTTAATTTTGCGAATTGGTAAGTTTCGCCAGGGCGCGATGAAATATAGAGCTGAGTATCATCAGCGTAACAGTGAAAACTAACGCCATGCTTCCTAATGATATCTCCCAAGGGTAGCATGTACAGAGTGAAAAGCAACGGTCCTAGTACTGAGCCTTGCAGTACTCCATATTGAACTTGTGATCGATATGACCTCTCTTCGTTTACTACTACAAACTGATAACTGTCAGATAAGTATGATTTGAACCATGACAATGCAGTTCCACTAATGCCAACATAATTTTTGAGTCTATTTAAAAGAATGTTGTGATCGATAGTGTCAAATGCAGCACTAAGATCCAGTAACACTAATAGAGAGATACAACCATGATCTGATGATAAGAGCAAATCATTAGTAACTGTAATGAGAGCAGTCTCGGTACTATGGTACGGTCTAAATCCTGACTGGAAATAGTCACAGATACTATTTCTTTCTAAAAAGGAACATAGTTGTGATGATACTGCCTTTTCTAGTATTTTTGACAGAAAAGTGAGATTTGAGATTGGCCTTTAATTGACTAATTCTCTAGGATCAAGTTGTGTTTTTTTAATAAGAGGTTTAATAATAGCCAGCTTAAAAGTTTTTGGTACGTATCCTAGTGATAAAGACGAATTAACGATATTAAGAAGAGGATCTATGACCTCTGGAAGCATCTCTTTCAAAAGCTTAGTTGGTATAGGGTCTAACGTACATGTTGTTGATTTTGATGATTTAACAAGTTTAGACAATTCTTCCTCTCCTAAAGCAGTGAATGAATTGAATTTTTCCTCAGGGACACTACGATGAACTATCCGACGCGATACTGTAGTAGACGGTTGCATGGTTATAATTTTCTCTGTAATATTGTCAATCTTGCAAGTAAAGAAGTGTTCGGTCAGGGTGCTTGGATATTCTTGTTTTCTCTGGGTGTTCTATGTTTTGTATTTTATTATTAAATCCGTGTGAGCATTTGGATTCGCCCTGGTCTCATCCTTGTCCATCCATTAGACCACAGAATTACAGAATCCCATATGAAATGATCAATAAGTCATGGCATCATATATTTTATCCATTACTTTACTTCATCAAACCAGTTACCATTGGTTTAATTTAACCCATTTCAACTTCATCTTCAATTTTCAAAAAAAAAAAAAAAAAATCTGGTAACACTTTATTTTGAGGGTTCACTTTAGACATTCTACTAACTATAAGTAACTTTGCAACTATGTCAACTAAATCGCAGAGTATTAGTAGACTGTCTGCATAATATCTGCTAACACTTTAATAATACTATAAGTAACTATAAAACATGTTAACCTATTCTACTAACCTGAACCCCAACACCTATCCCCAGCCTAACAGTCTACTAACAGTCTGCAGTCTACTAGGTTTTTTTTTTTTTTTTTTTTGCTTTGGTACAATTTTAAGGTCCAAAAATCCAAACTGACCACACAGCTATTCTTTCTTTTAAAACCTGATCCCATGCTTTTGTAACCTTCCTCTGAAGGGTAAGTACACACTAAGATCGGATACTCAACTTAAAGGGGACCTATTATGCCCCTTTTTAAGAGATATAAAATAAGTCTCTGATGAGTCTTCTCTGTATGTGAAGTTTTAGCTCAAAATACCCCACAGAGAATTTTTTTATAACATGATAATCTTGCCACTTTTTGGGGTTGAGCAAAAACGTGCCATTTTAGTGTGGGTCCCTTTAATTGCAAATGAGCTGCTGCTCATGTACATAAGAGGGCGGAGCTTCAAGAGCTGATGCTCTGAGCTCCAGTGACAGAACAATCTCACACACTAATGTCAGAAACTCTCTGTAGCTGTGTTTAGTTCAAACCAGAGTCTGAAAATGATGCCTACAGAGCCAGAGAATATTTGCTGCATGGAGACAGAACAGGTATTGTTTAGTTTAACTGCATATATATCTTATGTTGTCATCATGCTTTTATCCACTATTAGTACAAAAACCAAATCTTTACTGATGAGTTTATGACGTTTATTATATATCACACAAAAGATGATGCGTATGTTATCACTCCAGAAAATTACCATAAGAGCTGAATAAAACTACAAGAAGTGTACATTAAAGTCTTATATCTATAAACTCTCCCTTGCATTATCATTAACATACACAGCGAATTACACAAAAACACTTGTTACAACTAACAGTAAACAAATATATACAGACCTTATGCCTTTTCGGGGGTGCTTAATAAACTGGTAAACTTTATATCCGTAAAACAACTCCGATGGACTGTAATAAAGTGTGCGCGCTCTCTTTCTGCTGTAACCAGTATGGCTCCGGAGAGGATCACGTACAGTTTGTACTGAGCCATCCTTGAGTAATAACTTTAATCATGGTGTCCTCAGTGACTCAGATGGCGGGAGTCTATGGTATGGAGGTAGATTTGTAGCTTATCTCCAAATAAATAGATTATGATCCATAAATAAATGTAAAGATATTCACAAAAAATAATTGTATGCACAAATTAATAGAATGAGATCCACAAATATATGTTAGGAGTTTCACAAAAATGTATTAAATTCACAAATAAATAAAATGAGATTTGCTAATAAAAAACATATTCACAAATATGTTTTTATGTCACAAGCACAACTCTGCCTGCATTTATTTGTGAATCACCACCTGTACATTTGTGAATTGCTTTCTGTGCATTTGTGGATCACTGCATGCATTTGTGGATCTCTTCCTGCGCATTTGTGAATCACCTCAGGAATTTGTGGATTCTGAAACAATTCTACCGTCAGGACTGCAGACAAATCCACAAATAGGTCGACTCCACCCACCGACTACTCAAGCCAATCAGAGAACGGCCACGTTGCGCTGACCAATCGTAGCACACTCTCGCTACAACCAATCACGTTTTGCTTTACAATCGGGGGCAGGAACAGACTCTGATAGGAGCTCCGCATTATTCCACCATGGGCGCATCGTTCGAATTGAGCTGAAGTGCTGTTTGTGTGATAAAAACACCCCGTTTACAAAATATAACAGACTTTATTGTGATTAATCTTTTAATTTGATTTGTACATATTTTTGTGGGTGTAATTATATATAAGGTCTGCATTATCCGTCTTCCAAAAAGGGGGCTCTTATTTTGACGGCTATTATGGTCTAAGTGTTACTGATCACTGCAGTAATGAACAAGAGAACGTGTCGGTCATCAGTTTTCTTACGGATAGAACGTTTACCAGTTTGTTAAGCAACCCTGAAAAGGCATAAGCTCTTACAGTGATTATCTGGAGTTAAAAACGGACATTTCATGGTAGCTTATGTACAATACAACTTAATGAACTCATCAGTAAAGTTTCGGCCATCGTTCGGACGGGGTCCGCTACACAAAATATTTTTGGAGTATATTCTTTATATTGCCATCAGGATCAGTGAATCGGGATAAAGGCTATGCACGAATTATGATCATTCACAGATACCGAGCTATAACGTCTACCTGACGCGAGCGGCGCGGCGCGATGCAGCAAATAGAGGGCATTACATATCATATACAAACGGATTACATTATTAGTGTCCATGTAAATGCAGCTATAGGCCTACTGTCTACAAGCAGCACGGTGAGAAACGACGAGTCAGTGGCAGTAAACGGATGTCCCGTTCAGTAGCTATAATACCACACTTGCACAATACCATGTATAATACCAAATATGAGCCTGAATGAGCATCAGTGATGTACCATTACGAGCCTCGGCATCACTGCAGCTATGGTTTTGGATAATGCAAATAAAGAGGTTCCCATGCTGAAAAATACATTTTTTGTATTTATTTTGTATACTGTAAATAGCTTTTACAATAAACTATTAAGTCTGATTCATCTGAAATGTTTTCGTGATCAAGTGTTTGACTGCTGGACATTTTACTTTTAAATGAAATGCATAATCTATAGGCTATGTAATTCAATAACCTGTCACATTTAAAAAGTCTGTATCTTCTCTACAAACAATGGTAATGTTAAAACGTTTAATTAATGTTTAAAATATTATTTAAGGGCCTGTTAATGTTTAAAAGCTGGTTTGCTGCTCATATCCGTCGATGTTTGATAAACTGGGAAATTCTGTTGTTATGTGACGACAGTTTAATCTGTTTTGCAAACTCGCATGTTTATCACAAGGTTAAATCCAGTTAGATAAGTTAGTAGCTAATTATTAAGGCTTTCTGTTCAATCTTAAATAACGTGACGCTTCCATAACGAATCTGTATCCAATATAACCTTTGTTGTTCCCATAACAGAGAGCACTGTTTCTCTGGCAATTTTAAATGGCGCATAAAATATAATAGTTTGGCTTGGCTTGACACACAGACTGTAATATATTTTGTTAGTGGTCTAACAAAATATACATTTTAAACCTATTTTTACTGTTTAAGAACCATCTACTTCCTTTCTAAGCCAAAGCAGGACGAGACCGCCCACGATTGTAAAGCAAAACGTGATTGGTTGTAGCGAAAGTGTGCTGTGATTGGTCAGCGCAACGTGGCCGTTCTCTGATTGGCTTGAGTAGTCGGTGGGTGGAGTCGACCTATTTGTGGATTTGTCTGCAGTCTTGATGCTAGAATTGTTTCAGAATCCACAAATGCGTGAGGTGATTCACAAATGTGCAGGAAGAGATCCACAAATGCGTGCAGCGATCCACAAATGCACAGAAAGCAATTTACAAATGTACAGGTGGTGATTCACAAATAAATGCAGGCATAGTTGTGCTTGTGACATAAAAACATATTTGTGAATATGTGTTTTATTAGCAAATCTCATTTTTAATTATTTGTGAATTCAATTAATTTTTGTGAAACTCCTAACATATATTTGTGGATCTCATTCTATTTATTTGTACATGCGATTATTTTTTGTGAATATCTTTACATTTATTTGTGGATCATAATCTATTTATTTGGAATATTGGAACAAAAATACCCCCATACTATGGAGCCTCCTCTGTTCGTTGGTACATCCAACAACAAAACATTTGTAATGTTTTATGGAACAGACATTGTATATCTCTAATGTTAGCTGATAAAGCGAGTAACTCTGTGCTTCTCACTCAGGGGTGTGTCTGTGCTAACAGGGCAGATCATCACCAGTCATGGCGGGGTTTCCCTACTCTTACATAGGAGTAGGGGGAAATATCAAACAGTGTGTTCTGAGACATTAAAATTGATAAATAGGCATTATAAAAAAAAGTATTGGGTGGATTTTTACCATTATAGGCTGGTTGTTTACACACACTGTGGATACACATCTGTGTTCAAACACCTTATAAAGTGGATTTTGCATAATAGGTCCCCTTTAAGGTCACTGAATTCTTGAATGGTAAATGGCGCAACCCTGGGGTGTAGCTAGGGGGTGGCCGGGGGTAACTGTGGCCACCAAGTAGCGGCTAATGCACAATTAATACAACATCACAAATGGCATAACCTATTAAAACATTTTTTTTTCATAATATTATAGACAATATTTTCATATAATTTTCCGTTTTTTTTTCATTAAACCGTGTCTATTTATGAGAAAGAGTAGCCTATTACCATGCTTTGTCAATGTTTGTCAAAAAAGATTTTTTTAACAGTTTTTCTCGATTGCAAACACACTATAACTGATTCATTTGGCACAATTTCCCAAATTTTTTATAAAAAAAAAAAAAAAAAACATTTCCCAAAACTATAACCACGTTTCACTTGTTTTCACACAGATTCTGATTTTCAAAGTGATTTTCTTAATGACCACAAAAAAATGCCCTTATTTTTCAGTGTTTTTTCTCATCCAGAAAACACAAACATATAGTATAATTAACTCAAGTGTCACTATGTAAACTCAAATAGCACACATTTATTCATCAGTAAACATTCAGTAGCAAAAATGATAACACACCAATCAGAATCTCGGGGGAATATAAACAGGAGCACAGGTGCTTTAGAAATGGCATTTTAGAATCATCAACAGGATTTTATACTATACAGTATAATTACAACTATTGTTAAATAAATGTTCAATGATATCTCCCAACGTTTTTTGAATTTTTCTCTATAAATTGTCGATATGGTAACCAGTAAATAAATACACTAAGTTTCATGTTAGCGTATGTGGAAGTATGTAAAACGTGTGTTACACCTAACTCAGCGTTAGTTTGTGCCCCGCTCACCCCTACCCCCTATAGCACACAATCTTTTCCTGCACCATTTCCATTCATTTTTTTTTTTCCATTGGCAGGTGTCTCTTCGTGCATTCGAAGCCTCGAGAAATGGACCACTTTTCAACACATCTGACTTGAAAGCTCCAAAACTTCATCTCGCCACCACTACCGTTCACAAACTCTCTAAAAACAATGCGTTTATAGAGTAATCAAATCAAACTTTCCTGCATCTGCACAATAATACTCTTTGCCAAACTCTGCCTCAGAAACAGGGTGGAACTTCGTGGTTTTTTCACCAATCGAAAATTTTTATCTGCTAAGACACTACTGTTGCCAGGCAGATTTCCTGATGTCAGGTTATACAGAAGGTGACTGAAAAACCCAATTAATGATAATAAGTTCATACAAATATGCCACAAGCATCATTAATTTTTTCATAGGGATTTTGCATATGGGTTACAGTTTCATTACAATTACAGGGCTCCAGACAAAAAAAAAAAAAAAAATCATTGTAAAGGACACGCCAGTACAGCGCATTTAACACCTGCTTCTCAAAACAACTGCTTCCTGTTTCTATTTAATGCTACGTCACAAGCCTTAAGTGAAAGTGAAAGTGTCGCGGGCAAACATATTATCGGTGAGTTTAAACACTGTTCATCTATATATTTAATCATTATTGGTTTAATCTATGCTAGATTACTAAACTACTATACCCGCAGATGTTTTTATGTTACCCTGCACAACTATGGAGCACTTTTTGAAATTACAGTCGGTAAATACCCAGCTAACAGGGAACGTTTCCATAACTTTCACTAATGTTATGTAAAAGTTATGTAAATGTTAGAAAAAAACATTCCAAAAATAATGTTTCAGGAACAGTCTTATAATGTTTTCATAGTTAAAATACATTCTCATAACGTTGAGAGGAAACATTCTTAGAACAACATTGTTGGAACGTTCTTATGATGTTATTTGTACTTGTTGAGCGAAAACGCTCTCATAACAACGTTCTTGAAACATCTTTATGATGTTATTTGTACTTGACTGATGTTCTCATAATGTTGAGCGAAAACGTTCTCATAACGTTCTTGAAACGTCTTTATCATGTTATTTTAACTTGACTTATGTTCTCATGTTGAGAGAAAACGTTCTAGGATAACATTCTCAGAACATCCTTTTAATGTTATTATTATTTGCTGAATGTTTTCATAATGCTATCATAATACGTTCTGAAGAGAACATGAAGTCACAAGACACATGCATAAGGAACAAATAATGAATGCAAGTTGTATATAAAATATACAGGCAAGCAGGAATAATACATCTCAGCTAAAAATATGTTTTTAGAATGTTTTGATAACATTCCCATTAAGTTATGAATACATTATTCCTAAAATATTTTTTAAACATTTAAAATATCCAGTTTTTAAACATTCAAAATATAAAATATATATATATATTTTTAAATAATACACTATAAGGTCTTTCTTCAGCCTGAAGCATCACGGTAAAATGACAATGTTTGAAATCCAAACACTTATATGCAGAACACAATTTTGTTGTTTTCTTTTTCTATGGTGTTGTTTTCTACATGTCTTGTTAGATTTGACTTGTGTGCTGTCTAGTTGTATGTTTGAGTTTGTGTTCTTTTTTCCCTTGTTTAACTTGGTGGGGTTGTGTTTTTGGTTTAGAAGACGGACAGTATACTTCCCAGAGACTCTAACACAGTTAGTGTACTACTACAGTAAAATGTGAATCTTAAAGTAAAGTCATATCTGTTATTTTTGTATTCAAATATTTAATGCTCTTACTTGTAAACACTCTGGAAACACGTGCCTTAACACAGTTTTTGGTACTTAAAAATTCTGTTACTTTGAAATCCATACATGTGGCTTTAAGAAATTTTATCTATTTTTATCACTTAACATAAATATAAACTAGGCAGTACAGTGGCTCAATGGGTAGCCCTGTCACCTCACAGCCAGAAGGTCCATGGTTCAAGTCCCGGCTAAGCCAGGAGTTAGCAGGTTCTCTGTGTGTCAGTGTGGGTTTCCTTCAGGTACTCCAGTTTCCACCACAGTTCAAAGACATGCAGCAGAGGGAAGTTAGCAATGCTCAAGTGTCTGTGTGTGAGCCTGGTGATGGACTGACCATCCGTTCATAGTGTTTTAAACGTTCAGAAAATATTCAAAAATAACGTTTTCATTACATTTCCAAAATGATAGAATGGAATGTTCCTCTAACGTTCACATAAACCAAGAAAAAAACGTTGTTAATACATAAAAAACTGATAATTTGAACGTTCCGAAAATATTACAAAATAACGTTTTCATAACATTTCCAGAATGATAGAATGGAATGTTCCGCTAACGTACACATAAACCAAGAAAAAACATTCTTGATACATTAAAAAAAACTGGACGTTTTCAATGTTTAAATAGCATTCAGAAATAACATTTTCATAACTTAATGGGAATGTTAGCAAAAAATTCTAAGAACATATTTTTTGTTAGCTGGGTAGTAGGCCTACAATAGATTACAATAGTCATATGTTAAAGTGTTTTAGATCTTTCGATTGACGTGCATTTTGCTAAGCTAAGTAGCCAACACATTGGTTAACTTTAGGCCTATGCTGTAAATAATACAGAAGTCACCGGTGCACATTGAGAGACCAGAAATTATTGCACAGGGTCCTTTTTAACCGACAGTTTCCCTACCTTAAATTAGCACGTAAAAGTTCCTCTTTTCTAGAGAGGTGACATTCTTACAAACGTATATAGGCCTAAATACCACAGTTAGTTTAAATAATATCCAACAATAAACAACTTTCTATAGCTGAATATTTATATCTGTGAATTTAAGATACAATTGTATTACCTAGTTTTATAGTAGTATTCATGCCTCTGCTGACTTTTGCCCTGGCTACTACATTTTTCAATTTGTTCTCGAGTTAACCCTCTCATTGGATGCTGTGACTTTTTAATTAATTTTTTTTTTTAATTAGATTTAATGTTAATTTAATATTTTAAATAAGAATTGTTATTATGAGCTAGTTTTATACGTTTTAGCTTGTTTTAAACTTTTATACGTTTATTGGGTCAATTTCCCATGTCTAGCTGACACATGAGGAAGATACACCTATCCAGTACCGCCGCTCCCTATACGCAGAGTACTCAGTTTGCGTAGGGCACCAACTCCCGGGGGCGCCTTTGCTCAAAAAAAAAAAAAAAAGTCTAAATATATAAATAAACTAATATTCTGTAGGTAATATAGTAATATTACTATTGTATAGTAGTATTAACTTAAAAAAAATGTAAACTGAAAAAGAATTATGAAGAACGCACTTCGCCCCGCCCCCACCTCAGACTGACAACAGCAGTCTGGCGCTGAGAAGCGGAAAAAGAAAAGAAAACAAGATTAATCAACGTGCATAATTTTTAGGTATGTTCACAAACATGTGGAACTTTATATTTTTGATTGTTGTAGTTAATGAGTGAGATTAATTAAACGTGTTTTTTTGACCACCACCAACGCATCTGCCTGATTTAATACTAATGCAGTTTTTTCATCGCTATAATTTCAATATTTTAATGTGCAAGGTATTGGATTTTGAACCATGGTAAAGATATTTGTAGCCAGATTTCACGATTCCTCAATTCATTTTGAGTGCTCGATTTCGCCAAAATATTAAATAAAAAGTAAAATCATAATTAGACTGATTAGATAATTAGACATAATTAGACGTTTTCTAAGGCTTCACGGTATATTAAACAATTTACAAGATGATAATATAGCATAACATACTGCTATCACATATAAACCTACGCTAACATAGGAGAATACTTTCAGAATAAAAGTTTAAACCCTTGCTCTGACTCTGCATGTTTCGATAACATGTTCTTGTTGAAGAAATTACAGTGACTGCAGCATTTATATCATAAAGATCTGGACAAATATTAAAGATTAAGTGGACATTTTAATTAAATGTTGTTTGGCCAATATAAAAAAAAAGGATTTGATCATGCTGTAAAAACAATAGCAAGAAGTGTAACAACAACAATCACCTAGCCGCTGGCGCCCTCTGCAGTCAGACATTGATATCATACATAATGTATGTTGATTGTTTACATTATGTATTACATTATGTATTTTGACAGTGTTGACACAACAATACAGTTCTGCACTCATTTGGCCAGCAGAGGCCCTGCACCTATCCCTGTACTGTAGTGCAAGGTCTGTGAATCAGTAACAGGCCCTGTCCCAGATGGCACCCTAAACACTCGTGGTCTTCCTAGAGTCCGCACTTTCGTGATGTAATGCCTCTTTGAATGTCGGAGAAGAAGTCTGCTGTGGAGCTCGCACCAGTGCGGGCTCGGCAAAAGTGTGCACAGAGGACGCACATCGACCGCAAAGGTGGCGCTTGCGAGCACCCTTCTGAAACCTAAAATCAAAGAACTTATACTGACAAGAAGTGAAATTCAATAGAACGTTCCATTGCAACATCAGCGCCCAGCAGCAGCCCTACGTTTCCGCAAGTATATTAAAGCAAAAATCCAACCTGAATGATGACAACACAGAATAAAATACTATCACTTAGTGATCATCAAATCCTTTTAGCAGTTTATTTTACGGACTTTGTGTTTAAGTCGATTCCACTTTCACAAAACCTTTGCTCTCTAGAAACCCCAGTCAGTTTGGGTTAAAATTCTAATTCTAAAGTTTAAGTATTAGCATTATAAACACTAAATTAATACCAACATATGAAATTAAATTAAGGACATGCATCAGAAAAATTTGGAATGTTAGACAATAAATATATAACAGAATATAACAGCTTGACAGTAAACTGTTTTTGCAGTGTTGCTTTTATTAATGTCCGTTAAAGCAAAAAGTAAAGTAAAAGAAAAAAAAAAAAAAACACACACACACAGACACTGTGTCCAAAAGTGGGAATTATGGGATAACAGACACAGCAATGCATCATGTTCTATAAGGTCATTATGTTTGTAGCATGATCCAGGGGATTAAAACGTATATATTTCAGACCTAGTGGAGTAATTTACTATTACTATTAGGCTACTCCACTAGGTCTGAAATATATATTGTACATTTTAATCCCCTGGATCACGCTACAAACATGATGATCTTAACTTTATTAATTATTAATTTATTAATTTACTATTAATAGTAAATATGTAAAGTTGCACAAAATGAAAATACTCAATAAAGTAGGCTAACTACATTACATCAGATGTGTACGTTAATGGTTGGATTCCACAACTGATAACATAAAACATATATAGGCTAAGACAATACATTTACTGTAGGTGTCATAAAATTTACTGAATTTGAGAAATTTTCTATTGCTGATTTACTGATTTGGCTGTAAGATTCGCCGATTTTGGGTGCGCAAGATGTGATGGATCCTATTGGCCAGTTGGCATTTTCACCCCAGAATGGCTGCCGCGCTACCGAAGCGGCAGCCTGTTACCCAAAAAGCATCAGAGTTTTGCCTCTTGGGTTCTATACTCTTTGCTAAAATTGACAAATGGGACACCCTGCGGTAGGGATGGGTATCGTTTGAATTTTATCAATACCGATACAGATACCGATAACTTATCGATATTATCGAAATTATAGAGTAGTATCGATAACAGTATCAATAAGTACCGGCACTTATCGATACTGTTATCGATACTACTCTATAATTTGGTGCAAAAAAAAACAATGTGAAAATATGTTGAACATTTCAAGTTATTTTATTACTGCTGAACTTTAGTACTATCGTTTACAAATGCTTCTGAGCAAACAGAAAAAGGCACATAAAGCACATTTTAAAAAATAAATAAATTGCCCTTCAAAGAGAGAGAGAGAGAGAGAGAGAGAGAGAGATTTCCTCAGCATACCACAGCACAACATATTTGAATAGCATGTGCATAGGAGCACAACAGAGAATAGAGGATTCTTAATAGAGAATTCTGGCATCTCTAGCTATTTTTATTTAAGAAAATCAACATATTGACTTTCTCAGGGAGCAAGTCATGAACAAAAATCAACAGGCTAAAGAACACTTACACAAGGAACCTTTGCCTATGGTTTAAAAATACCATAGCAAAAACAACAGGCCTAATGTAAATTTCAAGCATTATTAAAGACAAGTAAAACACTCAGTAATTAAAAAGGACAAATAAAAATTTTGCAATCGCAACAAATAAATGCACCTGAACAAATAT
Source organism: Hypophthalmichthys molitrix (assembly GCA_037950675.1). Classification (NCBI taxonomy): domain Eukaryota; kingdom Metazoa; phylum Chordata; class Actinopteri; order Cypriniformes; family Xenocyprididae; genus Hypophthalmichthys; species Hypophthalmichthys molitrix. The sequence goes on along the minus strand of CM075507.1, from coordinate 6,867,838 downwards.
ATGATTGAAATAAACAGTGTTTAAGATGTTCAGAAACTGTAATCAAATGTAAAATAACACTGCTGTCACAGACACGCCAGGTTCCAACATCACCCAATCACAGCGCACTCAATCCCCGGAGTACTAATCATCTGCACCAGCACTAACTCATCATCACCAGCATAAAACACACTCACACACATTCACTCACTGTCCGGTCTCGTACGCACATAGAATGCTATATGCTTACCTCTTGGACTCCATTGAAGCTACCTACCTGTCTCCTTCGTCTCCAAGTCTCCTCGTGTTGTTCCAGTTTGTGTGTGAGTGTCTCCAGTCATCCTCGTCAGCCATCTCTTCACCTCATCATCATTCATCACTCCTGCAAACCAACAAAAAGGACAGTATCACTATTTATCATCACCTTCACTACTTACTACATTCATCTTCACTTACCTGCACTACCGTCTGCTCTGCTGTGTGTGATAATAAAGTCCTGTTTACCGTTACCTCTGCCTCTGCCCAGTCTGTATTGTAACAGAAGACCGGACCAGAAAACATCGTCTTCACACACAGCATGAGCCAACCGGATCCCATTCAGGAGCTCGTCGATGTCCTTCGGCGGGCTCTTTCCACCACTCCAGCATCACCCATCGCAGCGATCACTTCCGCTAACACCGCTACCTCTCCTTCACCACCTGCGCACGCCAGTCCCATGGCTAAACCAGCGCCCTACTCTGGTTCGGCGGAGGACTGCAGCGGATTCCTCCTGCAGTGCTCGCTGGTCCTGGAGATGCAACCGCACAATTTCCCCACCGAAACATCGAAAGTGGCGTTCATCATCTCCCAACTGCAAGGCAAAGCGCTTCAATGGGCTGACTCTATCTGGTCTCAAAACCATCCCATCACTCAATCATACTCTGGTTTTGTGGCTCACTTCCGCGAAGTGTTCGGGAAGCCCATCTCTGATTCTTCTGTTGGTGAGAAACTCTACAATTTAAAACAAGGATCGCTTTCTGTTAATGAATATGCCTTGCAGTTTCGGACTCTCGCAGCATCCAGCGGCTGGAATGAGCAGGCTTTGATAACAACATATCGTCAAGGACTGGATCCTCGCGTGCGGTTGCATCTCGCTGCATACGAGGATTCCATCGGCCTGGAACGATTCATTCAACTCTCCATTCGTTTCGTCACTCGTATGCAGTCGTGTCTTGAAGAACACCAGGACCAGCCGCTGTTCGCCATCTCAGCCCGCCGACCAGAATCCGTCAGCCCCCCAGAACCAGCCAACGAACCCATGTCTCTGGAAGGCATTCGGCTCTCCCCGGCTGAGCGACAGAGACGGCTGACCCAGAATCTATGTTTATACTGCGGTTCTCCACATCCTCTCCACATGCCCAATTCGTCCTCCACGACCCATGGTGAGTGCCATCATACCATCTATTAAGAAGATGAAGCCACTCACCACAACTGTAACACTTACTGCGTCTGACATTTCCCTTCCAGTTGTTGCCCTCCTCGATTCTGGGTCAGCCGGCAACTTCATCTCCGGGACCCTCTGTCGCCAGCTCCGCATCAAGACCACGGCCACGCCGACCACCTACCAGATACGATCAGTGACAGGAGAATCCTTAAGCCGTAAACACATCCGCCGCTGCACCGATGCCATCCAGATTCAAGTCGGCCTGCTACACGTCGAACACCTCCATCTGCTGGTTCTGGAGGGATCCACCGCTGACGTGATCCTAGGGCACCCCTGGTTGGAGCAGCACAACCCAACACTCTCCTGGAGATCCGGCGAGGTCCTGAAGTGGGGCGAAACCTGTTTCCACGACTGCTTCCCTGGGCTCCCAATTCCACGTTCTCCACGCTCCGAAGCTCTTCCTGTCTGTGCCACGACCATCGAGAGCCCAGTGGACCAACGCTCAATCGACATCTTAGAGTGTTACGCCCCCTTCAGCGACGTATTCTGCCCTCAACGAGCCTCCAAGCTGCCTCCACACCGGCCATGGGACTGTGCCATCGATCTGCTTCCGGGTGAACCAGTGCCTAGGGGAAGGATATACCCTCTATCCATCCCGGAGGAGAAGGCCATGGAGGAGTATATAAAGGAGGCTCTCTCACAAGGATACATCCGACCATCCACTTCCCCTGCTGCTTCAAGCTTCTTCTTCGTGGCCAAGAAGGACGGAGGCTTGAGGCCCTGCATAGACTACCGCGCCTTGAATAATATCACAGTTAAGTTCCGTTATCCCCTTCCTCTCGTCCCTTCAGCCCTAGAACATCTCCGTGGTGCCACTGTCTTCACTAAACTGGACCTCCGCAGTGCGTACAACCTCATCCGGATACGCGAGGGGGATGAGTGGAAGACCGCCTTTGTGACACATACCGGCCACTACGAGTACCTCGTTATGCCGTATGGCCTGGTCAACGCCCCGTCCGTATTCCAGGATTTCATTCATGAGGTGCTCCGGGAGTATCTCCATCGGTTCGTCCTGGTCTACATTGATGACATCTTAATCTACTCCCGGAGCCTGGCCGAACATCGCCACCACGTTGCGGAGGTCCTCCAACAACTCCGCAAGTTCCATCTATTCCTCAAGGCAGAAAAATGTTCATTCCATCAGTCTTCAGTGCATTTCCTCGGTTACATCATTGACAGCAGTGGCATCCGGATGGACGAGGGGAAGGTGGAAGCCATCAAAAACTGGCCAACTCCCTCATCCATCAAAGAACTGCAAAGATTTCTCGGATTCTCTAACTTCTATCGTCGTTTCATCCACAATTACAGCTCCCTTGCCAGTCCACTCACCAACCTGCTCAGACACAAGCCCAAGTCTCTGTCCTGGACCCCTGAGGCCACGAAAGCATTCGACCAGCTCAAGGAAGCCTTCACCACCGCTCCTCTCCTCATCCACCCCAACCCAGAGCTGCCCTTCGTTGTCGAGGTGGATGCTTCCACCACCGGAGTTGGAGCGGTGTTGTCCCAGCAGCAGGGGAATCCCAGCCGACTCCATCCATGCGCCTTCTTCTCCCGCAAGCTCAACCCGGCGGAGAGAAACTACGACATCGGCAACCGAGAACTCCTAGCTGTGAAGCTCGCCCTGGAGGAGTGGAGGCATTGGCTGGAGGGAGCCAAACACCCCTTTCAAGTTCTCACAGACCACAAGAACCTAGAATACTTACGATCCGCCAAGAGACTCAATCCCAGACAAGCCAGCTGGGCTTTGTTCTTTACCAGATTTAACTTCACCATCTCCTATCGTCCTGGCCCAAAGAATGTAAAAGCAGATGCTCTCTCCCGTCTCCATGCTCCAGAAGAAATCCAAGAAGATCCAGAACCCATCATTCCAAATGAACTTATAGTCAGCCCCATCTCCTGGTCCGAGGAGTCCGTACCCTCCTCCAATGCCTCCACCAACGCTCCGCCGGATTGCCCACCAGGCTTGTGCTACATCACGAGAACACAACGCACTCCTCTCATCCACTCAGCCCACACGTCACTTGGCACTGGTCACCCGGGGGCCAATGAAACCCTCTCGCTGCTGAGGGAACGCTTCTGGTGGCCCAACATGGCAGCAGATGTCAGAAGGTACGTGCAGGGCTGTAAGGAATGCGCCATCTCGAAGAGCCCACGCCATTTACCATCCGGCAAGCTCTTACCTCTGCCCGTTCCCAACCGACCCTGGTCACACCTAGGAGTCGACTTCATCACTGATCTCCCAGCCTCCAACAACAACACCTGTGTCCTTGTGGTAGTAGACCGGTTCTCGAAGTCCTGCCGCCTAATACCCCTGAGAGGCCTACCCACTGCTATGGAGACGGCGGAGGTATTATTCAACCATGTTTTCCGGTACTTTGGTATCCCAGAAGATATCGTCTCCGACAGGGGTCCGCAATTCATCTCCAAGGTATGGAGGGCCTTCTTCTCGCTCCTAGGTGTGACCGTCAGCCTAACATCTGGTTACCATCCACAGTCGAACGGGCAGACGGAACGGAAGATCCAGGAGATCGGTCGCTTCCTCCGTACCTTCTGTCATGACCACCAGGACTCTTGGAACCAGTGCCTGGGTTGGGCCGAGTACGCCCAGAACTCTCTCCGTCAGCCTTCCACCGGCCTCACACCATTTCAATGCGTACTCGGCTACCAACCCCCACTGTTCCCCTGGTCTGGGGAACCCTCTGACGTACCATCTGTGGATTACTGGTTCCGAGAGAGCGAGAGGGTCTGGGACTCAGCGCATCACCAACTGCAGCGAGCCCTGCGCAGACGCAGGATGACAGCAGACCTTCGCCGGTCCGAAGCTCCCTCCTACCAGCCCGGTCAGAAGGTCTGGCTGTCAACCAGGGACATCCGCCTGCGTCTGCCCTGCCGGAAGCTGAGTCCCAGGTTCATTGGTCCATTCACCATCAGCAAGCAGATCAACCCTGTCACGTATCAACTCCAACTTCCTCCACATTATAGAATTCACCCCACATTCCATGTTTCACTACTCAAGCCTCACCACCCTTCTGTTCCTCTCTCCACAGGACCTGGCGTGGCAGCCTCCGAACCCCCCCTTCCACTTATCCTGGACGACGGCGCCGCGTATGAGGTTCATGAAATCCTGGACTCCCGACGCCGTGGTGGTCTTCTAGAATATCTAGTTGACTGGGAAGGCTACGGCCCCGAAGAACGCTCATGGGTCCCCAGGGACGACATCTTGGATCCCAACCTCCTTCAAACCTTCCATTCAAACCACCCTGACAGACCAGCCCCCCGTGGAAGAGGCCGACCACCATGACGTCGGGGTCCTCGGCCCTCAGGAGCGGGCCGTGGAGGGGGGGGGTACTGTCACAGACACGCCAGGTTCCAACATCACCCAATCACAGCGCACTCAATCCCCGGAGTACTAATCATCTGCACCTGCACCTCATCTACTCACTCATCATCACCAGCATAAAACACACTCACACACATTCACTCACTGTCCGGTCTCGTACGCACATAGAATGCTATATGCTTACCTCTTGGACTCCATTGAAGCTACCTACCTGTCTCCTTCGTCTCCAAGTCTCCTTGTGTTGTTCCAGTTTGTGTGTGAGTGTCTCCAGTCATCCTCGTCAGCCATCTCTTCACCTCATCATCATTCATCACTCCTGCAAACCAACAAAAAGGACAGTATCACTATTTATCATCACCTTCACTACTTACTACATTCATCTTCACTTACCTGCACTACCGTCTGCTCTGCTGTGTGTGATAATAAAGTCCTGTTTACCGTTACCTCTGCCTCTGCCCAGTCTGTATTGTAACAACTGCACTTTATAAATAAAATATACATTACAAATATAGTTACAAAAGTTACTAAGTCAAAAACGCATTTTCTCTTTATCTTTTGTTGTTTGATTAGTGTTGTTAAAGAGAAGGCAGCAGGAATATTAGTGCTGTCACTTTAAGAGCTGCACGGATATCGTCTTGGGTGTCATCTTGCTCTTCACATTAAAATTACTTTTTCTGCACGCACGTTTCGGATATGTGTGCAGCACAGAAAACAGCACACGAGATGTCTTACGAATGATTTAAAATCACTTTTTCTGTGAGCACGCTTTGGATGTGTGTGCAGCACAGAAAACAGCGTGTGAGTCGTCTCATGCTTGAATGGTTTAAATGGGTGGTTCACTGTTTTCTTTCTAGGCTTGATGGTGTATATGGGGCACAGTTTAACATGTCTTTGCTTTGTTTTTAAAAAAAACGCTGTATTTTTCATATATTTTACCTTTAATCTACACCGCTGTTTCCCTTCTCCTAAAAACGCTCTGTTGAGTTCCTAGTTCTATGAAGCCCCTCCCTCAGAAATACACAATTGGCTCAGATTGGTTAGCTGGCCCAGTGTATTGTGATTCGCTGTCTGGAACACGTTGTCATGATTCACATTGCCTGGAAACGCCATGGCCCTTACCATTACGGGCAAACGTATCAGTTTGAGCCTGAATCAGACCCAGATATTAATGATGAAGAGGGTCAAGCAGAACCTCTGCAAGCATGGCTTTTAATGGACGTTTATGAATGTTAAGTATTTTTTATTTGTATTTGTGTCAAAGTGTTTAGATATGCTGTCAACTGTAAATGTTACTGCTGCCCCATAGTGTTCTGATTAAAGCTTTACTGTAGCTGAATACATGTCTGAGTAGTAGCATTTTTGTAATTTATAGCATGAACGAGCATGTGGGTAAACACAGCATAAAAGCCGTAATGAAACAATGCTGTACACTGATAACAGAAACACCAACAAACACCAACAGAAGTTCGCTGGTGTGATTACATAGAAGTTTGTTGGTGTTTGTAGGCGTTTGTTGGAGAAGTATGAAATACAGTGCTCAGCGTAAATGAGTACACCCCCTTTGAAAAGTAACATTTTAAACAATATCTCAATGAACACAAAAACAATTTCCAAAATGTTGACAAGACTAAGTTTTATATAACATCTGTTTAACTTATAACATGAAAGTAAGGTTAATAATATAACTGAGAACAAAATTTTCAGTTTTACTCAAATTAGGGTGATGCAAAAATGGAGTACACCCCACTGAAAGTCTGTGGAGCAAAGCTAAACTTTAGACTACAAATGTCTAATTTAACAAGAATTTAACCACATGTGAGTCTAATTATTCATTACACAGGTGTCCAGCAGACAGTTGACTATAAAAGGGTGTTAAAACCCCTTCCCATTTCATGCTGTCAGCAATGGCACCACATGGAAGAGAAATGTTACTTATCAGTCAGAATACTGTAGCAAAAGTGTTTCAAAATGTGCAGCACGGACAGCTAAATTAGCATTATAATTGTCAGGAACAGAATTAAACATACATTTTAAACATTGTTCCCGAAGTCCAGCGTCCCTAGGAAGAAGACTTGTATGCACGCGACATGGCCTCTCCCACTTTTTTGTATGTTCCTGGGGGAAGTGTTTATGTTGCAGGGTTTATGATGTCACCAACCCGGGAAGAAGCTTGTTGTAGTCCAAACCCTTTGGTTTTGTAGGCATTAAACTCCCATAACTTTACAATATCTCCGTTTGCATTGAACTTTCAGCGCTGTAAGTTTGCAGATACTGTTTATGCTCAAGTAGCAACATTACACACTAACTAAAGTTTAAAAAGTGAAATCGCAATGAACCACCCCTTTAAAGTCATATTGAAATGCATACAAAGGAATCAATAAGAGGAATCGAGATTTTAATTTATAACAAGTATCTGATTCCCAACCCTAACTAGTACTAATAACTTAAAACTTATTTTATAATGAATGTTACCTTCGCCTGAGGCAGGGGAATTGGAGCTGGGAGACAATGGAGACATAGTAAATACAGCGCATTGGTTGAGGTACAGTACATGGTGTGTTTTGTTTGTAAATGATTCATTATATTATCTTATCATTATCATTATATTAGCTTATCGGTTGTCCAGTATTGACCCAATTACGTACCGGTCCAAAAAATACTGGTTCTCATTACCCATCCCTACCCTACGGTCTCATAGACTTAACGGACACGTGCACGCGGCAGCCATTTTCACAAGACCAAAAGTGCATATGAAGTCTGCCATTTGGGACAGGGCCATATAGGTTTAAAGTAAAAAGTTCAATCACAGAAATGAGTGTTTTTTTTCCAGCTGTTTTGTATGTTGGTTTCAAACAGAAGACTAACAAAATAAGAACTTACAGTCAGAGTTCCATTTTTTTTTTTTTTTTTTTTTAATTAAACATTAGTATCTTGACAGGAATCCATTAATTAATAACGAGTGCTGGAGAGAATGATGACGGCTCTGTCACTATGAGCAGTCCAGAAGAAGAACTTCACTCTCCACATTGAGGACAATGAGAAAGTCACAAATATTTCAAGATCAATTACACTTTGTACTGATTTAATGCAGTTTATTTTAAAGATAACACAAATTCACTTTCAGTTTCCAGTTAACCAAAGTTAAAATGCATCATAATATTTGCAGATTCCTTGTGAAATTGGTTGTTTGTTGTGTTTAAATGCAATATACTTTCTAAAGGTGTAACAATAAGAATTGTATGTGTTATGATTGTGGTTAAAATTATTTATGAATCCATACAGTGCATTATAAGGAGCATTACAAGGATTAATTAATGTATTAAAATACTTTTTATAATGCATTATATATAAAGGCTTTAAGTAAAGTGTTACCATTATTTGTTTAAGGCATGGAAATTGATTATAGAAAAAAAAACAAAAAAACATGCTAGTTTATTTGTGACAAATATTCAGTCCACAGTTTTTTTTTCCCCCACTTAGAACCAAACAGGAGAAATCAGACTCACCAACATCACATCTGTCTCTGAAGAGTGAGAGATCAATTCCTCTACCACTGGACTTCAGTGATGAAGCACAGGGAAATACAGAAAGGTTTGATCTAAAGAAACATTTACAGTTAACATGAAAAAGGAAAGAAAAAAAAAACTGTCTTTCATGAGTAAAGATATACTCATTTGCTTGTGACAAATGTTCAGACTGTGTTTTAATAATAGAACTAAAATGGAGAGGTCAGACTCACCGACATCACGTCAGTCTCTGAAGAGTGGGAGATCAATTCCTCTACCACTGGACTTCTGTGATGAAGCACAGGGAAATACAGAAAGGTTTGATCTAATGAAACATTTACAGTACAGATTACATGAAAGAGGAAAAGTATAAACTATCTTTCATGTGTAAAGATAAACATACTTGTTTACCAGTGACAAACATTCTGTGTTTTATTCATAGCACCAAACAGGAGAAATCAGACTTACCGACATCGTCATATCTGTCTCTGAAGAGTGACAGATCAATTCCTCTACCACTGGACTTCAGTGATGAAGCACAGGGAAATACAGAAAGGTTTGATCTAATGAAACATTTACAATTAACATGAAAAAGGAAAGAAAATTAAAAAAAAAAAACTGTCTTTCATGTGTAAAGATATACTCGTTTGCTTGTGACAAATGTTCAGACTGTGTTTTAATAATAGAACTAAAACGGAGAGGTCAGACTCACCGACATCACATCAGTCTCTGAAGAGTGACAGATCAATTCCTCTGCCACTGGACTTCAGTGATGAAGCACAGATAAATACAGAAAGGTTTGATCTAATTAAACATTTACAGTACAGATAACATGAAAGAGGAAAAGTATAAACTATATTTCATGTGTAAAGATAAACATACTTGTTTACCAGTGACAAACATTCTGTGTTTTATTCATAGCACCAAACAGGAGGAATCAGACTCACCGACATCTTCATATCTGTCTCTGAAGAGTGACAGATCAATTCCTCTACCACTGGACTTCAGTGATGAAGCACAGGGAAATACAGAAAGGTTTGATCTAAAGAAACATTTACAGTTAACATGAAAAAGGAAAGAAAAAAAAAAACTGTCTTTCATGAGTAAAGATATACTCATTTGCTTGTGACAAATGTTCAGACTGTGTTTTAATAATAGAACTAAAATGGAGAGGTCAGACTCACCGACATCACGTCAGTCTCTGAAGAGTGGGAGATCAATTCCTCTACCACTGGACTTCTGTGATGAAGCACAGGGAAATACAGAAAGGTTTGATCTAATGAAACATTTACAGTACAGATTACATGAAAGAGGAAAAGTATAAACTATCTTTCATGTGTAAAGATAAACATACTTGTTTACCAGTGACAAACATTCTGTGTTTTATTCATAGCACCAAACAGGAGAAATCAGACTTACCGACATCGTCATATCTGTCTCTGAAGAGTGACAGATCAATTCCTCTACCACTGGACTTCAGTGATGAAGCACAGGGAAATACAGAAAGGTTTGATCTAATGAAACATTTACAATTAACATGAAAAAGGAAAGAAAATTAAAAAAAAAAAACTGTCTTTCATGTGTAAAGATATACTCATTTGCTTGTGACAAATGTTCAGACTGTGTTTTAATAATAGAACTAAAACGGAGAGGTCAGACTCACCGACATCACATCAGTCTCTGAAGAGTGACAGATCAATTCCTCTGCCACTGGACTTCAGTGATGAAGCACAGATAAATACAGAAAGGTTTGATCTAATTAAACATTTACAGTACAGATAACATGAAAGAGGAAAAGTATAAACTATATTTCATGTGTAAAGATAAACATACTTGTTTACCAGTGACAAACATTCTGTGTTTTATTCATAGCACCAAACAGGAGGAATCAGACTCACCGACATCTTCATATCTGTCTCTGAAGAGTGACAGATCAATTCCTCTGCCACTGGACTTCAGCGGTGGAGCACAGAAAAATATAAAAGGGTATTGTCTAATTAAACATTTACAGAGAAGTTAGCATGATAATGAGAAAACATGCAGAAATAGTTATAACGACTAGATAATCTGAAATAGTCAAAATATTAATTTAATTTAAGTTAAAGTTAATTGTTTCATATTGAATATTCCTGCAGGATGTTGTCTTTGGTAGACACCCAAGAGCAGGTGAAGTACAGACCCGCTAAAACAGTCTGTCAGCAGCATTCCGGAGCTCCTGTGGTGTTCTGTAAGACAGATAACATGCACATCTGTATCTTCTGTATGGGGCAAGAGCATCAAGGCCACAGTAAATTCTACATTGTGGTTAGTTTTCCATGAAAATATCTTTTCAGTTATTTAACAGACATTTTAATTTTTAAACATTACATAATTCATGATTGATAAACTTTTTTTTTATTGGATACTCTTTTATTTTACCACAGAAATCTAATGTGTCAGATAGTCAAGCCATACTTCATGATATTATGAGGAACATGGGGAAAGAAGTCTTCAAAACCTTCAAAAGAGAACTATCTGAGGATTACCCAGAATGCTTAGGGATAGGGAATCAGCCAGAGGAGCTCAATCTCTCTGATGCTGCTAAGAAAATAGTGGAAAGCTTTGGAGGAGAGGGGGCACTGAGGATCGCATTTCACTTCCTGGAAAATGGTAGGACTATTCTTTAATTGATGTTTAAATTAATAAATTAAATTATTATTATTATTATTATTATTTTATTGCATCTAAACATTTCTTACTTTCATCTAGCTAATCCACTTCAAAAAATCAAAGATGCCAATAAAGCAAAGCTTAAGAATGAATGTCAATATATAAATGAAGGAAATTCATCTCAAGATGAACAGAGTTTAGTAAAGGAGATCTACACAGATATATACATGACAGAGGGTGGAAGTGGAGAGATAAATAATGAACATGAGGTGTTGAGGAATGAAATTATTTCACAAAACAGAACCACTCAAGAAGCTTCATTCTCATGTAATGACATCTTCAAGACACTGCCTGGACAAAGAGAACGAGTAAGAACAGTCCTGACGATGGGCATAGGTGGCATTGGAAAGACTGTGTCGGTGCAGAAGTTCATTCTAGACTGGGCAGATGGAAAAACAAACCAAGATATTGAAATCATTATACATCTACCATTTCGGGAACTCAACCAGAAAAAGGAGAACTGCAGTCTTCTACAGCTGATTCATCAATATGCTCCTGATCTGGAAGAAGCAAATCTTTCAAAATTGAAAGTGCTTTTCATTTTAGATGGTTTAGAGGTTTGTCAGTATCCTCTTGATTTCCAAAAGAATGACAAATGCTTTGATATAAAAGAGAAAGTTCCTGTGGATGTTCTGCTTACAAACCTCATTAACGGAAATCTGCTTTCCTCTGCTCTACTCTGGATAACTACACGACCATCAACAGCTAATTGGATCCCACCTGAGTATGTCCATCGGGTCACTGAGATTCGTGGCTTCAATGACAATCAAAAGGAAGCATACTTCAGGAAGAAAATCAGCGATCAGAAGCTGGCAAGTGAAATCATTACACACATCAAATCATGTCGGAGCCTCTACATAATGTGCCACATGCCCATCTTCTGCTGGATTTCTGCCACTGTGCTAAAAAATATAATGAGTGATAGAAACTGTAATGAAATACCCAAAACTCTGACTGAGATGTTCACTCACTTCCTGCTTATTCAGATCAGTCTCAAGCACAAGAAGTTTAATGGAGCTGGTGCTGATAACCCAAAGAAACTGTCTGAAGATGACAAAAATATGATTCTAAAACTGGGAAAACTGGCTTTCCAGCAAACGGAGAAGCAAAATTTTGTTTTCCATGAAGAAGATCTGATAAATGGTGATGATAAAGTCTCAGAGTACTCATTGTTCACAGAGATTTTCAGAGAAGAGCTGGGAGTGTACAGGGAAAAGGTCTATAGCTTTGTACATGTGAGCTACCAGGAGTATCTGGCAGCCATATATGCTCACTTTGCATGTGTTAATGATGGGAAAAATGTCCTTGAAAATGTTGAATCCACAAATCTTTCTGATGTACATCAGAGTGCAGTGGACAAAGCTTTAAAGAGCGAAAATGGACATCTTGACCTTTTCCTTCGCTTCCTTTTGGGTCTTTCTGTTGACTCTAACCACAATCTCCTGCAAAACTTTCTCACCAAAGGCTGTTCATGTAAACCCTTTGTAGATAAAGATATGACAGTGCATTACATCCAAGAGAAGATCAAACAGGAACAATCACCAGAGAGAATCATCAATCTGTTTCACTGTTTAAATGAGCTGAATGACAACACTCTTGTTAAAGAAATTCAGACTGCCATGAAATCAGGAACTCTTTTGGGTAGTGAGCTGGAGCCAGAACAATGGTCAGCACTGGCTTATGTCTTGCTGAAATCTGGGGAGGTAATAGATGAGTTTGACATGAAGAAGTTCGGTACATCATCAAAAAACCAGCTAAGACTGCTGCCAGTGCTCAAAATCTGCAAAAGGGCCAGGTCAGTTTTTATTGCTTACTCATGTCGTATATGAATTGTTCATAATATGTACACTGCTACACCTCCATATATTTAAAATATTATTAAAAGTTTTTTCAGCCAAGTGAACCAAGACTTTAGTTACTTCACCTTTTGTTCTGTTTTGTTCCATTGTCACGTTTAAATGCATACAGTAACAATATAAATGGTTTGTCTGAACAACTTCAGTCATGAAGTAAAATATACTCTTGCTTACAGACTGGATTGTTGTAATCTCTCAATTGAGTCCTGTAAAAGAATCGCCTCAGCTTTCCAGTCAGTCAACTCACCCTTGAGAGATCTGGATCTGAGAAACAATGAACTAAACAAGTCTGGAGCGAACATCCTCTTTACTGGACTAAAAAGTTCACATTGTCAATTACTCAGACTGAAGTAAGTAGTCTTAATAGTCAATATGTATGAGGTATCTCTTAGAAACATTGTTATTGTAAGAATCGCAGCCTTGGCGAGTGGTGTCATATAATTATCAATTACTTAATTACAAAACAATTTGATATTTATTCTCTGGAAGCCAGGCTAAATGAGTAAACAATGATAAATCATTAGAAACATAACCTGGATAAATGCACTGCATTATGAAGAGTATGAATATCTGTTGATTATTTCATATGAGATTTTAAATCCCTTCAGCATAAATCAAGAATCCTCAGAATTTCTTTCACTGAATCATTTTTGTCTGATTTATGTTTTAGACACAAAGAAATTAATAGATCTGCTTTTCTAAAATATGTGCAAAAAGATGTACACCCATGAAATGATGACTCGTGATCAACATTATTACATAGCAGGGGTGATTTATCTGAGTAGGCAAAGGATAAAACTGCATTGTGATCACTGATTTGTTTTATTGTGCCTCGAACTAGTGTCAAAAAGCTGACCTGCAGTTGTAACAATTTGGAAAAAAACATTACAGTTTTTTTTTTTTTTTTCTTTTTTTTTCACAATCATTAGGACACATTTCTCAATACTTAGGTCATTTTTACAATACTCTTAACACAATTCTCCTAACCAACTTTCAACTTGGCACTACAGCTAATTTCATATTCAAAATGCACTAAAACTACCAAAACACTTAATGCATGTCTCAGATCAACTCATTCTTCCATAACTAGCAAAGGCTGTCACTCAACAAATACACTTTGTCATTCATAAAGCAATGACCTAAAAAAACTCTAAAAACAGGTAGCATTATACAAGATTTTCTTCTGCAAAATTTCTTTACAAATGTATTATGTTTTGAACTTAAGTTTCAGGAGAAGGTCAACTCATTTCCCATGTTATCATATCAGGCTACCAGATAACCTCAACATTTAAGACAATTTTCAGCTCAAGGTCTTGGCGCTTGAGGTCTGAGACTATTGGCCCCACTATTGGCACATTGTTAGCCCTGGCTTGCACTGGCCCGACTATGGAAAAGAAGCTAATGAAGGCATTTCATGCCAAAGCAATGATAAATGATCCACAGTTTAGCCCACATAGACTGCTGTTATGATCACTGTGAAGAGTTTTGAAAACAAGACCTAAGTATTGAGAAATTGTTCCAAGACATTGTGAAAGAAAATGCATTAATCGCTAGGACCCATTTCTCAATCTTGGGTCACTTTTTCAAAACTCTTCACACAGTGAGCACAACAGAAATCTATGTGGGCTAAATTATAGACAATTTATCATTGCTTTGGCACAAAATGCATCTTTCAAATTACATTAATTCTTTTCTCACTTCGAAACAACAACTGCCAAAATTTAGTGTACCTGCAGGTCAATGTGCACATGCTTACATACTAATCTTGAGTACCTATTGAGTAGTATAGCATCCTTCATGTCTCCGAAAAGTCTTTATCAGATTTATAAAAGAAAGATATGCTGTACCGAGTCTTTCTGAAAACAGCCGAGCTCCTGGAGATGTGGCGTGAGTAAAGCTAAAGAGTGACGAGCATGCACAGCTTTTGCGTAGTGAAGCTATCAATGGTCAGCTAAACAAATGTATTCAAACACACACAATACACTATTGCATTATCCCTGGATAACTTTTGATTAATTATATGTTTGTGTTGTTTATATTATATGCACTTACACGCCGACTGCCAACAAAACAGACATTTGATGCAGTTTTACTTACCACCTGCAGTTCCGACTCATGACTGGGATCTTTTACCGCTGTGACTGCTCCATCTTTCACTTTCAAACAATCTGTAAATCCAGCGTCAAACCATAATAGTAAACCATAAGCGCCGATCCTGAGGGCTCGAGCAGCCACGGAAATCATGAGATATTCTCCATTCAGTTTAACCAATAAAAAAGTGATTCCAGATCTTTATCCTTATTTTGTTAATTTAAGGCGGTTTCTATGGTTATTTTAATGACATTAAGCACAATGAGCACAAATCTCTCAGCTCCACTTAACGCTGGGTTTTTTGGGAAGCAAGGTTATCTTTCCCTCACAACCAAAAACACACTTCTTTGGAGACATTGCTGATTTCGTGGTCTAAAAACAAAGTGATAAATTTTTCTTGAGCAAGTCCTGTGCAGCGCTGCCGATGACTTCCGTAGCCTGAATGAAGCACATTGATGGGCGTGCTCTTGCTCTCTCGCTCTGGTTGATGTGTGTGCGTGCGCTTTTCCGGGAGAAGTGCCCATACAAGGAAGTCTTTGTTACATAATACAGGGCCATACTCGAAAAAAAAACTTTACGAAACGTAGAAAATCTGAAGGAGTGTATTTGGCACATAAATACTCTGTCATACTTTTTTTTTTTTACTTTGGCCATGTTTAGCAAGAGAATCCAACTCTTTAACCGTGTAAATAAGTCAGAATGCTTGAAATAGAATTAGAACCCCCCTTTAAACTTAAGTTCAAAACAATAACGTAATACAAAACTGAATAAGACAGAAATATGCTCTATTTCTACAGTAATATTGTAATGAAATATATTCTGAATATGACAAAAAATCAAATACTTTCAAAGCAATTAGATGAAACTGAACACATACACAAACATTAGTCTTTCAATTTCATTATCATCCATTCAAAACTTCAGAATAATTTTGTACTGCTATGTAAACATGGTTCATGTAACATAAACTGCAGTGAATTATAAACAATATATAAAGTGTTATTCTTGTTTTGTTTAGAAATATTACAAAAGAAAACACTGTATTATGCTACCTGATGTTAGTGCTTTTTAGGTCTGTGTTTTATGACTGACAAAGTGTGTTTGCTGGGTGAAAACCTTTGCTAGTGTTATGAAAGAATGAGTTGATTTGTACTACTGATCAACTGTATTAGATAAAAAATATTGATTCCACATAGTTTTGATGCAATTCTTTCACCAACTAGAATACAGTGTATAAATCTGAGTAGATGGTTATTGCTCATTGATTAGTTGTGGTGTCTTTTTGTTTCTGCATCTCAGACTGGCTGGCTGTAATTTACCATCAACAACCTGTACAAATTTAGCCTCAGCTCTCAAATCAACAAACTCATCCCTGAGAGAATTGGATCTTAGCTACAATATGATAAGTTGTAATGGAGTAAATAAACTATGCACTGGAGTTATTAGTGAAAACTGTAAGCTTCAGATACTCAAGTAAGTATTGTCTTATTTATGAGAGGGTTTAGATTTGTCATTGGCTAATTTGGTATGTGATGTAATGGATCTCTGTCTACAGGTTAAAGCGATGTGGTCTCACAGAGGAAAGCTGTATACGTCTAGCATCAGTTTTGAAATCATCTTACTCAAACCTGAAGGAGCTGGAGCTGAAAAGCAATGATCTGCTGGATTCAGGAGTAAAGAATCTCTCAGCAGGACTGCAGGATCCACAGTGTAGATTAGAAAGTCTGGGGTAAGCGCAACTATGATGATACAATCACTGTATTATAATATTTAGGGCTGTCATGATTCCTCGATTAAATTTGAGAAATCGATTTTAAAAAATCCTCGATTGCCGTGTCAAGTAACCAGCAATATAACAGAAGTGGCACATTCCACAAACCATGAACCGCATTATTAGACTGTTCCCTTCCAAAAGGGAACTCGCACTGCATCCTGAGACACTTTGGGGAACTCATGGCAGTCCTATTGGCCAGCGACAGCCTATGACGTCATAGTAATGCGACCAGAAAGTATACAAGGGGCACCTAGAGAACAATCATTCTTTTTTCATCTTCAAGGACTGTTTTTGTTTGAAGCACGCTGTTCAAATCAAGGTAAAAATGGCTTGTTAAAACAAACGTTTCAAGCTGTATGCATGATCATAAATATTTGACACTCGATAACACAAATGATTGGTGCGTTTTATTGTTAAGAGCATGCACGCTCAGTTCTTAAGGGATCTGTTGACGTGCACTGTGAGCGTTTCCCATTGAGGAAGCTCCATTCTTATTTGTCTCTCTTCTCGAGGGAGGAGAGACAGGCTTCTGTGCCCAGTGGCTCAGGTCCCACTCATGCTGATGCGGAGAGGAGACTGAGATCATAGGGCTCACAGAGGGAGCTCAATGAAGAGTTTGAGAGATGAGTAAATCTTTTGCATGCTTTAGCAAAAGATTAATTTAAAATAATATGAATAAACGCCCCCGTTATTCCTATAGGGAGCTGAGCCCTTGAGCGGCCTTTGACAAGTCTTTCCGGTACCTTTCGAAGATACTTTTCATTGAGGCATGTAGCTCAGCAGTGGCCATAGGGAATACTGTCACCAACAGCATAGTGTGTGACCAGAAGGGGGAGTGGTTCTGGCATTTCAGATGGAGCTGCCATTTTTGAGCAGTTTCATAAGAGCAGTTTTAAATGAACTTAGAGAGTTGTGAGAAAATGAGATGCGCGTCATGTTTGGCAGCCACAGCTCTTAAATTCACAGTAACCTAATAAGCCAGTTGCTGTGATGTCTGTCATTAATGTTAATCAAAGAACAAAGGTAAAAGAGAAAATTGTAGCTTTAATAAGGATTAATTTATATTTGATTTATCATTATGCAGTGAAGACTGTAAAGTGTTTGACAACTTTATTCAAATTTTGTATATTTCCTACCTGTTAGGCAGGTACAAATGATACATGATATGATAAAATGTTGGTAATGCATAAGTAACTGTCCGTAATTTATTTATTTGCCAAACGACGGTTATTTTCTTTAAATCTGCCAGTTACAGAGACTTCCGGGTAAGCTGATCTACAGCAGCTTTTGTGCCTTTGCTCTTTTGTTATGGAACATCATCATTGTCCCGTGTTCTCATTAGTTTGCTGGCCTATGGGGGATTTCATGTATGGGGGATTTCATTTTCAATAAAAGTATTAATTTCTTTCATTTCTTTTCAAAAAAATAAAAATAAAAATTCTTACTGACCTCAAACCTTTGAACAGTAGTGTATAATGTTACAAAAGCTTTGTATTTCAGATAAATGCTGTTCTTTTAAACTTTCTATTCATCAAGGAATCCTGAAAAAAAAAGTACACAACTGTTTTCATCATTGATAATAATCATAAATGTTTCTTGAGCAGCAAATCAGCATATATTGGAATGATTTCTGAAGGATCATGTGACACTGAAGACTGCAGTAATGATGCTGAAAATTCAGCTTTGCTATCACAGGAATAAATTACTTCAAACAGAGAACAGTTATCTTAAATTGTAATAATATTTCACAATATTACTGTTTTTACTGTATTTTTAATTAAATAAATGCAGCCTTGGTGAGCAGACAAAACTTTTTTTAATAAACTTTAAAAATCTTACAGATTCCAAACTTTTGACTGGTAGTGTAGTTTAATCCCTATTAAGTGCAAGGGAGCAACTGAGTCTAGTGTGCTAGAAAAGAGAGAGTCAGTAGTTTTTGTTGCAACATCGAGTTCTTCTAAGCTGTCTGGTATGCTAAGGTGTTGAAACTGATCAGGAAGATTATTTATAAAGCAATCTTTAGTGCTAGAAGTTAGGCGGTTTTGCAGCCTTGGCTAAATTTAGTATACACAAGACTAGATAATGATCTGAGATGTCATCGCTCTGCTGCAGAATTTCATCTGCATCAATGTTGATTCCATGTGACAATATTAGATCTAAAGTATGATTACGACAATGAGTGGGTCCTGACACCTGTTGTCTAACTCCAATAGAGTTTAGAATGTCTGTAAATGCCAATCCCAATGCATTTTTTTCATTATCTACATGGATATTAAAATCACCAACAATAAGGACTTTATCCGCAGCCAGTACTAACTCCGATAGAAAATCAGCAAAATCTTTGAAAAAGTCTGTATGATGCCCTGGTGGCCTGTATACAGTAGCCAGCACAAATGTCAAATGGGATTTGTCACTTATATTACATAATGTTACATAAAGCACCATCACTTCGAAGGAATTATATTTGAAAGACTTTTGAGTAATACTGAAGATATTACTATAAATTACAACAATATCTCCCCCTTTGCCTTTCCGATGTGGTTTGTGTTGATAATAGTAACCTTGAGGGCTAGACTCATTTAAAGTAATGTAATCGTCTGGTTTTAGCCAGGTTTCTGTCAAACACAGCAATATCTGTGATAATACCATTTACAATAAGTGCTTTTGAAGAAAGGGATCTAATATTCAGCAACCCAAGCTTTATCATTTGTTTATTAGTATTAACTCTGTATTTTATTTGTTGAACATCAATTAAATTTTTACCTATAATGGGTTTGGAGGTTTTTTGTATTTACTAATTCAGGGTACAGACACAGTCTCTATGTGATAATATCTAGGTGAAAGAGTCTCTATGTGTTGGGATTTATCTGACTTCTGTGACGTGAGACAGCTAGCAGACAGTCGGTTTAGCCAGTCTGTCTGCTTCCTGACCCGGGCCCCAGTTTGTCATGTTTCAGCACCATCCCAGAAGGGATGAATACCATCTCTTTTCAACAGGTCAGGTCTGCCCCAATTTTTTTTCCAATTGTCTATGAACCCTATATTATTCTGTGGACACCACTTAGACAGCCAGCCATTGAGTGATGATAGTCTGCTAAGTATCTCATCACTCCAACGAACAGGAAGGGGGCCAGAGCAAATTACAGTGTATGACATTGTACTTGCGAGTTCACACACCTCTTTAATTTTAATTTTAGTGATATCCGACTGGCGAAGTCGAACATCATTAGTGCCAACGTAAATAATAATCTTAGAGTATTTATGATTAGCACTAGCCAGCACTTTTAAATTTGCTTTGATTTCAGGCGCAACATGTGACTATGGTGGCTGGTATCTCTATTTTCACGTTCCGTGTAATAGAATGGCCAATAACTAGGGCACTTTCAACAGGATTCTCAGTGGGTGCGTCACTGAGTGGAGAGGACCTGTTTGATGTTCTAATTGGAACAGAACTACTGTGTTTTTCGCAACTAGGCCATCTCACAGTCACCCAACTGCCCTGATGCGCGGGCTTTACAGCCGGAACCAAACAATGTACAGAGTTCACTAAGCTAGTCGCATCCAAAACTGTATCTAAAGCCCTTGCATTCTTACTATCCTCAATTAAAGTTTAGATGCATGTCTCTAATTCTGAGATTTTCTCTGTCAGCCTGACTATCTCCCTGTATTTATGACATGTGAATCCCTCGCCGCTGACAGCGAGAGCTATACTATGCATATGACAGGCAGTGCAAGTAACAACAAAAGGAGAGGATGACATGACTCACCATGTTTGTAGACTGATCCGACTTACCACAGTTGTTTGATGGACTCGTAGAAAAAGGAGGGCACGAGAGAAACGATCAGGGGTGCGTTTCCCGTACAATGACGTACCTCGCTGCTGAGCCAGAGAGAACAGTTTTCTGTGTTACAAATATTCAAATTATCACAGAAGTACTGAGATAAAAGTTTAAAGTTAGGATATAAACACTGATGTCTATGATAGCAATCAAAATAGAGCAAACCATTGAATTAATTCAAAACCATGTTTTTTTTTTTAATTCATTCAAATAAATTAAACATTTTTCCAGCAATTAATATTTTGTCAGAACCTCTATTTTTTTATTCAGAATCGTGGGAGAATCGTGATCTCTATTTGAAACCAAAAAAATTGTGATTCTCATTTTATCTAGAATTGTGCAGCTCTACAATAAATGACAGTTTCAGGAAACATCAAATCGGTGAACTATGTTAGTAATGACGGAACTTGCAATGTTAGTTGCCTAACAATGCTTTTGGGAAATGCACCCCAGTCAATGCAAGAAACTGAACATTATTTACAACATTTTTATCTCTAATCCACTCTAATTGGCAAATGGTCCTGAATGCATTCATGGCAGTCTGGAGCGCAAGCTTCCTTTCGCATAATGATGTAAAAAATTGTACACAATAAATGTTTCTTAAGCAGCAAATCAGCATAGTAGAATGATTTCTGAAGGATCATGTGACACTGAAGACTGGAGTAATCATGCTGAAAATTCAGCTTTGACCACAGGAATAAATTACTTTATAAAATATATTCAAACAGAAAACAGTTATTTTAAAATTGTAATAATATTTCACAGTATTACTGTTTTTACTGTATTTTTAATTAAATAAATGCAGCCTTGGTGAGCAGACGAAACTTCTTTTAAAAACACTAAAAATCTTACCTTGTCCAAACGTTTGACTGGTAGTGCATGTTGTATTGTTCTTCAAAGTGGTATTTACTTGGGTTACATTTTATTTTAAGGTGATGTATTTACACGTTACTACATGTACTTGGTATAGTAATAACAGTAAATTATGCATAATTACAAGTAACTAACCCTAAACCAAACCCCTAACTGTAACTCTTTAGTAAGTACATGTAGTTAATTAATATTACTCAGTACTTATTTGAGTAATTACAATGTACCTATGTCACCTTAAAATAAAGTGTAACCCTTGTACTTATTCTGGATGCCCCAACTTTAAAAAAAAAAAAAAAATTAAGATTAAGTTCGCTTGCATGATCTCAGTCGGGAAGATTGACTTTTCACAGATTCCCAACGTTTGAGCTCATACATCATTATGCGATAGGACACTCACGCTCCAGACTGCCATGAATGCACTCAGGACCATTTACTGAGGCTGTGGAATACAGGTAACAATGTTGTAAAGAATGTTCAGTTTCTTGTATAGACCAATTTTATTGCTTCTTGAGACCTCAATGTATTGTCAGGAGCCGTATGTATTGATTTTGTTTTGTCTGCATTTTTTTTTATCTCAAAGTGACAGCGCTCATTGACTTCCATTATATGGAACAAAAGTTGGAAGAGAGAGCAGCAAGGGTTGATGTGTCCTCTAAGCATTAAACTTTGTGCTATGAACATAAATGATATATCTTGTAGATAAGAGGCATGCTGTTTCTAGATGACTTACATAGACAAGTCCCACAGTCCTACGTTGAAGGAGGTAGCATCACAGTGAGTTAAGGGTGGACTCTTTTTGTGCAAGACGGCAAACCCAGAACACCCTATCAACCATTTAGCAATCACCCAGAACAATCAAGTATCCATGCAGAAATGGAATAAAATACACTCAAAACACCATCATGGCAGTGAGTTTTGCACAGAAAAATGCCACTCACAGTATCTTTATAAAAATGTATAGAATATAGTTATAGTGCTAATTCTTGCCTCTCTCTGACCATGTGGTAAAGTAATAAATTTGACAATGAGTTGTCATGATCTAAAAAGTATTTGGGACTTTTTTTTTTTTTTTTTTTTGTATTACCTACAGGCTGTCGGGGTGTATGATCACAGAAGTGGGCTGCCGTTTACTGGTCTCAGCCCTTATCTCAAACGCTGGTCATCTGAGAGAACTGGATCTGAGCTATAACAACCCTGGAGACTCGGGGGTAAAACTGCTCTCTGCTAGAAAAGAGGATCCAGCCTGTAAACTGGAAAAACTAAAGTATGTACTAACTTTGCTTTTATTTGATACACTACATGTAGGAAACTTGATTAAGAGGACATCATGGCATGACACTATGATACACAGCAAAATCTCCAGAGTCAAATCAACTCCGCTCAGAGTACATATGGTCCCTCTCTAAATAGTGTTAAAACAACATTAAAGCAGAGTTAAAGTTAATGAGATAATTAAGCAATTAATTAAGCAATGATTGTGCATTAGTGATGAACACCTGCTGTTAACAAGAATCTCTGAAGAAAAGGGAAACACAAGAACTACAACTGACTACAGTCACAGCCTTATTAATTGCTTAATTATCTCATTAACTTAAACTCTGCTTCAATGTTACATTAACACTATTTAGAGAGGGACAATATGTACTCTGAGCAGAGTTGATTTAACTCTGGGGATTTTACTGTGTAGGGATGTAATGATATTATCAAAATCGTGGTATCGCGATAGCAAAATTGTCTCGATATCATCATGGTCACATGACTGTTTGAAACGTCTTCTGGGCAAAAAGTGTAGTTTTTTTTTTTTTTCAGCAGAACAGAGGGAAGTGGGAACTAGGGTTGGGAACTGAGAACCGGTTCTTATACAGAACGAAGTGTGAGGAGCGTATCCTTTAATAGAGACGTCTCACCTCATGAATATTATAACAATGCATGCACTGAAAAGCCCTTAAGCTACTCATATACGTCAATGCAGGGAGAGAGAGAGAGAGGTGCACAAAGCTGCACGATTAGTCTTTAAAAGGTCGCATTCTCGATTTCATCACCCATATGATCTAATTTCTAAATGAAAAATAAAACCGCGACATTCAAATCTGCGTTCACGCTGCCGTTGATCTAGAGAGAGTTGTCATGTTTAGATATAAACAGCTTCACAAACACCCTTTTCAAACACAATCTTTTCAAACACACAGTATCATTATTTCTGTTACAAATTATTCCAATTATCATAGAAGTATACAAAAGTTTATTATTCAGATAAACACTGATGTCTATGTTACCGATCAAAACAGAATAAATCACCTTTTGAAAATGCTTCAAATAGGCTAATTAATAAATCGATTGCATTGTTATGCCTCTAGGTGGTAACAAATTACTGTTAAAACTGCATCACTGAATCATTCTTTCAGAAACAAGTGACGTCTTTATGAATCCAATTTGTGTTGAACTTGTGGTAACACTTTACAATAAGGTTCATTTGTTAATATTAATGTATTAACTAACATGAACTAACCATGAGCAATACATTTGTTACTGTATTTGTTAATCTTTGTTAATGTTAGTTAATAAAAATACAGCTGTTCCTATTGTTCATATTAGTTTGCAAGTGCACTAAATACAAATACAACTCTTGATTTTAATGATGTATTAGTAAATGTTGAAATTAACGTTAAAGATTAATGAATGCTGTAGAAATGCAGTTCATTCTTAGTTAATGTAGTTAACTAATGTTATCTAATGAACCTTATTTGTAAAGTGTTAGTGAATTTGTTGAGATTAGCAGTCTGTTAAACCCATTTTACAAGTATAATAAACACATAAAGGAGTTGAGTATTGTGCATTTTTTTCCCCCTTACTATTATTTTTTTTATTGGTTGTTTAATATTTTTTCCTTATTATGAAAACTGAAAACACTAGACTGGAAGTTCCTGTTTCAAACTGACAAACTCTTCATTTGTCTTTTTTTAAATATCGCAATAAATATCTGACTTTATATCGAGATATTATCGTATCCTGAGATTTTGATATCGTTACGTCCCTACACTATGATCATATTTGTTCTGCTCATTGCAATTATGAATAAGATTCTACAATACCACAAGCATCTGTATTTTAAATGCTGCTCTTTTTGCAGTTGCTTATATTTTAAATCTCAATGTCTTTATATTCCCCCAGTGTTGAGTGTGGAGGAGAGTGTCGAATGAAACCAGGTCTGAGAAAATGTAGGTATCTTATGCAAAGACACAAAATTGAACTGTATATTCTATTTTAAAAGACATAACATTTGAAATGGAAAAGAAAACATATAATTTGTTGTTGATGTTAAAGATTGTGTGTCAGAACAAAACTACACCATATCAAAGAAAAAATGAACATTAAATATGAATAGTTGAAACAAGGTTGACAATGATTTGTGACATCCACATTGTATTGGCTGCTGAGAGCATAAATCTTTAATCAAAATGTTATAACTTGCTCTCCCTGCGATATGACTCACTTAATGTTAATGACATATGTAAGGCCACAATGCAGTTAATCTAATCGCATTCAGAATCTGCCTCCCAAGCTAACAAAAACATGTTCTTAGGGAACACGCACACACATATATGTGTGTGTGTGTGTGTGTGTGTGTGTGCGCGTGTCTGTGTTCCCTTTGTCATTGTGTCATTGGTTAATCTAGTCATGTGGTTTCTTAGTTCTGTTTTGTAGTTGGGTCATTGTCTTGATTGTACACAGGTGTTTCTTGTTTGTCATATATGTGTGTGTGTGTGTTTTCTCTTTCTCTCTTTCTCTGTCTCTCTTGTTCGATACGGTACTAAAGTTGGTCGCCACTAACCAATGACAACAAATCTCCTGTTTTCTGCAGATGCCTGTCAGCTCACAGTGAATCCAAACACAGTACATCCACGTCTGAAACTCTCAGAAGGAAACCAGAAAATATCAGAAACTACAGAGGAGCAGAAATATCCTAATCATCCTGAAAGATTTAAACTGTATCCCCAGATCATGTGCACAGAGGCTCTGACTGGTCGCTGTTACTTTGAGGTGGAATGTGATGGTGGAGTTGGTGTGGGTGTGGCCTATAAGACCTCAGATAGAAGTGAGAATATAATGGGAGTTAATAACATTTTCCCTGCTCTCCTCTGTCTGAATGGCAAATCAAAACTATGGCAGGATAATCAGATTACTTGTGCATTCCCAGTGATTTCTCAGTCTAAAAGAGTTGGAGTTTATGTGGACTTGGAACGTGGAAGTCTGTCATATTACAGTATTCGTAATGGCACATACCGTCACCTGTACACGCACCACACTAAATTCAAAAGCCCCTTATATACAGGGTTTATTTTTCTTCCTGACTCCTCAGTGACTCTGTGTGAGTTGACATAAACCTTAAAGGTGCAATATGTAATATTTTCTGTCCGCTAGTGGCCTATTCAAAACAAAGGCGTAGCTTGATGACTGCAAGTTTGAGCGCGGAATCTTGGGACATGTGGTCTTCACCTCAACAGCCGGTGGAAAAGAATTGGGATAGGACTCCGGAAGAAATCATATTCATGGATGCGATTATTAAAGTTACAGTAGTATGAAGAAGAGCAGGACCGAGTGTTGTGGGAGCTGAACGAGGCCGCTGGAGCGATTGCGCAACACATGCCTCACGAGCAGCGGAACTTATATTAGTCTCCGGCACCGCTTCCGCTTTACCAGTCATGAGTATGAGGTAACACAACTCTGTTTATTATATTCAATACATTTGAGTGTGTTGAAAATCATGTTCAAATGTTACTCTGTGCGTTCGCTCGGTGGCTGCGGTGAGACACTTGTTGCACACTGCAGTAAGCTAGATCGATTTTAGAATATCATATTAATTGCTGGATGGCTTGTGTTGATAAATGACAAGCAATTAATTTTAAAATGTATTGTATGATGGAGAAAATGCTGTATTACTGTTACTAAAAATAAAGCTGCATCAGATTATGCTATGTTAGCTACTTCACAAAATATTGTTTAAATCTAAATTTCTTGATTTTTTGCGAGTACCATGCTTTACCATGCCTCAGAGAAAAATACTAAGACTAAACATGTTGAGCTATATAACAATAATTAGAAAGAGAATAATCAGAATCAGAAAGAGCTTTATTGCCAGGTATGTTTACACATACTAGGAATTTGTTTTAGTGACAGAAGCTCCACAGTGCAACAGAGTGACAGCGACAAGACACAGATAATAAAAAGAATAGGAATAATATACAAATATACAAGATAGACAAAGTGCAAAAAAAGCAAAAAACAATATATAATATAAACATATTATATATAATATAAATATATTATATATATTTATATATAATATAAATTATTATATAAATATCATATATCAAGACAATGACCAAGTCTTGATCAATCATATATCAAGACAATGACCCAACCACAATATCAAATTATTATATAAATAAAATATAAATATAATATATTTATATATAATAAATATATAATTAGTTTTCTGTCTATAAATATATCAAAACAGTTGTTCCCGTGCCTATTAAAACTATGTAAATATTATGTAAATATTAAAGTGTAACGCGGGTATGACGTAATTGACAGGCAACTCCTCACACGTCCCGGAGCCTTGGTTAAAATTGCAATTTTCTCACGATTTACAAACAGTTGCAAACATTTGGGATATTGAAAGTACTCAAGTGAACAAAATATATAACAATAGTGGTTTTTGGTTATTTTATTGCAAAATTCTTACATATTGCACCTTTAAGAGTGAGCATATATTTCAAAAGGAAGTTAGAGATTTTGTAAAAATTAATATTTTGTAAGTTTCTTAAGTTAAATAATGGATCACTCTGTAATTTACTGTGAAATTTTTGCATGTTTGCATGTAACCTACAAATGGCTTTTTTGTTGTTGTTGTTAAAGATTAATTAAATGCAAAACACTGTTCAAAACTGGGCTTGTGTCTTAACCTGGCTTGATTCACTGTGGTAAGCCTACAATATTGACTTGTCATGTCTGTATAGACAGAAGGGGGTCTGGTTATGTTTGTTGCTAAATCTAGCGCAAGCGTTAGTTCAGGCCGACCACGTAGCATAGCTCAGCATCAGCTGACTATCAGCTGTTCAATCTCTCCAATCACAATGATTCTCCTATCAAGGTACGCATATATATACGTGGCACTATTACGCACTTCCAGCTTAGCCAGCTCGCAACCAACCCTCCCTCCCACCCTCCATGACATCAGTAGGCTATTCCTATTTCATACAGCTGTATGTTCTGCACTTTTGCTGTTCTTTGTTTTTCTTCTCTCTCTGTTTCAGATCACTACATCAAGATAAGCCTTCCAAGCAACCCTCGAACATCTCAGTTTTGTCGTTTCTTTGGAAACAGTTCCACAAGTGTTCTTCGTGGGTTTTGAATTTTTTTTTTTTTAGTTTGAAGGGAAAGAGAACAACACAAAACAGATAAAGACCTTTTAAGATCAGTTAGTGTATTTAGTGTTTTCTACATTTAATGAGGATCAATTAATTGTGTGCTATTCAGTAATGTTTATGACAAAGCTGCAGTCAAAAGTGTAAACTCTGATAATATATTTAAATTTGTTTCAAAGTCAGATTACTTCTTATTCCTTTTTAAAGATGCTGTTTGATTTGGTTTAGCCAAAAATGTTAATTCATGCATTAACCATAAAACATGTACTAACATGTAGTTAAGGCTGTCGTTATTCATGCATGAATCCATATGACTCCTGTCGTAGTTAAGGTTAGCTCTTCATTGGTTCATGATTAGTTCATGCTTTCAATAATCATTAGTTCATGCTGAATTAAGTATTAATTCAAGTATTAGTACATGATTATTCATGGAACCTTATTGTAAAGTGTTACCCAATTTTTTATATATACATTTCAAGCACTGATAGTAATAGGGAGACTTCTGTAGTGAGCTTTAAGTATTGACATTTAATGTTTATCAAAGAAATTGGTTACCAGCCATAATGCTTGTGGCATCTGTATGGTGACATACATTTATCTTGGAAATGCGGCAGTATCAGATGTCTTGGAAGTAAGAATAGGTTTGGGTGGGATGGATCCTTTTACAAATGCAACCAAGTCGCTTCAAGACGAAAAACAGCAATTCACAATACCTAGCTGGATGCTTCCAGGAAGTCCTTACAACCTGATCTACTTATTTATGAAATCCACCACCCGCAAAATGATGGCCCGCAGCGAGCAATACCTGAAGCAAGACGCAGCTGGAGCATGACACCTGCTGAGCTGCATAATGTGTAATCCATACAAATACATCATATGTTTGAAATAACCTGATTTCTCCCAATGAATGGCTCTTGCACACCTCAAACACAGGGCTGAAAAAGCTTCCTCAGTATGGGGCAGAGCAGACATATTAAACCAACCCTACATTCAGCCTTCAGAAAAACAGTATTTCCCCTGTGAATTAAGTATGTTTGGTATGTTTGGACACACCTATACCTTCATGCTGTCAGCACATGGGTGAGCTACAGACCCCCAGTATTGAGGTGAGCAGGCTGCAATCTTGTAAGGGTTCAGCTTGGGCAACAGCCTGGTGTGTATGAAATGCCAATAGCAACACAATTACTTACAGCAGGACACTCCATGCTCTCACTGATGCTGGACTGTGGAGGTTGTACTTTATCTATAGGCATGATGCTTTGGCATGCCACAAATCTACACTGGAGAAAGAACAGAGAGCATAGCTTGCTTTACTGCAGCTTCTAAATGTTCGAATTACAAAAACATTGTTGAAAGGTTATTTTATTGGCATTTATGGTTCCATGAAGAACCTTTAACATCAATGGAACCATTGGGAAAAAAAGGTTATTTTGATTATTAAAATGTTCTTCACACTAAAAAAAAAAAAAAAAAAAAAAGGTTGTTTTAAGAACTGTACACAGAAAGGTTCTTTGAGGAACCAAAATGATTCTTCTATGTCATCACTGCGAAAACCCCCTTTGGGAATCTTTATTTTTAAAAGTACAATAATTCATACTAGATTTGCTAAAAGCAGCAGAAGAATAGTGTTAAAGATTTAGGCAAGTTATTGTTTTAAGATTTAATCATGCATAAATGAAACAGTTCTGCTTCTCATGGGAATTTTAACACAATGACAATGTCAATATGCAAATAGATGCAAGAAATAAAGAAACAAAAAGACTGGTCTACAAAACAGAAGTTTTGAATGAAGTCTGTACAACGAAGTCAATGGAATTAATTATGGAAGTTTAATAATAAGTGTCAGAGGTTTAAATCAAACCTTTTGAGCAGAATGACTGAAGAACATACAGCGCTGTTGCTCAAACACAGCCATGATGATCAGACATGCTGTTATTCTTCACTAACTTGTCTCCCCTCATGCAAAGTCCAAGGTCATTCAAAAACCTTTTCTTCACAATCCCTTGTATGTTTTTCATGTACCCCAGTGGTTTACCGATGTACAGGTGCTGGTCATATAATTAGAATATCATCAAAAAGTTGATTTATTTCACTAATTCCATTCAGAAAGTGAAACTTGTATATTATATTCATTCATTACACACAGACTGATATATTTCAAATGTTTATTTCTTTTAATTTTGATAATTATAACTGACAACTACGGAAAATCCGAAATTCAGTATCTCAGAAAATTAGAATATTACTTAAGACCAATACAAAGAAAGGATTTTTAGAAATCTTGGCCAACTGAAAAGTATGAACATGAAAAGTATGAGCATGTACAGCACTCAATACTTAGTTGGGGCTCCTTTTGCCTGAATTACTGCAGCAATGCGGCGTGGCATGGAGTCGATCAGTCTGTGGCACTGCTCAGGTGTTATAAGAGCCCAGGTTGCTCTGATAGTGGCCTTCAGCTCTTCTGCATTGTTGGGTCTGGCATATCGCATCTTCCTTTTCACAATACCCCATAGTTTTTCTATGGGGTTAAGGTCAGGCGAGTTTGCTGGCCAATTAAGAACAGGAATACCATGGTCCTTAAACTAGGTACTGGTAGCTTTGGCACTGTGTGCAGGTGCCAAGTCCTGTTGGAAAATGAAATCTGCATCTCCATAAAGTTCAGCAGCAGGAAGCATGAAGTGCTCTAAAACTTCCTGGTATATGGCTGCGTTGACCTTGGACCTCAGAAAACACAGTGGACCAACACCAGCAGATGACATGGCACCCCAAACCATCACTGACTGTGGAAACTTTACACTGGACCTCAAGCAACGTGGATTGTGTGCCTCTCCTCTCTTCCTCCAGACTCTGGGACCCTGATTTCCAAAGGAAATGCAAAATTTACTTTCATCAAAGAACATAACTTTGGACCACTCAGCAGCAGTCCAGTCCTTTTTGTCTTTAGCCAGGCGAGATGCTTCTGACGCTGTCTGTTGTTCAAGAGTGGCTTGACACAAGGAATGCGACAGCTGAAACCCATGTCTTGCATACGTCTGTGCGTAGTGGTTCTTGAAGCACTGCCTCCAGCTGCAGTCCATTCTTTGTGAATCTCCCCCACATTTTTGAATGGGTTTTGTTTCACAATCCTCTCCAGGGTGCGGTTATCCCTATTGCTTGTACACTTTTTTCTACCACATCTTTTCCTTCCCTTCGCCTCTCTATTAATGTGCTTGGACACAGAGCTCTGTGAACAGCCAGCCTCTTTTGCAATGACCTTTTGTGTCTTGCCCTACTTGTGCAAGGTGTCAGTGGTCGTCTTTTGGACAACTGTCAAGTCAGCAGTCTTCCCCATGATTGTGTAGCCTACAGAACTAGACTGAGAGACCATTTAAAGGCCTTTGCAGGTGTTTTGAGTTAATTAGCTGATTAGAGTGTGGCACCAGGTGTCTTCAATATTGAACCTTTTCACAATATTCTAATTTTCTGAGATACTGAATTGGGATTTTCCTTAGTTGTCAGTTATAATCATCAAAATTAAAAGAAATAAACATTTGAAATATATCAGTCTGTGTGTAATGAATGAATATAATATACAAGTTTCACTTTTTTAATGGAATTAGTGAAATAAATCAACTTTTTGATGATATTCTAATTATATGACCAGCACCTATATACTAGTCAAACTGACAACACTATTAATAAATAAATGCTCTGACACTACATTCTGATTCTAAAGTAGGCTGTATCTCACACACTTTAGACACAGTCAGAAGATCAGCATACTATATAGCAGAATGTGACTGCAGCCCTCGGTGGGAGTCACACATGAACTATGTTACTGAACCTTTCATTGCTGTACTTAAATCTGCATCCATAGGTGTAAGGAACTTGCACTATAAGCAATGAGAATCATTAATCTTGCCCCTATCGGCGTCTTCTGGAGATATTCATTATGACAGTGAGTTATGACCTGACCAGAGCCAAGGAAGGAAACCTGCTGTCTTACCACTGGAAACATCACCTTCACACTATTGATCAGAACAAAGGACAGTGAGAGTATCAGGCTCATGGGAAGTGGCATTGAAAACAACCACGTAAATTATAATGTATATAGCATTCTATAAAAACCTCTCTTTGTGAAAGTCTTAATATAAAAAAGTACAGTCACCCTCTATAATAACTTATATAAGGTTTGAAGGGGTAATTCACC
Organism: Hypophthalmichthys molitrix; assembly: GCA_037950675.1. Lineage (NCBI taxonomy): Eukaryota > Metazoa > Chordata > Actinopteri > Cypriniformes > Xenocyprididae > Hypophthalmichthys > Hypophthalmichthys molitrix. Next base: position 6,835,768 of record CM075507.1, on the reverse strand, counting down.
ACTGGCAAAATGGTCTTTCAATAAAACTTACTTGCCAAAACGGTAGAAAGGCAAAACATTTTTGAAACAGGTGCTACCGCTAGAAAAACAGAGAAAAAGTGCTGTTGCCTTCCCTTTTGCCAAATAGGTAGAAAACTTTAAGACCCATAATGCACTGGGCATGATCCCCCATAGAAGGCAACACAATTACCACTTTCAAGGCTCATAAAGGTAGGAAAACATTAAGGTTGAACCACTGTAGTCACATTGACTATTTTCAAGTTTAAAATAGTCAATGTGACTACCGTGGTTCAACGTTCATTTTATAAAGCAACGAGAATACTTTTTTTGTGCGCAAAATAAATAAAGAAATAATGACTTTATTAAAAAAATTATTCTCTTCTGTGTCAGTCTTTAATGATTTTCACATTGTGGCAATGAAAACAACCGCATAAATTATAATGTATATAGCATTCTATAAAAATCTCTCTTTGTGAAAGTCTTAATATAAAAAGTACAGTCACACTATAATAACTGTCATTCATAATTCTTGAACAGATATAACATTATAAAAGATTTGAAGGGGTAATTCACCACTGGCAAAATGGTCTTTCAATAAAACTTGCTTGCCAATACAGTAGAAAGGCAAAACATTTTTGAAATAGTTGCTACTGCGAGAAAAACAGAGAAAAAGTGCTGGTGCGTTCCCTCTTGCCAAATAGGTAGAAAACTTTAAGACTCATAATGCACTGGGCATGATTCCCCATAGAAGGCAACACAATTACCACTTTCAAGGCCCATAAAGGTAGGAAAGACATCAAACTACTACCATAGTTCAACGTTAATTTTATGAAGCAACGAGAATACTTTTTTTGTGTGCAAAATAAATAAATAAATAACGACTTTATTAAAAAAATGATTCTCTTCTGTGTTATTCTCTTCTGTCTCTAATGTTTTTCACATTGTAAAGACAGTGCAGCACTTACACTTCAGTTATACGTCAGAATGCTGGCTCATGCGTCTGCACCACAGGCATGCGTTGGAGTGCTTATGTAAACCTCATCGGAGACTAAAATGCTATTAAATGTCCTAATTTGTGTTCCGAAGATGTAAAAAAGGTCATCAAAATTAATGAGAGAATTTTTATTTTTGGGTGACTAACCCTTTAAGTATACTTGACTTATACTGACAAAGGGCCCTATCATATGCCGCCTGGCACTACGCATGTGTTTTTTGCTAGTTTCAGCCTGACGCAGTTATCATTTTCACATCCTGTGCCACGTTGTTTAAATAGCAAATGCATTTGCACCCATTTGTTGTCTGAAAACGAGGTGTGTTCAAGGGGAAATTGTTGGCACGTTGCTATTTTGGGGAAACTGAAATAGACTGCGCCATTGACCAACTGAAACCTGGTCTAAAGTCAATGGTGCAATATTTTTCTGTTATTTAAAGAGCTTGTTAGTAATATGTACACTCCGCTTATTACACATACAGGGATGTGCAGCAGCACACGAACATGCCAAATATTAAAAATAAAAGGATTACAATGTAAAAGATTGTTATTGTGTGCATAAGGATAAAATGCTTTGGTGGAATCTGGCTTTTCCCGTAGATGGTCTGCTTGCACGCTTTAACTTTGTGCACGAGCAGATCCGTTTCCTTGCTAGAGAAGCGTTCAGTTTTTCCGCTTGCAAATCCCTCATGGTTTGAAAATATTGATTTATAAAGAAAACAGTTTGTTCCTAATACTGAGTATCTGTATTTTTCGTGTAGGCTAGTCCATTGGTTTACATAGAAATTTACTTCAAATCTACTTAACTCTTTTCCTGTCACTGCCTGAATTTTCAGGCTGTCCATGTTTTCATTGTTATATAGTAGGGGGTGCTATTACGCATCTTCTGAAATAGTACTCAAAACTCAGGAATGATGAAGAAGCAGAAACAATTGATAGAAGATTGCTTATGCAAATGTAAAACAACACAATCATCAAACATAAAACAGCTTATAAATCAAAACTTCCTAATGTTACTAAATGAAATGTCGAGCCCATGAAGAAGCTTTGACGCTTTGGGGGTGTTGATGGACGATCTACGATCTACCCAATCTGTGTTTTGATCATCATTCTGAATCTGATCCAGATGTAGTCTTTGACAAAAATGCGATTTTCTCAGCTTTTTGTTTAAAATGTAAAAATGTTTTTATGAATCTTATCCACATTAAGTCTTGATAAAATATATGCATGAAGCTAGAATAAAATATTTTTAAAATGGAAAGAGTTAAAGTACAGTTGAAGGTATATTTCAAATATAAAAAAAATAATACCTAAATTGGAACTAGCAGTATACTTAAAGTGTAAAAATAATATATAAATAGTAAACTATAAGTATGATGTTATGTTTACCTAAATAAAACTTACAGTATAAATCTACTAAACTAGTAGTTTACTGAGAATACACTTCAAAGTGTACTTTCATAGACTTAAAAAATGTAGGCTACAAGTCAAGTCATCTTCTTTTATATAGCACTTTTCACAATACACATTGTCTCAAAGGAGCTTCACAGTGACAATAGGAAAATTATTATCGAGCTAAATTGAATCACTTCCGCTGTAAAAATTGTTAAAGTCCCTGTAAAGCCATATTAAAGTATGTGTTAAACATCGTATAGATTTTAAAATCTTACTACTTACCTACAAGCACTAAATGGTTTAGCTCCCCAGTACCTGAGCGAGCTCTTTATAGTCCTTCATGTCTATTGCTAGGACCTGCATCTAGACATGACGATAACGCAGCCCTGAAGTGTCAACTAAACTATCCCCTGTGAAGGCCTCCTTCCCTTACCATTCCCTATGTATAAATAAAACGTTATCAATTTATTCCAGTTCGCATAGATCATAAACGCAAACCTGTAGACTAAACATGTAAATGAACAGCAAGAATGCATTAAAGGTATTCGATTTTTCAGTAGGAAAGGTGTCATTTAAGCAGCCCCTAAAGTAATAATTAAAGTCCCTATAAAGTCAATTCTAAGAATTGTTTTTAAACACATTATAAATGTTACAAATGTATTGCTAAAACACATTACAAAAACTGTGAACTCTGTAGTACTGAATTGTGAAGTTAGAGCATTAAACAGTTTTTCACCAATTCTATGTTCAGGATTTTTTGGGCGGAGCTAAAACGGGGGTTTGATGATGCACTGGAGACCCCGAGCATGGCCCCGCCCCTAACACTATATAACTGTCTATGATGCACTAGAGCCACCAAGCATGGCCCCGCCCCTAACACTATATAACTGTCGATGACGCACTAGAGCCACTGAGCATGGCACCGCCCCTAACACTACAGCGGCTCGCTCAATCTCTAGTGTCATACTCATTACCGTTAGTTATACAGCCTACATTTTGCTAGGTAGTAATGCCTTCGTCACGCAAATGCATATTACCTGGACAGGAAGGGGCCATCCCTAAACTGTTCCCACAAAGTTGGGAGCATGAAATTGTCAGAAATGTCTTGGTATGCTGAAGCATTAAGAGTTCCTTTCACTGGAACTAAGGGGCCAACCCCTACCCCTGAAAAACAACCCCACATCAAAATCTCCCCTCCACCAAAATTTACACTTGGCACAATGCAGTCAGGCAAGTACTGTTTTCCTGGCAACCATCGGATTGCCAGACAGAGAAGCATGATTCTCACTCCAGAGAACAAGTCTCCACTGCTCTAGAGTCCAGTGGCGGCGTGCTTTATAGCACTGCATCTGATGCTTTGCATTGCACTTGGTGATGTAAGGCTTGGATGCAGCTGCTCGGCCATGGAAACCCATTCCATGAAGCTCTATACGCACTGTTCTTGAGCTAATCTGAAAGCCACACAAAGTTTTGAGTTCTGTAGCTACTGACTCTGCAGAAAGTTGGCGACTTCTGCACACTGTGCGCCTCAGCATGCGCTGACCCTGCTCTGTGATTTTACGTGGCCTACCACTTCGTGGCTGAATTGCTGTTGTTCCTAATTGCTTCCACTTTGTTATGATACCACTAACAGTTGACCGTGGAATATTTAGTAGTGAGAAAATTTCACGAATGGACTTATTGGACAGGTGGCAACCTATCATGGTACCATGCTTGAATTCACTGAGCTCCTGAGAGCGACCCATTCTTTCACAAATGTATATAGAAGCAGTCTGCATGCCTAGGTGCTTGATTTTATACACCTGTGGCCATGGAAAGGATTGGAACACCTGAATGATGATTTGGAGGGGACAAAAAAAAAAAAAAAAAAAAAAGAACTGCTTTTCCATCAGTTAACTGGGAATAAAATGAATGGGAATCACCTTCTCCCCAAACCCCAGAAGCACACTGTTGCATATAGGTACAAAGGCTGTTATATTGTTAAATTTTTAACATGATGCTGTAAGACTTGATTTTCCTGCTAAGACAAAAGCTGAGATCAAACACCCTGCAATAAAGCAATAAAACTCATCTGAAGACCCCAGGCAACAAAATGTTTGTAAAAATATATTGTTTTTTAAAAAAAAAAAAAAAAAAAAAAAAAGTACTTTTATTCTGTTTATTGATGTTTTTACTTTGGAGGATTTATCATATCTTTTAAATTTATATAAATAAATAAAAAAATATTTTGTTTAATAGGTTTTTATACAAAAACAGCTTTTTATGTAAAATTCACTTTGTAAAAGACCCACATTTCTAACTTTCATTCATGGGGATAACATGGATAATTTGGCATGGTTTAGTGTAAGATTTTTTGCCCATCTTTTGGGAAATGCAGTTTTAAAAGTAAACAAATTATCACTTTTACCAGATGGCTGCAGAGCTCTACTATTTGCTATGTGCTATTTGACTAAAAGAAAGACTGAAAGTCATCTTTTCACAAGTATTTTTCAGCTGAATTTATATCTACATATTATGAAATCACAATTATGACAATAAAATTACTTTTTCCTCAAAGTTTCGCTTTTTTTTTTTTTTTTTTTTTGTACTGAAAAAAATACGTTTTTCAATAATGTTGATTTTGAGGATGAATTTTGTCCATTTTCTAAGCGGGGTCTCATCATAATGTAACAATATTGAAAAACTGATTTTTTTTTTTTTTTCAGTACAAAAAATATTAAACTTTGACAAAAAGTAACTTTTATTGTTATAACTGTGATTTCATATTTAGATATGAATCCAACTGAAAAAATACTTGTGAAAAAAATGTCTTTATCCACCTCTGCCTATTGCATTAAATGTTTAAATGAGTTTATTCATATTTAAAGCATTTCCATCTAAGATTTATTAAACATTCCTTTAAAATATGTATCAAAATAATTGGATGGAAACCTGTTTTTATATTGCTTTGTATTCTGCAGAAGATTATTATTATTTTTTTTTTTTTTGCAAAAAACGAGTATTAAATGAAAAAAAAAAAAAAAAAAAAAAAAAAATCTGGGCAATAAAATAAATCTTCAATGGCTTTTAGTCAAGACCAAAAATATCTTATCTATGTAGAAATTGACTGGGAAAACAAACAAACAAACAAAAAACCTGAAAAATATTCACAGCATGAAATAGCCCTGTTTTCCACTATATTTGTTAATGACATATGATAGAAAGCGTAAAAAAGCTAAAGCTAACAAAAGAAGAAAAAAAAGGAAAAAGCAAAGCATTCGTAAATTAAGATTCTAACACAAATACATCAGTAGCAAATTGTGACATTTAAGTGAAGCATCCTAAAACTACATCTAGATTTTCCATAGCCTCCATGCTCACTTTCAACCAGGAAAAGAAATAAATAGAGAAGGAACATGATTTTTATGTTCTATCCTCGATTATTCCAGCTTTGGGCGATATGTTTTAATAATGAGCCGCTTCTCTCAGAGAAGTCTGGAGCTTGCCAGTAATGCCTGTTTCACATGTCAACTTGGGCTGGTTTAATCTCAAGCTCATTATAGAGGAGCGGGGCTAGCAGAACACAACACAAGCCCGTGGCGTTGAATTACTTTTCCACAGACCTGCATACTCGTCAGGACCCCTGAGACACAGCAGCCACACACAAGGCTGGGTTCAAGCTTAGTGGGCTTCTTTATTGAGTTTGTTTCCCATGCTGGGGGAGCAAATTTACCGGCAGGTCAAAACAGGGCTGAACAGAAGAACTGCATCTTTTTCCCTTCCTTCATCTGTGCAATTTATAGTATGAACTATGGGGTGTTAGTGCTTGAAAACTGTGAGGGTCTCTTGTGTAACCTGAGCACTGGAGGTACATGAAATCTACAATTCACAACAGTACTTTGCTGTTTAGATTATCACAGAAATTGTCTGGTTCCACTTACATTTTAATTCAATTCAATTTTATCTCCTGCCATCTTTACCACTTAATAAATAAGGGGACTGAGAGTTTACTGTCTTCATGCATCGTACATAGTATTCTTGAAGATCTATGGCAGACCATTTGTATGAATCGCTCAGACATATAATGACATGGAACATTTCCTCCAGCAACAGCCTCTGGCCCCAGCAGTGAGGCAGCTGATTAAATTACATTTGAGGACATGGGCTACCCAACCAGGATTCATTCCATCACAACACTTGAATGCCCCATCTCAAGATTTACTTCTCGAGATTAGAGGATATCCTGGACTAGGCTAGAAATGCATCTTGTCTTGCACCTAACAGACTCACACATTAACTAGACTGAGATATTATCTCCTGACTTTAGCACTGACTGCTACACCAGATCATATGCAAGTCCATATTCAATCTTTATTCATACACATTCCTGGTCTTAATGCACATGATTCATGAGTGCACTTAATAATATGAATGACTGCAACAGCCGACTCAGTTGCTTTCTTTGATTTTGAATAACAGTGACCCTGCAGGACTGTAAACCTCTTAAGTGACGACCACATCCTTTCACTGCTAGTCAATCAGTGTGCATCAATGCTACACAGCAGACATTCACTACCTTCTTCCAGCTGTTACACAGGCACTGAATGGAAACTCTGTTGAGGTCATCATCATTTCCCTGCTGTGGCTTCACCACATCCTACAATCCCATAATCTGCCAGCCAGCTCGAAGCCAACTTCAAAAGACTCAACTATCCCTTTAAGAGGGCTTATGGTCTATAGGGCTTCAATGACATTGCTCATTATCCAGTGTACTGATCATACTAGCTGTATTTAAAGATGACTAGTTTTGTATAGACTGTCCTTGAGTTATGCTAACTAGTAATCTACATTTTACATTTACACATTTGACAGACCAACCCTCTACAATGCGAGTAAATCTTTGCCAATTTAAACATTCAATCGAAAGATAACTCCTGCGCGCTTTGTGAGAACTTTTGTGTGCGCAAACTGCACATCCAATGCACGGACACAGAAAGCCATGTCTGACAGCATGTGAGTACTGCATTGCGCATTGTCTTTCACATCTTGCATTTGAATGGACAATTTCACACAAAATTCTGTCAAAATGCCCATCTTGGTGAGTAACCTAGTAAACATAGCCAGTTATATCTTAAGTGAGTGAAAGAAAATGCATGTGTAATATCAGTACATTGGATCAGTGGATTAGCTCTTAAAGTGACAGCGACCTAATATTCCTGCTGCTATATTTGTTTTTAATGTTAATCAAACAACAGACTTGCTGCAAAAAGAATCATTTAATGCTTTTGACTAAATAACTTTTGTAACTTTATATTTCATCTATGTTTAATTTATAAAGTGAAGACTGTGTAATTTATACAGTGAAGACTATGCAGTGGTATTTTACATTTCTTTTGAATACTTTATTCAGTTTCTGTACCTAATCTAGCTAAACTGTATTTAACTGTGCATCATGTGTGTAAGAACCCAATAAAATTACTAGGTAATTATTCCCTCATGAATAAATCTCTCAATGAGTAAAACTGGCTGTGTCTATATTATGATAGACTACACAACATTATAATATTATTTACAAATTAATTGGTAACACTTTACAATAAGGTTCATTAGTTAACAGTCAACTACATTAGTCAACATGAACTAATAATGAATTGCACTTATATAGCATTTACTAATCTTTGTTAATGTTAATTTCAACATTTACTAATACATTATTAAAATCTTGTTAACATTAGTTAATGCACTGTGAACTAACAACAAAGAACAGCTGTATTTTCATTAACTAACGTTAACGAAGATTAGTAAATACAGTAACAAATGTATTGCTTATACATGTTCATGTTAGTTAATACATTAACTAATGTTTAACTAATGAACCTTATTGTAAAGTGTTACCCATTAATTTTAAAATTATTATTATTATTATTATTTTAAATTATTATTGCCCCTGGTTCAATAGGGTACTCTTATCAGAAAGTAGCAGTGGCTGGGACAGACCTTTAAGTATTATCTCCACTTAAAAAAGATGTAAACTAATCCTGTTTACATGAAATAAACCTGCTCTCGAGCTGGTTTGAGCTATATGGACCTGTTGCTATGACAGCAACTCCGGGATGAGCTTTGAAGAACCCAACAATCCTGGATAATGTCAAATCGTCAACAGTAAAATCCAGATAACTGAGTAATCCACGTACAAAGAACGGGCCCCTGACTTCTGAAATAAAAACAGAAAACACAGAGCACAGAGCTGATCAGCAATCAACACACACACCTGATGACAATCTTCCACTTGTCAGCGGGGCCATATAACAAACCCTACGTTCCATTTGGAAGGGCTCATCCCTATGCCCTAATCGCTTCAAAGGGTTTACCCTCCGGAGTGAGAGCTTCGAAGAGATGAAGGGTGTAGGGGTCAAAAAAACTCTTTTTTGGAATGTGCTTCTGGCGTCATATTAACGTGATAACGTGATAATTACTCTTTGTATTAATACGCATTCATTTACTGTAGTAACATTATAAGCTACTGCTGGTCTTTTATGTTAAATATAATGTAGGCTATATTGTGTCTATGAATTTTAAATATTTGAATTGACTGATAAAGGGAGCTGTAAACCATTTTTGTTGAAGTACAATGTAATTTTGACCATAATAATGTACCAAATCTAACTTGTATAAATATTAAAGTAGTATAGAAAAATACTATACTTGCATTTATAGGTAAAATCAAACTCCGAGCCTCCTGTACCTATTCTGTGACATCAAACAACTTTCCTGTGCAAAGGATCATGGGGGCCCGAAGTGTCCATCAGTTGTTCCCTTTGAAGGGAACAACTGATGGACACTCCGATCCTCCTGTACCTATTCTGTGACATCAAACAACTTCCCTGTGCAAAGGATCATGGGGGCCCGAAGTGTCCATCAATTGTTCCCTTCGAAATCCTTCATTCCGAAGGGCCCTTTGAAGTGGCCAGTTTTGAGCACTTCGGTTTGGAATGACCCTTCAATGGCGGCCATGATTGTTTTCACTCCGAAGTCCCCTCCGGAGGGCGATATATCCCATTTGGAACGCATCGACAGAGTGGCTGAGTGGACAAAGAGGAAGGAAGAGTTTGTTCTAGTCTAGACAATCACTAACACCTGTGAGTCTTCTGTTTTTCCTTTCCCCTTACAGAAAATGTTTAATGAGAAGGAACCAGGAAACACTGAAGGAATCATTCTTTACTTCTCTGGCTGAAGTCCACTTTCTCCTGCACTCTCACAGTGGAAGCTTAAGAGCAATAAGAACAATAACACTCCAGCTGCAGATTGTGGATCGGTACCATTCAAATATTTCATCCAGTTCCTTTTGCTTGAAGATTGGATTTATCACGTCAGTATGGAGATGAAGGTGGTCATAGGTCTGTGCAGAGGACTTGTCTGGTTCTTGTGGTATTTGCTGAGGATCTGTGCTGATGGCTGTCGTGTCGACGAGGCCTTCTCAGGGGATTGTCTAGTTGACCGGATATCTGCTGACATTCAGGGTTGCGTTGTGGTCGTGTCTAGGTGTAGGTCCACCGTCTGATCTGGATACGAACCGGATGTGGTTGACTACGGTAACCTCGGAATAAACAGAGAGACTAATATTCGTGTAGATGTCATTCTTCTTACAATGTAACAAGTACATCCGGTGTTATGGGAAGTGTTTCCTGTTCCAGCTGACCTAATTTATGCAGCACTAACAATCTTTTAACAGATGTGAATTATAGAAATGTGATGATGTGTATATGGGTGGTTCTGTAACTACGGGCACTTTTAAGTCCCAGTAGTGAAATTTAAGGTTTGTTAAAATTTGTCATCTAAAGCTTCATAAATATAAACACAGTGTCATTACACACCTTAAAAAATAATGAATGAATAATATGGTTTAACGAAAAATTATGAAGCATTTATAGGTCCAAACACCATTTTTGCTCATGTCCCACACCTGTGGTTTCAATGCTGAGATGCGTAAAATTAGCTAATTCTTTTACAATATGACATTATTTCAAATGAATTAGTTTCATATAAATGTTACTTTACACCATCTTAAAGTTCTTTTTTTGTTTACTCATCATTTATATGATTTTTTTCATCTAAATACACCTGTTCCACACTTTTGTGTCCTTACCGCAACACTGAAAAAAGACTCTTAATATGACATTTGTTCAAAGCTAAACAAATCTAGTGTCTATGGAAACAGAAATTAGCATGTGAGCACATGGCTTACAAATTGGGCCACCCCCATTAGCTCACTCACAAGATCCAGAAAACTAAGATAAAGATCATCTTTTCTTCATAAGTATTTATTATGTGTCCTTACCATTCAGCTTAGTAATTGTGTATTTTGAACTACATTTTAAAAATGAATTTATATTACTGTTGAATACATGTATATGTGGTGCTAAAAGTCAAAACTGATGTATCAGACCTTGCTAGCTGCCAGTTATCAGCAATATTAGCAAAAATGTTATTTCCACAGTATTTTTAGGTGTTTTTTAGGTGTTAAAGTATTAGTTTTTAACCCAGTTTTTCCTGCAATACCTCTTTGACAAAATACCTTCCGTTTTTGTCTTTTACTGTTTTTCTCTACAGTAACCTATTGTTAAGGTTACATTATTAACATGTGTCATTAACATTGTGTCCTTACTGACACAAACTATCATTAACGCAGCATGATTTATTTTAATTATTAATCAGACTGTTGTTTGCAAAAATTATTTTAACCCTTCAGTAGAGATGATTTACACATTAAAATGACAATATTTCAATATTTCATAAAAAGCGAAATATTGTATCTTTGGTGTGTATTAAAACGACTGATATCTAAAGTTAGCATCAAAATTTTCAATGGCATAAAGAATATCATAAAATCCCCTAATTTTAAATTATTTTTTAATATCTGTATTTACAAAAATGGACAAATCTTGAAAGCAACTATGTAAACGTATTACATTTTTATAGAAATTAAAAAAGAAAAGTGCATAAAATTACCTTTATTGTAATGTTGCAGTAAGGACATGAAAGAAGAAGAGATGAAAACCATAAAAAAATAAAGATGTTCCAGATTAAAATCTTAATGTCTACATTCAATTTTGTGTATTTTTTTTTTTTTTTTAGAATTAAATAGTAGGGAATTACTGTGAATTTATATGTTTCATCAGGATGCTAAGAAATAATAGCTTTGTGATAAAGAACTGCTTTTTGAATTGTGCGGCAACCAGGCAAGGAAAAGAAAAGAAGCTCCTCGTCCTGCCAAAAGGGAAAGCTAACATGGTGATTTTTTTGGCGCACACACACCCAAAGGCCAGAAAGCCATGCCTGTCCTGTGTGTCAGAGAACCTCCCCTCAGAAGCCAGGCCCAGCTCCCCTGGTGCTACTTGCTGTCATTGAGGTGCCTTTCACACAGATTGGGATGGATCTAGCAGAGCCGCTGCCTAAGTCGGCTTGGGGCCACAAACACATTCTAGTAATTGTCGACTATGCCACGCACTACCCAGAGCCCGTCCGACTCAAAAGAGTGACCACTGTAGCCATCGTCCAGCTCCTGATGGACCAAGGAACTCCCCTTCATCTCCCAGATAATAGCTGACCTCTGCAAATTGATTGAAGTTGAAACATATTCAAACCTCAGTCTACAACCCCCAGACTGACAGATTAGTGGAGAATTTTAATCAGACGGATGCTGAGGCACTGAGGATGGGCGCAACTGGAAACAAATGCTGCCTTGCATCCTCTTTGGGATAGGAGAAGCTTCCACTGATTTCACCCCCTTTGAATTGTTCTTTGGGTGCTAGCCTAGAGGACTACTAGACCTCGAGGACTACTCAAGGACTACTGGGAACAACAGCCCTCTCCCCCTTGCTCCATCAACAAGCATGTGTGCAGCATGAGAGAGAGAATCAACAATGTAATGTGTAAAGGAACAGTGTGCCCAACAATCCTGTATGACTGGCCGGCGCAACCCTGCGTATTCCAACCTGGAGACAAGGGAGAGAGAGATTGGGGGAATGTGTTGGGCTGCCATTGTCCCAACAACAGTCGTCCCTGGCAACACAGATGGAGCAGTTGATCAGCAATCAATGCACACACCTAATTATGATCTTCCATTTGTCAGCGGGGTCATATGAACAGAGGTGAAGAAAGAGTAAGGCGGGTCAACTGGAAATAAATTAAACTGGAAATAAATACTAAAAACATTAAGCACGATTTCCAAAAGAGTGTGCAATGCCCTGTGCCCTAATAAAGATGGTATTAAATGTGGCACTGTGCAAGAGCCTGACAATCATTTTGTACTTTGCATAGATTAGATTAATTAATCATTTAACTTGCTTTATTTTCAACATTGAATGTGTGTGTGTGTACGTTCTCTGCATGAAATCTGTTTTTGTTCATGTGGGTTAACTGCACCATCACATATGTGTATGCTGATCATGTTCTGACTAACACCTGTTGCTACAGATAGGTGATGTAGCCCTCACTGGTCCTCTCAGGTCCATGCTTGCTAATTTGTTGGCCCTGCCTAGTGGAACTTTGGCTCTGACCAGCAACTGGACTGCACACTGTCTCTGACATGGTTTCTTGGATATCCTGCTGCTGTGCTGTGTTTCTATTTTTTTTTTTTTACTAAATTCTGCCTAAAACAAAAACCCATTAAGTCTCTAAATTACATAGAGTTACATGTAATAGCTATAGTGTTAGTTAGTCAATATTTATCTATTTTCTATTCATGTGGTGGTGTGCACTGCTGCTGAATAACACTGATATAAGTCATCTCTATTCAGCCAAATTTATGTTAGCTAAGCTACTACCTACATACTACGAATGTGGAATGTGGTTGGGAACCCCTGAAGTAAAACAATAACATGAGATCATTTAATTTTCTTTATTTTTTTTTTCCAGTTTCATTTTAATTTGAGTTAAAATAATAATTATTATAAAATTCAAAGTTTAAAATCAAAGCTAAAATCAAATGCATATATTGAATCGAAATTCAATTCAAAATTAAGAATCAATTTTTAATCGAATTGTGAGATTCCAAAAGATTCCCATTCCTATTAATGAACTTTGATTAAATTTAGTTTCACTTTTGCTTAATTTACTTTTATTTTGCCACAAGTTTATTATATCATTTGGTCATACTCTGTGTTTGTGTTAATGGCGACCTTGAGCTGAGATCCAATACTGCAGACAGCTAAGGCCATGGAAGGGTCTTGGGCTGTATCTTGTTAAAGTGTAAAAGCTTTCCGTGTCTGTCCCAGTGGACGCAGAATCTCATTGCTCCGGCCCAGGCTCCTTTTCTCCACGTCAGGATGGTGATGGGCAGGGCGAGCCAGGTCAACAATGAGAAGGTTTAGTAGAGATATGAAGGCAGGATCCCCAGGTACGGTTAGCTGCCATAACAGACTGCAGCTCTGTCAGTGTCCTTCACCTCCAAACACTCACCAAGCCAAGAGAGTGTGTGCAAATGTGTAAAGAGAAAGCTCACACTTCTTTTAAGGACTAAAAGATTTGAAGTGAACAGCAAACCTGTCTTACACATTATCTGCCCGTCTTCACGTTTCAAGGGAATTGAGCAAAGCAAACAGAATGCGTGTTCTTTGTTATCAGTTTAGGTAATGAGAAAAAAAGGTGTTTGGAAAGACTCTGTGAAGAACAAACAAGCCAGGGTGTTTGCAGGCTTTTGCTAATGGTATGCTTCCCAGAGGACATCACTCACACCAGTGCTGGGACATAACCGGCTTACCCTGCCATAAATCTCTGCCTTTAAACACCATCACTTTTGCAACCTTGAGCAGAGTTCACAACACAGTGTGGTCAGTTTCTGTCACAGCTTTCTGTGAGGATGTTTCCGTATTCTCTGAATGCCAAATACCCTTCATATTTCAGTCATGAATGTTCTACACTGGGTCTTTCCCATGGAGATATTCCACTTCATTTATGCAGTTTGGAGAGAGAATGAACAACTTTGATCTGATGATGGATTTCACCACTAAAGCAATTTTCTTTCTCAAACAGACACTTGCTAGTAGTGAATCACTATTGCTCAAATGCAATTGAAAAGGTTGCACTGTAGAGCCCTGAACAGGTGAAAAAAATCCAACAGATTAACATTGAAGGAGTGACCTGAGCCATATATCTAAAGAGAAGATCACTGAGACTTGATGGAACAGGACTCTTTTTACTTGGACCACATAAACCTTAGCAACCATAGAGCAACACTTTGACAATAGACAATAGCATGATGAGTTTTGTACAGGCAAACACAACTCACTTTCTCATCAGAAAATGCAAAAAAAACAACAACAAAACTTTGGACTCCATTGGACTATTGTCTTCTTTGGAATATGGGTTTAGAAAAATAAGTGTAATAGTGTTTGTTTTCTGTGGTGTTCTTTTCATCCCAAATCACAGAAGGCTGCTATTATTATACAGTTATGTGAAGCAAAGTTTTATTGTGTTTTTCACAGTATATCAGCCAATCCTTGCAGCAATCGTCTGAAACATATACTACCATCTGAGAGTTGAAAGAATAATCATATTTCATGCATATAGATTTTATTATTGTGTAGCTGTAATTATCCAGCAGTCCTATCACAGTTCATTTCCCAAGGCTTTTGCGTCCTGACCGTACCAAGGACAGAATTAATAAAGGATTCTGTTTCCGTAGTCATCCTCTCCTGACTCCCATATATTTCTATGCTGAAGGCTAATCTTGTCTCATTCTGTTGAACTTATTCTCAGTGCATAAGTAAATAAATAATCATTGCAAATCTAACATTTACAATGCCCTATGAGGGCTTTACAGAGTGGCCATCATAAAAGTAAGACTTTTATTAAGCTCTCTGGTCATTGGCTGATGTGTTTTTTCTCTCATTCCAGTTCAGTGACACCATAAGTAAATTGTTTTCCTGACCAGTTTAAAGGCCATTTAACCATGTTTTAGCCTGGTTCTGTCAACATTGCATTGGCTCCCTTTTAAACACCGCATACATTTTAAAATATTGCCAACAAAGCAACTGAATGGTTTAGCTTCTCTGTACTTAAGCGAGCGCTTAACGCATTGTAGTCCATCTCATCTATTGCGATCTCAACATTCTGGCCAGTTGATAATATCTACAATATCAAAATCAACTGCAGGTGGTAGATCTTTTCCTATTAAGAACCCAGTCTGTGGAACAGTCTTCCTAGCCTTGTTCATGTTCAATCAGTCATTTTAAATCTAGACTAAAAACACATCTCTTTAACCTGGCATACACAAAACATATTATCACATTTCTAGTATTCACATCTGTAAAAAGATTTTTAGGCTGCATAAATTAAGTCAACCAGATATTTTATCAATTGCAATTTTCACCAGAAATGACACACTGCAGCTTTAAGTAAGAATATAGCCTTTAGAAGTTTTCTGGCTTACACAATAGAATTTTGCTTTGACTATCATATACACTGTGAAACCTAACAGTTGTTGTAATTAACCTTTTTTGGTAAACTTTACTTAATGTCCAAGAATTTGTTGAACTTACTTAAAACAATTGAGTAATCTGTACTGTTTGTACCCAAATTATAAGCAAGTGACCGGATTGAGTACCATTTTGCTATCAAAAAAGCAAAAGGTTTTTGAGGCAGGGCAGTTCTTAATAGACTTTTCACTCATTTACTTCACATCTGCAGTTATCTTTCTTTAGTTGCACTCACTAATTTTTCAAAGTGATCTTGAATGTTATATTATCAATACAACTGAAAATTTTGGGAGAACATCACATAAGTTGACTTCATAAATTCATGTTGATTTTCTAAAATTTTTCTCACCATTTTAGTGATTTGTGTTCCCTTTAGTTGTGCACTTGGGACTTCATTTATATTATTGTAACTCTCTTCCAATTTATTCAAATTGATTTCTAATCAAGAAATTACGGTTATTTGTGGTTTCAAAGGAAGAGACACATTAAATAGATTGCTTTTAAAAAGTGACCTAATTGGGTACCAAACCAATAACTAATCTAGACTTCATGTAGAATTTTGGTTTATTAGATTGTATTAATTTTATTTGCTGGGGTAGTACTGACAAAAAACTGAATAAAAAAAAAAAAATTGTAAAATAAAGCCACAAATAGTAAAACAAAGCAATTTCTTTATTCATGCCGCAATGCACTCTGGGAGTACACTTCCTCAGATCACAGATAGAATGAAGTTGACAAAACTTAAATGGTTAAAGTAAGGTCAACTTGATACAATTAAGTTAAGCTTACTTAATTGAAATAAGGCAATGAGTTTGCACAATTGAATTAAGTAAACTGAACAAATTTGTTTTTACGGTGTTGAGCATACATTCTAATAAACACATGGTCACTTGTGATGCATTTCTGAGAAAAAATGTTATTAATCTAAAAATGTACTTAGCCAATAATGGATGGATATGAATAGACGTAAGCACAGGTCTGAGATTCTGCTGGGATTCCTGTGAAATACTGGCTGTGTCTGGGCCAAGACCAGATGAGTGAGATCCTTGCCATGAAAGTCACATTTTATCGATTGTGTGTCTCCCAATGAAACATTCATTCTTCATTTTCCCACAGACATTTCATTTAAGGTACCACTGGCTGTCTTAAAGCTGGCTTCAAGATGTAACGTTCAAGACTCTGGATAAATCATCTGATTTCTCTTGTATTTCATTTTGTGTCCATTTGATTTCTTGTATAAAAAAAAAAAAAAGGCATAAAGCTTACGGTATCTTTGCCTTTTAAACAATAAAGTACGCAGGGCAAAAACTAGGGCTGTCAATCGATTCAAATATGATGATTAATATAAAAATTCCGATAAATCTCATAATTCTTTTTATAGTCAACATGGTAGCGTATTCAGTTATTATTTAATCACAACTGCCAGTTGTGTCAGTGTTGATTAAAACTAAATAACAGGTCCATGTATAATTATAAGGTTCAGCAGTGTATGAATGACAGTGCTCTTTACACACACTCACACAGAATAAAGTGCATCAACACAGGAGAAATGCAAACACGCAAATGCAAATCTGTAATAATTCAACAACAAAATAACTGTTCCTGCTTTCAAACTCTCCTGTTGTATTACACAATCTAGTCAGTTCTGATCATGTTCTGGTCAGTTTTTTAGAAAAGTCACAGAGAACAGAATGAATCATTTTCAATGTCAAGCGGAATTAATGTATTAATGTCATTTAAAAATATAATGTTGTAAAAAAATATTCACTGTATGCCAAATTAACTTTGACATACCTCAGAAAAACTTGCATCTATTTCTGTAAAAAGCCTGCCAAAAATCAGGCACTGGTAAAACATCTACAAAAATTATACTTGAAATAGTATCTAAAAAAATACTATTTCAGAGTTGACCGGCTCGAAAAGTTCTTTAATACCAGGAGTGAGTGAAGATGGCAGATGTCAAAACCATGTTCTGATTAGTTTTTAGAAAAATCACAGAGAACAGAATAAAGCAGTTTCAGTGTCAAAACGAATAAATGTGTTCATTTAAAAATATAATTATGTAAAATATGCATCATTAGTGCATCATTAACTTTTAACTTTTTAAACTGTAAACAGCCTGTCAAAAGTCAGGCACTGGTAAAACATCTACTAAAATATATCACACTGTCCATCAATAGAGAAACATGCTTGCACCATAATTTGTATAGTTGGCATCTTCCAACAGGTGCTAAATACTGAAGCTAAGCAGCTGAACTCTGACTGCTGGCTGATACTGACCAAGAGAAGCAACACATTATATCTTATGTAATAATACACCTATGATGTCATCTCTTATAAACCGAGTATGCTGCTGTGTCTCTGCTCAGATTTTTGGATCATGATCAGAATCAAGTTCTTTGTCATCATGCTGTCTGTCTCATCTGCTCCGTACCAGAAGTAATTCTCTCTGTTGTGTCATCTAGTTCAGCTTTGTAGTCAGGACATTCAGAGAGACGGAAAAAGAAATATCACAAATAGTTTTGGCCTTCAATGAAGGAGGCCAATCTTTCTTAACAAGAACAATCTCATTTCTATTATGTTCTTTTGCTCCATCAAAATCTAATAAACAAACTGTCAGTGATTTCATATGCAGGCGTTGGAGGTGTAGTGAATGGCTCTGGGTCGGCATGTCAAATGGAGGCTTGTTACACACATTTACATTAATTCAGACTGCTACTGGATGATGCTATGAATGAATGTGTCCAGAAGACATCAATCACAGAGACCTGGAGAGTGTGACACTGTTTTAACACTAAAATGAGTTGAATGTGGTAACAGATGCATTAGATAATCTGTATCCTGTGTATATCAAACTGTAACAAATCAATGCAATGCCACCTCAATAGCAGCAGAAAAAATGTTTTGTGATACAACATGAATACAATAAGTACACTGTACCTAACAATATATTTTATGCAAGTACACACAGTAGTAGTTAAAGACACCTAATATAAATGTTCTGCCACAGAGGAAAATCAACCGACAAACTAATAGTTGTCTCTACATATTAAGCTGGAATGTATGAATGAATGTGTGAATTAAGCTGGAAAGTATTTTAATATAAAAAAGATTCATGAACTCTTGAACCAAGAACACCCTTTGAACAACGAGAGCGGAGAACTGTTTGTAGTCACTCATTTCAGGCTCACATTGTCATTTTTATCATAACAAACAGCATCGCTCCCTGTAGCCCACGGTTCCCATCCGGTGATTTACTTTGCCTTGTACTAGTGCTCGCTGCACCGAGATCCATAAATGCATGAGGAAAAGATAAGAGAAGAAATGAAGAGCGAATAGTGAAAGATACAGACAGAGAAGAAAGAGGGCAGGGAGTAAGAATGAAAGAGAAATGGAGTGAGAAAAGGCCAGGTTTGATGAATAAAACAGCAGCTGTAGCTCACCAAAGCCCAGCGTGAGTTTAGACTTGAGCGTTACCCGTCTGCACAGCAGCTCTCAGTCCTCAGAGTGGCTGCAATGACTTTGGCTCTCCGGATGCAGGAACATCCAGGACCGGAGCACATCTGAACTTCTCAGGGTGTCTGTATTCCAAGAGCAGATACAGCCAATCAACAGTGAAACTTAAAGGGATAGTTTACCCAAAAATGAAAATTCTGTCATGATTTAATCACCCTCAAGTTGTTCCAAACCTGTATGAGTTTCTTTCTTCTGTTGAACACAAAAGAAAATATTTTGACCATTGACTTCTATAGTATTTTTATTTTTATTTTTTATTTTTTCTTCTCCATACTTTGGAATTCAATGGCATCCATCAACTGTTTGGTTACTGACTTTCTTCAAACATATCTTTTGTGTTCAGCAGAAGACATAAATTCATACAGGTTTAGAACAACTTGAGGGTGAGTAAATCATGACTGAAGTCCATTATAAGGAGAATAATCCTGGAATGTTTTCATCAAAAACATTGATCATCAAAAACTGAAGAAAGAAAGACATGAACATCTTGGATGACATGGGGGTGAGTAAATTATCAGGAAATTTTTATTTGAATGTAGACTAATCCTTTAATACAGATTTATTTATTTTTATTATTTATCCTTGAGTATTTTTATTTTACCTCTTTCCAGAATGAACAAAGGAATAAGTTAGTGAAACCTCAAAAAGGAGCAAACAAAAAGATTAGCTTCATTAACTGATGTGAAGTTTGTGGTGAAGGGTGATTGAAATTGCCATTTGAGTTTTACTTTAGTTTTCGTTTGAAGTCCTTGAAGTCTATAAAGGAAAAAAAAGGGAAGTTACTGTCAAAATAACTTTCATTGAAATATCTTTTTCTTACTTTTCTTTGTTTGAGAAAGTTACTTATTGTATTCTCTTTCTTTCTTCTTCTTCTTATTCCTCTAAGTTGGTGCATTTCAATTAAGTCAAACATTTGCTTTTGAAGAATAACACCTGAATCGAACATCTTACCGTGTCTGAGTGATTCATTGTTGTGGTTGAGCCCCTTATTCTCCGTAGGCAAACCTGAACTCCTGAAAAGCTGGTCCAATCCATCGTGTCTGCAGTACTTTGTGCAGTGGGTTACATACTTGACATTTCTCACTAACGAGGTAATAATGGCACTGTTCTTGAAGCAGATAAACGTACAGTTCCGCTATTAGTAGAGACGCTGCTGCCGAACACTGTTGAGAGACACACAGACTCAGGTAATGAACCATATTGTGTTACATGAACTGTATTCTTGGGTAAATCAACAACAAAACAACACTACATTTTGTAGTCAATACTGGTTTTATTTTCATGGGGGAACAAGATACACAATAATGAGTATTTTATCTCTCTCTACAGACATTTAAAAGGTTTAGAGATTTATTAATTAAATTTGAATTAATGTAGAAATGTGGAAAAGAAATAAAACTTCTATATATTCAGTATATAAATTACTATCTCAGAATAAAGCAATTTCCAAATAAATAAACAACTAAAGATAATGCTTTATGGCTGTGTGATAAACACAAACATATAGCCTGGATGATGCTTGTGCTGATATCTGCAGATGGTAGAGAGGATGGATGCTGTTGAATAGACTGGGTTACACATGCACAAGTCCATTACTTTCAGGAAACATTGGATTGCTTTGAATCAGATTCCAGTGCTCAGCATAAAAACCTGCTGATATGAGGCTTTCTCTGCTCTGTTAGAAAGCACACGGGCGCCTCCTACAGGAGCAGAGATGAACTGCTTAAGTCAAGTGAATGATTCCTTCAGTGTTTTGTTTACATCAACAGAATCCATTTATTCAGAAGAAATTAACTGACTATCATTCATGGAAAAAAGATGGAGCATGCTAGTCCCAAAAAAAATGACTAAATAAAACAAGAGTTGTAGTCCTTACATAGCAACTTATGTCAAGCTGCAGACCCCTCCACACTGTAAAAAAAGATTTTTCAGCAAAGTAAAAAAAAAAAAAAAAGATTATTGGAGTACATTTTACATGAAAATACTACTTCAGTCTTTCTACTTTCATAAAATGTCACATGGGACTTAAATATAGCAATTTCTAAGTGAACATTTTTTCAAAGAATTTCTTCAAAAAAGAACTCAAAAGCTACGAAACATCCTGGAATCTACATGACCAAGCATGTGCACATCAGATGCAAAAGCTCTCAATGTTACGGTATAAAGACTGAAGACTGAGTGTCCCCTGCTTGACCCAAACACAGCAGACACAGTGTCAAACGCTCAAACACGATTCTCTGAAAGATCATGGAAACACTGCATTAGTCCGTGTTGAATATAATCACATTACAACTGTCAGTGACTGCAGCGCTGCACAGTTACTTTGATCTCTCAACAGCAAACCGTATGTCTCTGTGCTCATGGACATGCATGAGGTGCTTGGTATGTCGTCTGAGATAAAGCCAGTGGCGTTTGAACAGACTCTTTTATGGTCATACACAGACATTTATTTATTCCTCTGCCAGTCTAAAGTCCATGCTTTTGATCATGGCAGATGGAAGGTGACAGGAACAGGTAGAGGAACCACTTTTTGCCTGTGTAAATGTCTTGCTGAAAACATACATTCCTGTGTTAATACTCTATAGCAGTGCTTCTCAGCTGGTTTTGCTTCAGGACTCAAATTTTACATTGTTGGTCTACTGGTCCAACAATATGCAAAATTCATGACATTAGCTGAATAGTAAAACTGATGTTGTAAATGAATTACCAGTGAAAAACACGGAAAAATATTGTATTAGTATTAGACAGTAAATTGTGGAGACTTTGATGCCAACAACAAAATATATGGAGAGCATTTCTCTTTACTTTTAAAAGTTAATAAGTCTACATATTTTTTATTCTAACTACTGTATACATGATTATATTAGTATGATTAGTTGCATTGTGTTATTTATAGCATTTAGCATTTTGAAGTCGCCAGTTGCAAACAATGGACTATCAGGAATGATTCTGAAAATTAGCCATATTTGCCAAATGTCATAAATGAAGAAGACTTCCAAGGCACCTGGAACATGATCATTGAATTTGTTTCAACAAAATGGAAGCAAACAGTAAAGCACAACGTTGATGACTCCAAGGTTAAGGGTTCATTTTTCAGGAAGTGCATGAAGTGGTAAAAAGTAAACCTTGAATGCTAAATGTTCAAATTTATGGGAAACAGGCAGTAACATTTGATTTGCTACCTTTATGTTTTCAAGCAGAGATATTTAATTAAATATTTAAGCAATTGAATATTATAAAATATTTTTTCTTGTTATCTTTTGATGTACTATGCTATTTCATAAATCCAATCAGCAGCACACAAAAACATACTTGCAAAATGACAGAAAAGAAAAGGCTCGTCCAAATCTTTGCAGTTGCATCTCAATGGCACATCTCCCACTGGATCTTGAGCTTGAATAGCTATTGTATGAGCTGTATGCTGTAGCCTTGACTCACACAATAACCCATGAATCTACCGGAGCTCATCTGGATCTGGAGAGGCTCACCTGAAAAGAGAGGCAGGACCATCACAACAGGCCTGTTTGTAAGCTCTCAGATACCTTCCTCAAACATATTCATCCTAAAGGATGAATACAGGTCAATATCAGCAAGTCCTTTTGAGCGAGACTCCCCATCTGAGCGTACCGAGCAAAAGAAGTGATGGAAAACAGAAAGAATAGTGTCTGTTTGGCTTGTCATTGATGGAGAGAGAATAGCGATTTTGTCTTCCTTTCCGTTTAGCCTCTAAGTGCAGATGAACTAAAAACACCATTTATTCTCTGACAGATACATATGGATCTTTCACACCACAGCTAAAAGTTTTTGTGAATAAAAAGCATGACTTCTTGCATTTAAATTCATCAATATCTTTTTTTCATGTGTATAAGTCAGTTTAAAAGAGGAATGTGGTTTTTTTTTTTGTCCCTTTCTTTGAAAATATCACTCTGAACAACAGTCGTTCTCCGCAAATGTCTCTCAGGTGACACCCTGCATTTGTGTTTCTTTGGAAAACGTAGCAAAACATTTTTTCCCCTGTTGTACGGATAATTTTCCAGTCATCACGTGCGATTTAGGATAATGAAGGATGTTCATTGTTTAAGGGCCGGTAAATTGTCGTTTTTTTGCTGCAGATTTATTACCTCATCTTTGGCCAAAACCCAAGAGCTTGAAGGCACTGGATAAAAATAATGCCCGCTAATGGCATCTGGATATTAAATTATGTTAATGCGTCTCAAAACCATTAACAATGTGGCAATTTTTAATAAATTGGGTATCTATTTCTCTTCTAATCCAGCCATTTGGCTCAGGAAAGCATGAGAGAGGTGTGTTTAATTTAAAGTTAATTACTTTGCTAATGTTATTTCTTGGTGTTTGGTCTAATGGGGGAGATTACAAACTTTTGAAATGTTCTGGTTTTAATAGGGGACAATTATGTGTGCTTGAAACCAGTACCTGACAGATTCATTAGAGTTTGACAAAGACTCTGATCTATGACACCTCTACTAATAACCCTCCTTTCTAGCTGGTTTAATCCGCACAATATTGTGCATTAAAATGTTTTTGGAAGAAGAGGAAGAAATGATTAAACATCCTGCAGCGTTTAAAGTAAATTAAAAACATCTACAAAAATCTTATCTTCTCACATATTGCATTGCAAGCATCAATAACTTAAAAGCATACAAATATTTATATTCATAATTGCATATTGACATTTACTGCTTCTCTGTTTACTGGGGAAAAACAAATATGCATGTATGTTTTGGGTGCCAGATCTGCAATGGTGAAATTACACTTAATGCGCTGTAAGCAATGTCAACTTATGTTTCCAGTCGGCTCAGTTTTAAGTGCATCATTATGAAAGGGCAGTGCGCAGCACCATGAGCCGATAACACTAGTTTGCCAATATCACTGTGAACAACTGCAAACAAGCCAATGGATAAGACCTCGGTATCCTCCGTAAGCTGCTTAGTGCTTCACAACTGCTAAAGAATGTTCCTTTGCTGCCCTTTATGTTCTTCGAGCCCCATTCAAACTGGATATCCTCTTATAGTGAAGATACATACTTAAAGACTATTGCATATGGGCTCATTGCAGTAATCTGACAACCTGAGAACAAACAGCATGTGACTAAGACAGGACACAACCTAATCCATAGCCACGAGCCATATGCCAGTAAAATCCTTAACACAGCTCTCCAGTTGATGACACTACATGTAGGTGACATTGTTTATCAGTGGGAAGCTTTTGTGTTAATCCTTCTGATTGAATGTTGCTCTGCTGCTATTAAGATTTGGAGAAGCCCACAGCTGATAAATGTTCTGTTAGACACAGAGCGAGTTTGCCGTCATCCTAAGATCAGAGAGAGCGATGCAAGGCCTTTAGTGGGATCATGAAACTTCAAAAGGGTCATTGAGTCCCATGAAGACACTCAACTGAGAGCAGCGATCTACAACTCTCCATACTGCCCTTTTGAAGAGGAATTATTTCATATTTTCAGTCAAATTCATATGAAACTATGTCGTGCAGAGGCAGTACAATAAGAAGTGTGAAAAAGATAGCTAAAACAATAAAAAGACCATGTGAGTTTGATTTTAACAGTCTTCTTTTGGAGCCAATACAGCATTGATTCATCTTGTAATGACAGATACAAGTCCTTCACAGTGGCCAGAGGGATTTTTAGCCATTCTTCTTCCAGAACAGTGCTCAGGTCACTATGTGATGCTGGTGGAGGAAAACAATTTCAGACTTGCTCCTCCAAAATATCCCAAAGTAGGGTATTTAGATTTAGATCTGGTGACTGTGCAGTCCATGGGAGATGTTCAACTTTACATTCATGTTCATTAAACCACTTTGTCACAAGTCTTACTGTGTGTATTGGTGCATTATTATGCTGATACACGGAAACCCATTCAGGGTATAATGTTTGAGTCCGCTAGTCCTTTTCAGTGACGAGCCCATCAAGCACAGTTAGGAATACCAGGATATTGTAGCCCAAACCATCACTGATCCACCCCCATGTTTCACTCTGGGCAGCAACAGTCCGGGTGTTAAGCCTCTTTGGGGCCTCTTCTCTGTAATTCCCATGGATGTGGGAAAGACAGTGAAGGTGGACTCATCAGAGATCAATACATGTTTCACATTGTCCACAGCCCAAGATTTGCACTGTTGGCACCAATGAAACCGACATTTGGCATTGACACGAGTGACCAAAGTTTTGGCTATAGCAGTCTGACCATGAATATTGAATCTGTGGAGCTCTCGATGAACAGTTTTGGTGGAAACAGGAGAGTGGATGTGCACATTTATTTCTGCAGTGAGTTAAGCAGCTTTATTGTTTTTTTGTTTACAATCCGGGTTAGTATCTGGACATCCCTTTCAGGCAGCTTCCTCTTGAGTCGACAGTTACTCCTGTTGGATGTGGTTCTTCCTACATGGTGGTAGGCCGACATTACCTTGGACACCATAGCTCTCGATACACCACAAAGACTTGCTGTCCTGGTCACAGATGAGCAAACGAGACGTGCACCATCAATTTGTCCTCTTTTGAACTCGGATATGCATCCCATTATGTTGTTTGGATTGCAATATTTTATGTACAGCTGTGCTATTGCTCTGCTAATGCAACCTTCACACTCTGCTCTTACTGATGGAATGTATTATTAGTGAAGATTGGCCACCAGGCTGTGTATATATATAGGTGTGAAACCTCCAACACTATATTGGCCAGTGTTTCAGTTTCATTGTCCAACCCCTGTCTGTCTGTCTGTGTGTGTATATATATATATCTATATCTATCTATCTATCTATATATATATATATATAAATGCTAATTGGCACCTTTCAGATCCAGTGTTTTTGATTGGCTGATGCTGTCAGAGGTGGCCCCTGTTGCATATCTGACTGCTGATCACTATATATATATTTATATATATATATAGTGATCAGCAGTCAGATATGAGGGAGGACTCCCCTCATCACCTCATCTGCCTTGATGAAAAGCACATGACTCCAAAACTCACCTCCAAGAGAAGCAAACAAAGAAATAGATGTACAAAATATACAAAAACATGAACATGAACTTTAAGCTATGCAAATGAACCTCATGCAACAGGGGGGGCTTCCAGTGGCCACCTCTGACAGCATCAGCCAATCAAAAACACTGGATCTGAAAGGTGCCAATTAGCATTTCCCTCCTTCTCGGGACAGGTTAAAAGACTCGATTCTGAGACAGAATTGTTCCAGTTTGTCGGGTTGCTGCAGTTTCCCGTTCTGTTTCCAGGTTCCAGTTCCTGTTCCAGTCCCGGTTCAAGGTTCCGGTCCAAAGATGTGCTAAGCTAAGTCCAACTCCACAGAGTTGTGAAGTTGCTCTCTCAAGACTCTGAAGCTCTAAAGAGAGAAACAAGGAAGTTCTGCAAGGAGTGAATTTGGGGAGTTTGAAAACTGCAACTTGAGACAACAACGACAAGCTTAGCCCCCCATCTTCAAAATATCTTCTGCACCAACTTCAAAATCCTCTCATAAGAGATCATCCAGATCTGCGTGTTCCAGACTGCCTGGATCTGCACTGACTTCAGAATCTAAAGATCCTTCCGTCTGCATGTTCCAGAGAATAAGGATCCTCTGCACAGACATCAGAACCTTCAAGGTCTCTTCTTCTGCGTGTTCCAGGAAAAGGACCTTCTCTGTGCTCCAGGAGTTCAACGTTCACAAGTACTTCATGTTTAAGGCTGTGAAACGGATTTTCAACTCCTTTCTTCCCACTGCAACGCTGTCCAGCTCAACAAGTGGAAGACGTCACCGCTCGGATTCAGCACGACCAGGCAGACATAAATATCACTTACCAAACCTCTTTCTAGAGACCTTGGCATTAGTGTATATTGTCAGTATATGATTATCTAATTTGCATTAGATTTTGCATAGCTGATATCAGTTAATAACAAATATTCTGATTTCAACATATAAACCTAGAGATTAAGGTTTACCTTATTTCTTCTAGAGAAACAATATCTTTCCATAAGATTAACTTATAACTGCCATAGTAACATCCTACTCATTCACTTGCATTTATCAGTTTTTTTGCACTTTATCCATTCAGTAGTTGTTAGTTACTCTTGTCTATTCTTTTGTTAATAAAATCCATTTATTACACTTGTGTCTTCCTTGTGTTGATAATACAGTAAGAGGCTCTACAAGTTAACGATATCTCACAAGTCCTTCAGATTGGTCAGATGATGAACTTCCTCCAATTTATATAATTGTAATTCAGTCAACAATCTTCCATGATTGTTCTTTGTTGTCAAGGTGAGACTTGGCTGGTGCCCCGAAAATATTGGAAGGAATCATCTGACTCAATATTAATATTAATACAAAATATTAATATTAATATTTAAGGCCATAAACCACTAAATTTGTGTTACCCTCGAGTGAGGCTAGTCCAAAATCACTACATGTACATATATATGTTTATACATGTTATATATTTGTCTGTTTAAAGGTTTTAAGCCACTCTCCACATGTTTACTTAAGCTTAACCGTGATATGCTTTGGTAAGATTAACTCCAGCAGCTCGATGCCGGAAAACCCATAAACCTTCACAGAAATCGGACCGCTCACTTTGTAATGCAAAACAACTATTCGCTGTTTCAGAATGCTCTGTAATGGAATTCACAGAGGCTTTTCATGGGACACAGATAGCAGCTGTGATTCCATTGTGATCCTCCAGACTTTATACATGTATATCAGGGTGTATATCACAGCTGTCTAAGCCTCCGCTGCATGTGTGCGCCTCTTAAATCCAGCCAATATATTACAGCCGGCCTGCGTTCTTCATTCGTCTGCAGTTTTCTATGTCACCTCTGTATTGAAAGAGAGACAGATAGCATTATACACCAACACCGGCTGATGGACAGATTGCATTTCGATTTATTTCTCCTAGAATAGGAAGGGATTGTTGGGATGTGAGGCAGTTGCATCTTGGAAATCCGTTAAGAGTTCCTTATTCCTAAGGTCTCTGATCTTCGATCCATTCCATATTGTTCTGAAATCAGCTCTGCTCCTTCAGATGAGTTTAGTTGTGTTTGTAAACCTTAACTGCCGGCTAATAGCACATGTGTCTGGCTAATGGCTCATCAAGTCTAAAGTGGAAAGCAGTCAGTTTAGTGTATGCAAATACACCTCAGACTCAGAATTTCAGACTCTAGACACACTTAAGCAAACATTGTTTGGAGAGATGCTGGCAGGCTGAGGTAAAGGGTTTAGAATGATTGCCCTGCCAAAATTTGTATTTTTAGAGCGAAAGCATTTGCCTAACCATCAAGTATTTTTCATTTTGCCTGAGCCCAGAGGTGACGCTAGCTTATTACCGCCTGCTGATGCTCTGCACTGGAAAATGAATGACCTGATAAGGTGCAAAATGCAAAGTAGCTAGGGAATATTCAAGCCTATTCATTGGACTGGTTCATATTTGCTTTAGAACAAGCCTGTCGCTTTCCTTTCCTCAGGGCTCTTTCTCTCCCTGCTAACCAATAACTGAACGTGTGGCTCCATCAGCCGTACACTGTGTCATATGGAAGTCGGGCAGCTTGGCTAAAACATTCAGATGAGTTCAATGCAAAAGGGCCAGTACACATTTCAGAGAAAGAGCACAGACAAATTTGGCTTTAACAATATAACAGTAATATCACCTAGCATTGCAATCGGTCACATGATACTGGCTTTACAAAAGGACACACTTCAGTGTGCAACAATGGACTAACTGTACAGGAATGGTTGTGTGTGCTTAAATTATAATTCTATACATAATAAGTGTTTTATTAAATCACATAAAAGAATAGCTCAAATAAAAATGGAAATTTCCATCATTTACTCACCCTCGTGTTGTTCTAAACCCAGAAATCCATGCTATGAAATTGAATTCAGTTTAAATAATTTCAATTTAAAAGCTTTATTTTCTATCCCCACAGGTTAAAAAATGGTCTTTTAGACAAAGGCTTAACAAACAATACAAAACAACACAACAATTCTAAAATAAACAAAAATATTACATAAGACCCAGCTCTTACGAAGACCTGTAATTCATCCTAAAGTCCTATTTAAAATTCTAATAGCTGTTGGGATAAAAGTCTTCTTGTTCTTGGCTTTTTTCACAAAAGGTATAGACAGATGGAAATTATGAAATGAACAGGAGGGGGTGGGAAAGGTGGGAAGGGTAACCATAAAATACCACAGCAGTAGTCCATACGACTTGTACGGTATATCTAAAGCTTGATATCATGTGATAGACTGAAACTGAACACCTCCACTTACTCCTAAATCTCTTTGGTACAATTTGAATATATGATTTCAATATAGAGCCTATGGTTCCTGACTCAATTTTAAAGAGCACTTAAAGGATTAGTTCACTTTAAAATGAAAATTACCCAATGATTTACCCTCAAGCCATCCTAGGTGTATACGACTTTCTTCTTTCAGACGAATACAATCGGAGTTATATTAATAATCACCCTGATGCTCCTAAGCTTTATGATGGCAGTGCACAGAAACCACCTGTTTGAAACTCAAGAAAGTGCATCCATCCATCATAAACATACTCCACATGGCTCCGGGGGGTTAATAAAGGCCTTCTGAAGGGAAGCAATGCATTTGTGTAAGAAAAATATCCATATTTAACTTACGAAGAAAGTATAATGCCTCTCGCAATAGCTTACGCTACGTCCTACGCCGTCTGTATTCAAATTACGAAACAGGCGTAACTGATGCGAAGTCAGTTGAATACGGAAGGCAGTCTGGCAGAAGCTAGTTATTTTACTTTATAATGTTTTAAAGCTGCAGTCCGTAAGTTTTGCCTCTTTGTCGCCATCTTTGTTTAAAACCTGCAATTGCATTTATTTGCGGAATTATCATCTTTACATGGGTTGTGGATCTGCACGGCTCCTCAGCTTGGATGAATCTAATGTTTGCTGTCAGTCACCACATCGGTGATACTGTACTTCGGAATCGCAGATTCTACATCTTGGAAGTATGACCAAAATAAGAATTTTCACAGGAAAATGTCATCTGAACAAGTAAGTAACATGTCTGCCACTTCTGTTCTGACCAACTGAGAAAAAAAAAAAAACATTACAATAAATCGCACTGCCAATGCTGATTAAATCTAACAATCACTTAGCTCGGATCACGTCAAACTATGCAAATTATTATTATTGTTATAATTTGTTCTCAAATTGTTAATGTTAACAACATCAGCATTGCGTGACTATGTGTATTTAGTGTGCATTAGTGTTACCTGTAGATTTCAGTGTCTGTAGCCACTCCACAGTCCAAAGTCTTTCGCTTTTTAAAATATTCCTGGAGTTGATTCAGGTTACTCGGCACAAGCGATATGACAGAGCACATGATACATTCAAACGGTCGACTCTATGAAAGCCTTCGATTAGAGACCATCATGAAATAGCCTTTGCTTCCACCAAAACCCTCAAGATTTCACAGTGTCCAGAGCAGCAGCCCGTGTGAGTCCACATGATTACATGTGTGGGTTTATTATCTGGAGTTAGGTTATGCCATCTGGGAAATCATTTCCAGAGACACATTTACACTTCAAAAAGCCCCACACTCAGTAATATAATGTTGACTGCTTTGATCTGAAATACTGACAAAATCCAGGGAGGGGAAATTCCCCTGGATGGAGCAGATTGGGCTTTTCTGATGTTTTCTGCATATGGGGTGTTCAGACTCACAGGGGACAGAGAAGAGTCACACCACAAGACAATAAAATGCATAGCAGATGGAAACATGAAAGCACAACTACATGTATGGTGAATACGCATATAGAGTATTTTCAATGTTAATATGCTTTCTTCTGTCCCATTTTAATGTACAGGGACAACTGCATGACTGAATCTCACAACATTCAGAACATATTCAGGACATATCACATGAGAAAAGGAATGTTATGGGCTCTATACAAGTTAAGGTCAATATATAGAATTTGTGACAATGTTCATCACCATAAAAGAAAAAAAAGGTTTGTACTTTATTTTCTTAATTATAATAATAATGATCATAATGAAAGGTTTCACTGAGGCACTTACAATGTTAGCAAATGGAGCCAGTTTATTTTTATTTATTTTTTTATGTACTTATGTTTTTGTGAGCAGAAATGTCACTTCGGGGACCATATTCATTTTACCTTACCACTAGGAGTCCTCCTAAGAGTTCCTAGCTTGTAACATGTAACATGTGTAACAAAGACGTAAAATAAAGTGAAACTGGACTATGTTTGAAACTAAGAAAACACCATTGCGATACAGGTGATACAGGTTAAATTCTGATAACAGCAAGCATGCTTCAGATCGTTTTTGAGTTTCTCTTAGGGTTTTTAAGTCCTTAGGAGGACGTCTGAGCTGTCCTAGGTTTTGGAGCTTTCTGAATTACACTTAGATGAAAAATGTACGAGTTCTAAAAGTAGGAGTGACCCTAATTAATAAGAGTTGCTTCTAAATTTCCACATTAGGAACAACAGTGTAACTTTATTTCAACCCAAGTTTATTTGTTAGCAAAAGTCCGCTGGATGACGCACCTTTGACAGCTCCAGGGCTTTTGTGAAAACTACAGATTATACTTCAACATTTCTGTATCCCCGCCCCATGGACAGTAGGATCAAAAGGGTTATTAACAAAACAGAGTAACGCTTTGGATTACAGCCCGGAAAATACTGCATAATTACAACGAATTTACAGTGTAACTTTCGATAATTATAATGCACCTATAAAGTAAGTACATGTAAGTATAGGGCAGGGGTGGGGAACGCTGATCCTGGAGGGCCATTGTCCTGCAGAGTTTAGCTCCAACCCTGAAAAAAACACCTGTCTGTAATTTTAGTAATCCTGAAGACCTTGATTAGCTTCAGGTGTGTTTAATTAGGGTTGGAGCTAAACTCTTCAGGACAATGGCCCTCCTGGTATAGGGGAACAATATGTAAAGTCTTGGGAATAAAGGGGTAACAACCAGGAAAATAACAAATTATTTATACTGTAAGTATTTTAGAACTAAGTGGTACTTATACTATTATGATAGACAACAATCTTACGTTTGGGAGCAATTTAGCGAGAAAGTGCACTGATTAAGATGTTTCAAGGCAAGTAGAAAGAACTATTGCAATCTTTTTTAATACATGGGGAAATATACTTTTGTTTCATGTAGTTACAGGGTAAGTATGAAATTGCGGGCTGTAAATTAAAGTGGTGCTTGTTACACTCTTGTTTCATGTAGTTACAGGGTAAGTAATAAAAAAAACCCCCACAAACAATCTGATATCACTTGGAAACCTTTATTCGAAAAACAACTTATTTCAAAACAAAGTTACAACACTTCTTATTTGTTTCTCTTGCTTGGCTTCCTCCTCCTCTTGTTCCTCTTCTTCATTTTCTTTCTTTCCACTGATGACTCTTAAGAGGGAATCCCATGTCATTTGCTATATTAAAAGAAAATACAGTACACCCGGAAATGTGCTCACCGTTTACTCATTTTTTACCCTCATGCCATCTGAGATGTATACAACTTTCCTTCTTCAGATGAACACAAACAAAGGTTTTTAGAAAAACAAATAATCTCTGGGAATGCTTCATGTATTCCTAAAAGTCGAAGCATCAAAAAGCACATACAGCAATAACTACAGTAATCCATACGACCCAATGGATAAATCAATGTCTTCTGAAGTGAAACGATACGTATTTATAAGAAAAATACCAAATATTTTTTTAAAAAAAATTAAAATTTGAGAGGGTTGAGAGTTACAGTAACTTGAAGCGTGATGTAAGCGTGCCGAGAAACTCATACGAAAAGTCACGTGGATGTTGGATGCCGTCAGTTTTTTTTTTAATTATTATTATTTTTTTTATTAATGCTCACAACAAAATACACAGAATAACGGATAATGATAATGAGAAACAAACAAAACACAATAACAGAGAATGCAGTTCTCGCGCAAGCTTCACATGAATCTCCTGGCGAGAACATCATGAAATCTTCACGTTGCTCATTACAATATGCTTCGTCGCTTTTAATGGGATTCCTTCTTAAGATTCATCAGTTGAGAAACAAGAGGAGGAGGAAGCCAAGCAAGAGAAACAACAACAACAACAAAAATGGACAAAACGTGTTACTTTAGAATTTGAAATGAAAAGTTGATTTAAAAAAAAATGAATAAATGAATAATAAGTGTTGTAGACCTGTTTTTAATTAAGTTGTTTTTCAAATAAAGGTTTCGGAGTCAGTGATATCAGATTGTTTGCGGGGTTTTTTTTACTTACACTTTTATTTCATGTAGTTACAGGGTAAGTATGACATTGCGGGCTGTAAATTAAAGTGGTGCTTGTTACACTCTTATTTCATGTAGTTACAGGGTAACAAGCACCACTTTAATTTACAGCCCGCAATGTCATACTTACCCTGTAACTACATGAAACAAAAGTATATTTTCCGATGTATTAAAAAAGATTGCAATAGTTTTTTCTACTTGCCTTGAAACAACTTAACCAATGCACGTTCTCGCTAAATTGCTCCCAAATGTAAGATTTTTGTCTATCATAATAGTATAAGTACCCCTTAGTTCTAAAATACTTACAGTATAAATAATTTGTTATTTTCCTGGTTGTTACCCCTTTATCCCAAGACTTTACATATTGTTCCCCTATACTTACACGTACTTACTTTATAGGTACATTATAATTATCAAAAGTTACGCTGTAAATTTGTTGTAATTACGCAGTACTTTCCGGGCTGTAATCTAAAGCGTTACCCAAAACAGTTATTGTAAGGTTAGGTTTATTATGATAATTGTATGTCTCCTCTTTAAACAGCATTATGGTAAAAATGGAACACTATGGCAACCGCTTTCTTACTTGTATGTAGCGACATTTTGTTTTGAGAGGTTGGGCAGGACTGATAAAATTACAATTTCTTTCAGTTTTTCCCCTCTGTTTGGCATAAAACACTGTTGTCATGTGAAATGCTGAATACAAACACAAAGGTTTTTCAGATTTTCTGTCAAGGTGTTCTCTCCATATATGATCCTTTGCAGCCTTTAGCCACTGCCACATGTGCTGGATCCTTCACTGGAAACAGAAAATAACTCACTCCTGCTAAACATTTACTTCTTGAATTCTTGCACCTGAGAACTATACAAATCGACACCATTATGACTAAATGTTTACTAAGAAGTATTTCCTACTAAAGAAAGGTAGCATTAGACTCTGGTCAAGCCAAGTGTGCCGCACATATCCTGAAAAGTGAAGCCAAAGCATTGATCACCCCCTGGTGGCTGGCTGCAAAGGCAACAAGTCAGCTGCCTAAGCTTCCAGACGCAGTTTTCTCTAAGGCCCTGTCGGGTTCCAAATGATGTAATTGTAACGATTGTTACGATTACAGGATTGGGCACCTCAGCTTATATACATGACACTGTTAATACTTGTGTATTATTTGATATGTAATGCTGTTTAAATATTTTTTATAGTTATTTCAGGGTTTATGGGAACAAAATTGTAATATTGTAAATAACTTTAAAGGGCTAAAGGCGCACCGGGGTAAAAGGTGTATTTGATTTTATTTACCTTTAAACCACTAGATGGCACAAAAACTTGCCGCAGCACTTTCAAATATTGGCTGATCCTTGATGCTATTGCGGACAGCAGCACAAAGTTTATTATTTGCTAATTTGAGCTAGTATTTTCCCCCAGTTCACAGACAAGGCTGTTTTAACTGAAAGCAACTTGTACTGACATATCTTAATGTCAGTGCCATTGTTTTGTCTCAAGATGCACACCAGTAATTTTTTTTTTTTTTTTTTTTTAAGGGTACATTTATAAAAACTACTGAAATCTAATCCTGGCTTAGTCTAAGCCCTGTCTATGAAACCGGGCCTTTATGTTTTTAAAAATGTTGTATAAGAGTTACAAATGAGAATGGCTAAAATTATTACATTTATTTTGAGACAAAGGTCTTGTTAATGATTTTCAGTGTTGTTCAAGGTAATTAAAACAACAGTTTTTCAATAACAGAACAATATATAAAAGTATGATATTTGGTGTAAATGTGCACCTGCTGTTGGGACTAAAGCATAATAATTAACATGATAAACAGCTGGCTGACTTTTCCATTTGTTAACATGACATGGTTAGATTTAGATGTTAAATATCATATATTAAGTTGGGTGTCCATCACCATATTTATAATGAAACCATCATATTTAAAAATGTAATATTTATCATATCATATAATGAAATATAATTTATTGTTACTACTGTAAATATATATTAAATTATTATGGGATCTCCTTCAATGCTTTCAGAATCTTTACTTTTTAAAACAAGTTTGTTTCTATATATTTTTAACATATTTTTATATTAACATTTTAAATGAAAGTATATTTATTGAACAAAAATTAATTCTTTTATTTATCAGAATGCTTGAAAACATTATTTTCATGATTCTGTTTGGTCACCTGTAAGTTTTTTTTTTTTTCTTCTCTCTCTCTATCTCTCTCTAAGGCCCTGTCCCAATTGGCACACTTCATTTGCACTTGCTGTCTTGTGGACTAAGTCCACAAGACCACAGGGTGTCCCATGTGTCATTTTAGATTTCAGAAGGCTGCTGGTGAGCACCACCTGATATGCACCCTTGATGGGCACTTTTGCTCCGCAGCAGACTTCTACCCTACAGTCAAAGCTGCATTACATCATGAAAGTGTGGAAGATCGCAAGGGCTTAGGGTTCCATTTGGGACAGACCCTAAATCAGCTCTGTGAAGAATCATTGCTCATGGCATTTGTTTGATGAACGGTAAACTCTTTTCAAGTACTTCATTCTTCTCCTGTGTTATTAGCTGCAATAGCCTTGTTTGCAGTCATTTTGGAAGCCAATTACGGACTATCTGAACGAGCTTTGGATTTCGACTAATCCATTTTTTCCTGCTGCACATGCAAAGCGTTTAGTGCTAGTTACTTTGGCGTCTGTGTAACTGCTCTTGCTGTTACAATAGAGCGATGGTATTGAAAGTCAATTATAACCATCTACAGTCCCTCTAATTAGACCATGTAGTTATTCATGTGAAATTACTTGACCACTGTTTTCACAGGTCAGAGTGTGAAGCTCAGTAATTAAATGACTAACGGTACGGTCGGAGTAATTATATGCGACTGCTAGATCTCAGAATTTCTGATTTCCTCTTTAGTCATCCCAATAACTCAAGGCTGACATGGTCTAAGATAATTATTTGATGATGAAAATTAAATTAGTGATGTGGAAACTAAGCAACCAAGCAGATCATATTTCACACTAAATTATTGTACATATTTGATACACCCGTTTATTTGTGGAGTAAGAGGAATCATGACCCTGTTGCATGGTTTAAAATACTATGGTTTCATTTTCTTGATGTGCCTCATTTCAGGAAATAAACAACAGAAGCGTCAACACACGATGATTGAAGATGCAAGAAAGAGCTCTACCGTTCATCCACAAACCTCAACGTCAAAATCAAAAAGTGATTTCCTCATCAGGAAGTTGTCAAAACGCTCTGTGTGTCTGAAACATGTTTGTGACCTGGATGCGACGGGGTCATGCTCATGTTTCACCTGGACACAAGGTCAGCTGAAACTCAGCAGGAGAGCATGCAAGACAGGACAGAAGACAAGAAGCAAAGACATACTAACAAGACTCACCTCCACACATACATCACATCTATGGTCACTCATAAGCCACATGTTTTGAAGCAAACTGCCTCAGGACCTGAATTTGTTTGTTTAGCTCATAATGGTCACTCTGAGATCCAAGATGCTTTTTATCCCTCAATATAACTAATATCACTCAATTGTTATATTTATAGTTACATAAATAGTTTTAATAAGGACTGTCAAATTTAATTTTAGATGTAAAAAATAACTGCAAAAAAAAAACAGAGCAAAATGTTAAGTTTTATGGATTGAAGTTCAATTTAAAGTTAAAAAACAAAATAAACGTTCATTTAAAAGCATACGATGTGACAAAACCCTGATAAGAAACTGATAAGAAAAAAAAAAGTTATTAAAATTAAAAACCATCAAATGTGAGCTGTCACATGGGGACTTTGGGAATGCCAATTTACTGTTTTTCACAAATTATAAGACGACTTTACACTTCTGAAAACTGTAGATTTAACAGAATTTTACTATAAAATTGCATTTAATGTTTCAATGAAATTTTAGATTTTACATTTTTTTCCATATACTGCATAGTAAGGAAACTTGCCACAATAATAGACCAGCTTGAAAAACTGAATAATGGTATGGCAGTCTCCGTAAACTCTTATGAAGAAATTACCAGAGTAGTGTGTAGATTCACAATTTCCATCTGTCCAAAAGTAACAGGTACTCATTACTACACTGACAAATTTGGAAACAAAACAAAATATCTGGGCCTGTGTGGTACTGTTTACTTGCTTTTAAGTGCTTCAAACTCTAAAGTATATTACAAAGATCTGACAAACTACATCAAATAGTGATGACTTAATTCTCAAAAGTGCTTGCTCTGTTATCGGAGGCTGAGACTAACCTGCATGTGTATTAACATTATTTTCTTTCACTGAACTCTTCCAAATGCTAACCTGAGCTTTCACAAACCCGACAGTCAAGCTCTTCCACAGACTCAGTGGGGCGTCTGCAAGCTAAGTGTCCAAAAAGCTTTTTCCTCTGTTCAATACCTGTGAGTCTGAAGGCATTAAGCTGGTGTGCCATGATGAATTGTGGGTTATCTCTGTCTCCAGCTGCACTGACCAGGGTAGCGCTTCGCAAAAGCATCCTATACTGCCGCTTTGTCCAAGAGAAATGCACATCATTATGTAAACTAAAGGTGCTTTATTGTGACACAGCCAGAAATCCATTACTTTCAGGGAAAAACCTTTGATCAAACAGTAATACTGTGAAATTTATTACAATTTAAAATAAGTTTTTTTTTTTTTTTTTTTTTTTTATTGTTTTATATAGGCTAATTTATTCCTGTGATGCAAAGCTGAATTTTCAGCATCATTACTCCATTCTTTAGTCACATAATCCTTCAGAAATCATTTTAATATACTGATTTGCTACTTGAGAAATATTTCTTATGTTGTCCTCCTTCAGATTATATATATATATATATATATATATATATATATATATATAATTCAAGATTCTTTAATTAATAGAAAGTTCAAAAGAACATTTATTTGAAATAGAAATCTTTTGTAACTTTACATTTTTTTACTGACCCTTTTGATCAATTTAATGCATCCTTGTTAAATAAAAGTATACATTTCTTACAAAAAAAAAATAAAAAAATCAATCTTAGTGACCCCGAACTTTTGAATGGTAGAGTATGGTAGGGTATTTTTTTTTATTATATTTCAGCCAGCAAAATTACCAAAATATATTTAGAAACAAGCTTCTGACACCAAAGGTTTCTCATTGAAAGCAACACGTTACTTGCCGTACCACAATAAAGAGGCTAAAGAGCACTTTTGGTGTCTGTCTAGTGATGCACAGAGCTCTCTGACATGTGGCAGTATGCTTTATATAGGAGTGAGACTTGCAACATTATATAAGATAAGACGGAAGTCTTTGACTGTTGGTGAAATATGTATATGAAATACCCCACATATAGCCATCAGATGGAGCTCTTGAAAAAAAAAAAAAAAGGCATCCAAGATAAAGTTTAAAGGGAAAATTTTACACTGAGGTGGAAAATGCACAAGTGTCAACAGATGTTTTCTTTGGTAGACATTATTTTGATGAGTATCGCTGACAATACTGAGGGTCAGATTATCATTACAATTACATTCACATCATTCACCAAGATGCAGTTTTTACCAGGCAGTTGGCGGATTGCCTTGCCCTAAAAACTCCAGAGAGTGTGATTTCATCAAATGGAGTCAACAGCTGAGACCAAAGTAGAAATATTGTTAGTTGGATGCCACATTTAGCTTGTTTTATTTACTTATGAAAACAATATTTTACTTTCATTTGGCTCTGAGTAATTTTTGCACATTTACAAGTACAGTACATCCAATAAAAGAGCTACAAGAAAAATTAAAACGTGATTTGAACACTCTTGTTTTGAGTAACTGTAAACTGTATCTGTTAAGAGTTATTTAAATGTAAAAAAAAAAAAAAAAAAAAATAGGTAAAGCAAATTATTTTACCTTTGGTCCACGACAAAACAGCATCTGAACTCCATATTTCAAAACTGACACAAGACTTCTTTTTTCCTTGAAATCAAAGGGGATCTATAACTGGCTTTACAAGCCTGCACAAGTGTGAGCGCATCAGAGGAACACAGTGTTTGTTATGAACGGGACTGTAAATCATTCTCCCGCCCGGTTTGATGGCTCCACAAGGTTATCTTACTTCAGGCCACTAATCTGAGCTGCACGTAGAACGGTGCTGACAGCAAGCTGAGGACTGCAGGAAATCAGAGTGTGCAATTGAGCAGAGCCCATAACCTATTTCAGGAAAAACCTTCTTGCTTTTATCTGGGTGGCATTGCTGGCATCTGAGAATGAAATTTCCAGCGTCCACAACTCGTAAATCAAACACTCACACGTCAATGTTTTTCTGTTGAAATGAAGACATGGTAAAATTGATTAGATCTGATAAAGGCTTTGTGCTGTGTGTGTGTGTGTGTGTGTGTGTGTGTGTGTGTGTGTGTGTGTGTGTGTGTGTGTGTGTGTGTGTGTGTGTGTGTGTGTGAGTGTGAGAGAGAGAGAGAAAGAGAGAGAGAGTGTTCTGTTATGGACAGAATACATTATATGCTGTGTAGTGTTGGATTTATTGTTTTTCTCTTTGAGGGGCAATTGCACTGATATGCTTGTTTTTGTACTTCAGCGCATGAGCCAGAAACATTTAAGACTTTCTGCCAAGCACTAGCACACGAGAAGCTCAAGTCTGACTTTAAGTGTTAACTGAATTAAAAAAAAAAAAATGTACACAATAAAATGAAAACATGCTAATAATAATAATAATAAAAAAAAAAAAAAAACAAAAAAAAACAACATGCTTCAGGGATGCAGGATTTTGACAAAAAAAATAAAACGTCGGTGGATCTTCTCCAAATATTAAAAACGTGTGTTTCTTCCAATATCTTGTCAATAAAATGTAAACCAGAGGTCATCAACCCTGCTCCTGGGGACCCACTGTCCTGCAATGTTTATTTCCAATCTGTTTCAGCACACATGCATGTGTAGTTTCAAGTGATCCTGAAGAGCTTGATTGCTACTTCAGGTGTGTTTAATTATAGGGTTAGAGTTAAACTCTGCAGGAAAATGGGGCTGTGTCCGAAATTGCCCCCATACCCTCATTCACTATTCCCTACATTGGTCGACTAATATAGTCCAATTGAAGGAGTGAAAGAAATGACCCTGACAGTGCATTATGGGCATTCTCCAGCTGTTGAGCATACATCGGTTGTACACTCGTTATTGTGGTGCATTATATGGGATTGAATGAGTGCACTTGATAACGTCCACTATGGTTTCGAACACCACTACAAATTGCTGTCCCCTCAAATAGTGCCCTATTTAAGGTTATAGGGGGGATTTTGGACACAGCCTGGGTCTTCAGGAGCAGGGTTGATGTAAACAGATGAGTGATGAAAATGACTAAAGAGCGTTGTGTTGGATCATGCACTTTCATTCACTTATCTGTTGAATATGAAAAGATCATTATGAAAATTATTATGAATTTATGATGCATTAAAGTCATGTCGGAAAGATCGTACTTATGAGCTGAACGCACATGAATGCCACCACAATGTCATAAATATGAGTGGAAAGCTCAAGATTTTCTTTAACCCCCGATCTGGGGTGCGTTTCCCGAAAGCATCGTTAGCCAACTATGGTCGCAAGTCCCATTGAACTCTATTGGTAATGACAGAACTTGCGACCATAGTTTGCTTTGGGAACAGTGTTTCAGTTAAAATTAGCTAAAACTGGTAGCTAAATGTCACTAGATGACATTATAATGGCAAATTCATTGATCTATATAAACATGAATATAGATCAGTGGGCAAAATAAGAATCTAGATAAGGTTTGTCCAAGAAGTTACTAGATTTGTCCCTAAACTTTTGAAAAAAGTCTCAAAAGGGGTGAGAAGTCACTAAATCTACTGACAAAATCCTAAATTGGCAACACTGTTTGGGAAATGCACCCCTGTACGAGTTGGGGGCGTGTCAGTGAGAAATATGCCAGAATACAACAATACTTATAGGTATTTAGCAGTGACATTGTCAGGCTTTTCTATTTAAAACAAAGTAAGCTAAATGCCTGCACAAAATATGATAGAATTATAATATAACAATATAACATGTAACAATAAAGTACAGTGGCTTCATAAACTAATTAACACAACACTCTCACAACACTTTAAAGAGAAACCTGCTTTAGAACTCACATTGTGAACAGCAAAATACATTCCTTAACCAGTAAACTGGCATTTGAAGCCATCACTCATACACACTAGTTTGGAAAGCTAGCAAGATGTGCGACGCGGCACGACACGACACAACACAACACAAATACAAATATAAAGCCCAAAAAAATCACAATGTGTGTGAAATCAAATCAGACACACCAGCTTTTCATTAATATAGCAATGTAGAGCTAATATATCCTACCTCAAATCAGATATCTTGTGACCACTATACATACAAACAAAGAGAAAACATTCTCAAATCAAAAAGACAATTCAATTACATCCAAAAGACTGTTGTGCCAATACCTTGAAACCACTAGCCAAAGCGCTATCACAAAGGTGCTACAAGGACCCCAAGTGTCCCTAAGCTTTGCCTGTAGTGTTGGATGTGTCATGATCTTGTGGCCTGATATGCAAGCATGTACTAAACTGAAAAGCTGCAGCTGGTGCGGCGTAAATAATATCTTTAATACCGGTCCCTTCCTCACACAAAGCTATTTCAGAAGACTTGGAAGAGTCAAATGAACCACTTTAATTGTACTTTTTTCTTTCTTTTTGAGTTTGACAGTCCAAATTACTGTGCGCTCTTGTTGTATGGAAAACAGCCTGGATATTCTGCAAAGCATCTCACAAAAGTTGGAATATCATACAAGTTTGAAATTACATGAAGGTAAGTAAATGATGATGCAATTTTCATCCCAAATCTTAATTTTTTGCAGAAGTCATGTTATTTTCAAAAATCAAAATGTGGCTGCTAACTTGATCTATATTGAGCTGCCATCAGTTTATCATTGAGTTTTTCTTCATGCTTTCCCCCTCTCTCTCCTGCATCTTTCATTCGTTACTGGCTGATACGGCAGCATTTGTCAGAAAAATGGCATGCCTCCAATCAAATGTCCTTCCAGATGACATCTAACAGTCATTTGGAGGGTTTTATGGATGCAATGTGAGGCAGGATTCAGGTTGTGAGTGATCTGGGACTAACTGCTTGGAGGTTTTACCCTCAGTGTCATGGACAGAGCTGTCAACATAAGTGACCTTGATTGATTACTTGACAGCTTTGGAGGGAAATGGCAGCATCTGCAGTGTTCACCAACACTGGCATGAGTCATCTTGTTTTGCTTCGAATCACAAGTGATTTATTTTCACAGCAAAAAGATAGTTTAGCTTCAAGAAAGACCTGATTTTATTTTTTTTTTTTTTTTTCAAAAGCACATAGTTAAAAAAATGAAATGTGTCATTTGCTTGTATCCCATCTCCAAAGACTATCAAAAGTAATATGTAGGTTTATTCTGCTGAAGAGTAAAACACTGTGACACTTTCAAAACATTGATTTAAATGGGCGCAGAACTTATTCTACTTTTAAAAAGGGCATCAGCAAAAAATAAATAAATAAATAAACACTGCATTAG
This sequence comes from Hypophthalmichthys molitrix, assembly GCA_037950675.1. Taxonomy (NCBI): domain Eukaryota; kingdom Metazoa; phylum Chordata; class Actinopteri; order Cypriniformes; family Xenocyprididae; genus Hypophthalmichthys; species Hypophthalmichthys molitrix. The sequence goes on along the minus strand of CM075507.1, from coordinate 6,792,540 downwards.
AAAGTGATCTCAAATACATTAAATACACAGAGATAATTTTATATGTGTAATTTCATTAATGCATACTGTAAATGCTCAGCTTTTATATACCATTCTTGTGCTCTGTATCAAGTACATGTGAATTTATAAGATTATTATTCATCAGAGTTGATTCATAAAAGTGGTTTGATCGATGAAAGGACTCAATATAGAGGGCGTATGTGTTTGAGACAGTGTCAGAATGCCTCTCAAACCAACTCCTGTCCACCTCTCCATAAATCTCCAAACTCTAATAATAAATGCTTGCTTCACACAAACCTTTCAAAAGATCTTGCCATGTGTAGTAGGTTTGATAAGTTTTATTTATTTCTCTAGATCTACATCTCATAGATGTTCTTTATATATATATACACACATATATACATGTTTATGATTTAAGTTGAGTGATATGTTAATTAATGATAAGTTGTGTATGCACACGTGATTTTTCTTCATACTGTCAAGTCATGTCACCTTTATTTTTAAAGTGCTTTATACAACTGAAATAGTTTCAAAGCAGCTTCACAGTAATAAACAGTAAAGTAACAATTAATGATGCAAACTGAAAACTTCATCAACTATGAGAACAGAAGACAATAGTGTCATTATTCAGCTTTATTTGGTAGTGTCAGTGCAGTCAAATCAATAATATTGCTGGATATTAAGTGTCCACAACTAAGCAAGCCAAAGGCGACAGTGGCAAGGAACCCAAACTCCATCAGGTGACAGAAATGGAGAAAATACCTTGCGAAAAAAAGAAAAAAAAAACAGTTCTCCTCTGGCCTAGATGGGTGAACATGGTGTGATATTGATTGGGATATGTCACATGGGCATTAGGAAGAGTTGTAGTCTTTTCAGCAAACTTGAAGGTAGAGCTGCCATTTAGCCAGTTGGCTTATCAGTGGCCTTAATCACAATGAACATCCTTCTTGTTAAAACTGCCTTTAGGTCCCAGCTGGTCCTGGCATCAGGCATTCATAGCTGGCCATAGGGATCTGTGCCGAGGGCTCATCTAATCGCTGAGGATCTTTCCTGAGGGCTTGTCTTGTCAAGGTCATTCCTGGGTGCAGGTCCACCATCTGGTCTGGATACAGACTGGATCTGGCTGACAACAGTAAATGGTAAAATGGGACAGACAGACTAATATAAGTGTAGATGCCATTCCTCTTTCGATGTAACAAGTACACTCTATAGAGTCAGGCCAGCGGTATGCATGTAGTGGTTGTCCCATTCATCTTGGGATATACAGGGAACATGGACCAACATAACTAATGAGTTTATATCGACTCTGGCATCCGCTTTGAGAACCTCAAGCACAAACACTTAACAGAGGAGCTACTTTGTCTTATTTTTAGAACATGCAGTTTGTCACAGACTACGTTTGATTTCTTTATTGTTTCCTCTTTTCCTCCATTGTCCTTGTCAGACCAAAAATAGAATAGCTTTTCTTTTTTATCTCCAGCAATTTGTCTGAAATGATTGCTGTTTTGACATTATAGACCCAGACAAGGATACAGTGACCTCACTCGCACTGGTCCACCCTTTACTGGTCCAGTTCAAGCACATGAGAAAGGGCAGCCAGTTAGCATCAGTCAAACCCCTGCTGCCGGACATGCGGTCATGGAGGAGCTTCATTTGTTTAGCGCAGGTCACTCTCAGCAGGTGCTTTTTGCCTTGACCTGCTCTAAAAGACACATCTGAGTGTCTAAGAAAGACAAAGCATGATAGTGACTTTTATTTTTATTTCTTTACCCTGAAGAAATTCTTTGCTCAAAGATTGCTCTTTTATAGCTCAGGAGACTTAATGGGTTAGTAGTTCACACAAAAATGAGCATTCAATCATCATTTACTCATGTCACTCCAAACCTGTGTGACTTTTGTCCTGTAGAACACAACAGAAGATGTTTAGCAGAATGTTTACGCTGCTCTTTTCCACACAATGAAAGTGTAGGAGGACAGATGACATTGAGCTCCAAAAATGACAAAAAATCATCATAGAGTCATAAAAAGAATGACCATACAGAGTCAGAAGTCATGCAATAAAATTAAGCTAAATGGCATAAGATCAACTTACCCTGTCTCTTAACCAGATGCAAAGCAGCCCAGGCTCATTAGAAAAAAATACCCCGTCAACATTTTTGCAAAATACATTGCGTCATGCACATTTCGCGACAGTTTCAAAGTGAAATGTCCAGTGAGTGGCTCTAAAGGCGTGTTTATTTTTTTTCCGGAACAGATGAATGTGAATATGGCAACTTTTTATTACGTTAGAGTTTGTAAGTATCACCGCAGTTCTGAATTGAAATGTCCGGTGAGTGGCGCTAAAAGCTTAATGCTCCATCATGTTTAATACACTACACCTACACTAAACCCTAAACCTACCCGATAGTGTTAGCAAAAGCAAATGTGACATAAAAGTGCAATTGTAACCATGACATTTTAGCTTGTTTTTGAACTCTTGTCTTTGAGCTCTTTTATCGTGATTCGTACCCGAGCTCTTCGCATAGCAAGTACAATTCTGTACCAGCTGAGCTACCGAGCAAGCTTATTAGGTCTGCGTCTGTAAAACTGAACATCTAAAGCTGGATAAGTGATGCAAACTCCAAAATATATTTGTTTAAAAATCATGCATTATGGTAAAATGTGTCAGAAGTGTTATTTTAAAAACATTTAAAAAGCTTTCCGATCTTAAACTAGAACAGAAGTGTGTGTTATATGCGTGGTGTATATAGGCTTATTTAAGCATGCAATCGTAGCCTAAGAAACAATACAGTTTGTGTACGTGTAGTCTGCTACTAATATGAAAGATAATAAGCAAAAGAAATGTATAATTTCATTCTCTTTATCTTCATTATCTTATGTAAAGGGAAAAACAGCTGAACTTCTGCAGAGCTTCTGATTCGCGCTGTGCTGTTTTAATTGGTCAGCGCCACGCTAGTGAGATTAGTTCGCGCCGCGATGTCCGTTCAGAGGCGCTATCAAGCACTCCGCGCTGCGCTGACGAGTCGGTAGCGAGGCTCAGTCCATTGAACCGCGCAGATGACGTGTCAGCGCGGCGCGAGCTCTGTAACACCCCGCTGTCTCGTCCCGCTTTTGGTGTGTTTGGCTTCCGATACTTTATTAATCCATAATCTGCCCCTGTAATCATAATTGTGAAAAATTGTGTGAAAAAAGTGTTTGCTGTTGATTTCTGTTAGAAACTGCAGTGATATGTACGTATTGGTAAGTATTTTGCATTTGGCAAAAAATGTCGACACAGGTACGCTTTTCCAATGAACCTGTGTTTAATAAAAGGCTTCTTTTCCATGTTAATCTGCGTTTTTGTCCTAACCAGCTGCAACAGCTATATGCGAACAACAACATTGTTAATCTCAGGTATTGATTATTTGCTTTTTTAATGTTAAGAGGGTCTAATGTGAGTTTTGAATGTTATTTTGTATGACGCTTATAGCCATACTGAAGGAAATGAGAATGTTCAAACTGTGAACTCAATATACAAACAATATTCTATGACAAAGATTATATTGTCACTCTGTTTTATTTATTTATTTTTATAATGTTAAAATTGTTTAATAGCCTATTTAATAATTTGATTATGTACTGATCAAAGCCACTTGAAGGCAAGCCTATAGCAGAAAAAAAAGTGTAATGTTATAGTACTTAGGGATGGAGACAAGAGGCCTTTTTTTTTTTTTTTTTTTTAATGGATGCCAATGGAGGAGAGGCTGAATAAACCGCTTTTGTGAGGAAATAGCGAATCAATTAATGAATCGACGGGTCATCAGCTAATCTTCAACATGTTTACTCTTAAAGGGGACCTATTATGCCCCTTTTTAAGAGATGTAAAAAAAAAAAGACTCTGATGTCCCTGGAGTGTGTATGTGAAGTTTTAGCTCAAAATACCCCACAGATAATTTTCTGAGCAAAAACACAGCATTTTAGTGTATGTCCCTTAAAAATGCAAATGAGCTGCTGCTCCCGGCCTAAGAGGGCAGCGCTTCAAGAGCTGATGCTCTGAGCTCCGGTGACAGAACAATCTCATACACTAATAATGTCAGAAACTCTCTGTAGCGGTGTTCAGTGAGAACCGGAGTCTGAAAATTATGCCTACAGATCCAGAGAATATGTGCTGCACGGAGATAGAACAGGTATAGTTCAGTTTAATAAAAAATAACTCATGTTGTCATCTTGCTTTTATCCACTATTAGTACAAGCCTGTTGTAGCAGATCCCGTCCGAATGATGGCCAAATCTTTACTGATAAACTTTATGAAGTTTATTGTATATTACCAAAACACAAAGTGTACGTTTACACTCCAAATCACCATAAGAGCTTAATAAAACAGTACAAGAAGTGTGCATTAAACTGGTAAACTTTATAAAACAACTCCGATGGACTGTAATAAAGTGCACGCTCTCCCTTTCTGCCGTGACCAGTATCACTCCAGAGAGGATCACGAACAGTTTGTACTGATCCATCCGAGAGTAATAAGTTCAACCACGGTGTCCTCAGTGACTCAGATGGTAGTGGTGAGTCTATGGAGCCTCATATGTTCATTGGTACATCCAACAACAGAACATTTGTAAAAAATTTTGGCACAGACAGTGTATATCTTTAGCTGATACAGCATGTAAACAGAAATGGCAGACTCTATGCTTCTCACTCAGGGAGGCGTCTATGCTAACAGGGCAGATCGCCATCAGTCAAGGGCGGGGTTTCCCTAGTCTTATGTAGGAGTAGGGGGAAATATAAAACAGCGTGTTCTGAGAGATTAAAAATGATATATGGGGATTATAAAAAAAATAAAAGTATTGTGTGGATTTTTGTGAAACTTGTATATTATATTCATTCATTACACACAGACTGATATATTTCAAATGTTTATTTCTTTTAATTTTGATGATTATAACTGACAACTAAGGAAAATCCCAAATTCAGTATCTCAGAAAATTAGAATATTATGAAAAGGTTCAATACTGAAGACGCCTGGTGCCACACTCTAATCAGCTAATTAACTCAAAACACCTGCAAAGGCCTTTAAATGGTCTCTCAGTCTAGTTCTGTAGGCTACACAATCATGGGGAAGACTGCTGACTTGACAGTTGTCCAAAAGACGACCATTGACACCTTGCACAAGGAGGGCAAGACACAAAAGGTCATTGCAAAAGAGGCTGGCTGTTCACAGAGCTCTGTGTCCAAGCACATTAATAGAGAGGTGAAGGGAAGGAAAAGATGTAATAGAAAAAAGTGTACAAGCAATAGGGATAACCGCACCCTGGAGAGGATTGTGAAACAAAACCCATTCAAAAATGTGGGGGAGATTCACAAAGAGTGGACTGCAGCTGGAGTCAGTGCTTCAAGAACCACTACGCACAGACAAATGCAAGACATGGGTTTCAGCTGTCGCATTCCTTGTGTCAAGCCACTCTTGAACAACAGACAGCGTCAGAAGCGTCTCGCCTGGGCTAAAGACAAAAAGGACTGGACTGCTGCTGAGTGGTCCAAAGTTATGTTCTCTAATGAAAGTAAATTTTGCATTTCCTTTGGAAATCAGGGTCTCAGAGTCTGGAGGAAGAGAGGAAAGGCACACAATCCACGTTGCTTGAGGTCCAGTGTAAAGTTTCCACAGTCAGTGATGGTTTGGGGTGCCATGTCATCTGCTGGTGTTGGTCCACTGTGTTTTCTGAGGTCCAAGGTCAACGCAGCCATATACCAGGAAGTTTTAGAGCACTTCAAGCTTCCTGCTGCTGACCAACTTTATGAAGATGCAGATTTCATTTTCCAACAGGACTTGGCACCTGCACACAGTGCCAAAGCTACCAGTACCTGGTTTAAGGACCATGGTATCCCTGTTCTTAATTCGCCAGCAAACTCGCCTGACCTTAACCCCATAGAAAATCTATGGGGTATTGTGAAGAGGAAGATGCGATATGCCAGACCCAACAATGCAGAAGAGCTGAAGGCCACTATCAGAGCAACCTGGGCTCTTATAACACCTGAGCAGTGCCACAGACTGATCGACTCCATGCCATGCCGCATTGCTGCAGTAATTCAGGCAAAAGGAGCCCCAGCTAAGTATTGAGTGCTGTACATGCTCATACTTTTCATGTTCATACTTTTCAGTTGGCCAAGATTTCTAAAAATCCTTTCTTTGTATTGGTCTTAAGTAACATTATAATTTTCTGAGAAACTGAATTTGGGATTTGCCTTAGTTGTTAGTTATAATCATCAAAATTAAAAGAAATAAACATTTGAAATATATCAGTCTGTGTGTAATGAATGAATATAATATACAAGTTTCACTTTTTGAATGGAATTAGTGAAATAAATCAACTTTTTGATGATATTCTAATTATATGACTAGCACCTGTATATTGTTACAAGTGCAGTGTGCTTGCAGAGACTCTGCCCACATGGTGTTCTGAATGGCTGTGATTTTTGATTGATTTGTTGCGTCGTGTCGGGTGTGGACAGACAAATTGCTTGTTGCTGGAATCTTATCGCATTGCATTTTGGAATCAGTTTGAGGCATTGCTACAATCTCTTCTGAAACCCTAGAGGAGACATGCCTAAGAAACAGGTGACTTTAAGAGACTTAGACTTAAGCCTCCTTTTGCTCTCCACTAAATCTCATTGCTTTTAAGACTGCAGGGTGTCTTCTGATTATTGTTTGATCTCAAACTTATTTTTGTAAAAAAAAAAAAAAAAAATATCTTAACAAAAATACAATATTAAAGTTTTTGTGGTGCCATAAAAATTGTAATCAAGAATTGTGAAATTTCACTGCTATTTAAAATGTTGGTGTCATAACCTTATTTATTAAAATACAAAGTTACATGGGCCAAAACAATGAAAACAACAACTAAATGTGACATTTATTGTAATAGGTTTATGTGAATTAAATTAAAGTTGTTATATTTTTAAAGCCTATTAAATGTTCAAAATGATGGCTTTCAATTATACTGTAATTAATATTGAATGGCTATAATTACTCATTTCATCCCTAGAAATTGAGAAAAAAAAAAAATCAGTTAATTTAGATTAATGATTAATGATTAATATGGCACAAAATACGTAAATATATATTAAAAAAAAATGGCACTGTGTGCGTGTTGTCGTTGTTGTTATTATATGTAAGACTTAAAATGCAACACAAATTTATAGGCTACAATATCTAACGGGGATCCACGGTGTCTATCTGCCAACGATCCTTGGCCTGAAAAATGTTGAAGACTCCTGGTCTACAGCACCTAGCAATGTTTTTATATAGCGCTTAATTTAGCACACTGTGTTTGATTTCAGTCTAAATAAGGGCTTTATGGCTTAATCAGCCCCTGATCTAGACAGAAATAATGTATGTAAATACAAACTCTTCCCCAGGTGAAATGTTACAGCAAATCAGCTCAAAGAGATTTGTTTAATCTCACTCATTTCTCTCTCTCTGGGCAATCAGATAAGCTGCCAGGCTCTCATTACAGCTTTATTTCTGTTCATGTGAATCTGTGCTCATCTCCTCGCTGCTCAGAGGAAAACATCTCACCATAGGGAAGAGGAGAGATGGAGGACAATTCAAAGAAGTGGACAGGACCTGCAGATACAGAAGCTACAGTAAAACACCTCCCACGTATGTGAGATGGCATGTTTCTTAAAGCAGAATTCAAACTGAATTATTTAGTTTGACACTTCTTCATAGATGTTACTGTGCCAAGTTTATTATACTATGAAACTTGCAGAGCTCAGAACTTCCTCTCCAGTCCAGATAGAGCATTTATTGCAACTACTCTGCAAATACTCATTTACAAAACTCAAAACAACATTTACTTATCAGTATGTCTTTTTCAGTGTTCAGAAACTGGGTCCATCCAGTCAGTGAGGTACTGTAATAAGGAGGAAATAGAATATATGCTATTAATACTATTATTTGCAGACAGCAGAAGAACAAAGCTATAAGTGTAAAATGTGGTTTGTGTATAAAGTGTAGATGTAAATTTGGAGTTGTCCTGCAAGTGACTGCACATGCAAGTGTGTCCTTATGATGTATTTCGGCACTCTACAGTTATTCCAGAGCACTCATAGATCTACTTCCATTTTCAAGTGCTACTCAAGTTAAGATGCTTTTGGGAAACATAGGAAAAATACGTCATGCTTTTATTTTTACAATCTACTTAGGTGTGCGATGCTTTTGGGAAACACAGCACTGTATGTTTAAACAAATTCAATATGTTGCAAGATTTTTTTTTCTGTCTAGATCCTGCCTTTGATCACTCTAAATTCCTCCCAGCATGAATACATGCAAACAAACGGCATGAGGACAGTTGCCAAAGTGCCGTCCCTCAAGACAACGCACATTTGCTGTTTAAATAAGCAAAGTGGCACAGTCCTCATTTTTTGCTTATATAATGCTGATCTGAGCTGTACATCAAATCCGCTTTCCTTTCAGCTTGGCAGTGGTGTAACAACAGCACCATCCATCATTCCATATGAGAATGTTCTTGTTTCTCTCGATACTCAGGCTGAGTCTGTTACAAAGGAACTGACCCGCAGAGCCACATAATGAGTATTTTGCTACTAATCTTCCCAAAAACAGATAAGGCACAGCCTTTCTGCTAATATTGTGAAGAAAATCAATTTTGTTTAGACTAGTATGTATAATAGTCAGAAGATGTCTGTTGTTTAGAGTAAAACTGCAGCTGAATTATTAGATTAGGTATGGAAGCTTTATTCCACCACTGAATAATCTTTTAATAATCTGACTTTTTTTCAATAATCTGACTTTTCTCAGAATTGCAAGATATAAACTTACAATTGCGCAGTTATAAAGTCAGAATTGTGAGTTATAAAGTTAGAATTGCGTGACAAAGTCTCAATTGCGTGTTATAAAGTCAGAATTGTGAGTTATTGTTACTTGTGCACTCTGTCTTGGACTTGTTTTGGACTTGTGTTGTGCCATTTCCCATTATCACTTTCAGCTGTGTTCCATCACCCTCCTTGTTATCCTGTGTATATAAGCCCTGTGTTTCCTGTCCAGTGTTGTCCGGTATCGTTTGTTTATAAAAGCTACTTAATATCCTAATTGAAGTAAGGCCTAATCCTGAGAAAACCAAGTGATGAGAAAAGAAGTCAGAATTGCGAGATGAAACTCACAATTGTGAGGAAAAAAGTCTGAATTGTGAGATGAAAAAGTCGCAATTACCTTTTTACTGTTTATTTAGTGGGGGAAACAAGCTTCCATAGATTGGTGACAGAAATGACCAGGCATGAAAATATAAGTCAAACGCACACTACAAGACTAAAACCCAACGTCCTTTCATGTTTTAATGGTGCAGTCACATTTACCATTGTTTGATGAATTTTTGTGGAAATTTCCATAGGAATCTAGGAATTCATTTCAATGCGAAAAATAAGGTGTTTTCTGTGAATGTGGGAGACTTCCAATTTATTAGCCGCTACTGGGAAATAACGAGAAGAATATCAAAGTAATATGCTGTAAACTGTAAAAATACGCAAGGCGAATACTCTGTAAAAGGATGCCTATTCGCATGCGCATAGTTTTTCTTTACAAAGTTCTACACAGGTCTACACTGTTGACAATAGACAGTGGACCTTTTTTTTTGCCTGCAAAATGTCTCTGTGAAATTAAGCCTGCGACAAGAAGTCCCAGATCTCACAGTGGGACAGTGGATACATCAACATGCAACTAGTCACAGGCGCTACGATATATTTCAAACTTGCGCAGGATGATGACCTTTTGTCTTGCAGTGTTTGTTTGGCATTAGTGATACATGCAAAACATGGAGCTTTATCTGTCCATGTGCTTTATGTAGATCAGAAATACCACTACTTCATGTAGATCAGACATACCACTATTTCATTCAACAGTTTAATTTCCTCAACAGTTCCTAACAACAGCAGCTTTCCAACCACTCCATAACACTTATTCCCCAGACAATGGTGCAATTGTCACATATGGACTCGTTGGACGTGGCAACAGTTTCAAGTTGCAGATCGCATTGCTCCACGTCTCACTATTTGAGCAGGTGGATGAAAGCTAGAGAAAATTCAAGCGCTGCTTGGCATTAACAAGTTCCTCTCCAAAAGCATTATGCCAGCAGAGGCCAGTGGCTTCAGATGGCGTCTGTGTTGTTGATAACACAGGAAGGACAGAGTGTTTATCTGAACGAGCAAATAGCTGCTTTTGAAATACTTCAGTCTGACGGCTCCACGAGGTCCACACTCTCATTACGGCTCTCAGATGCTGGCAGCGGTCCACCGACAGCTCCAAAGGACAGCGACCTTCTTCATAAACTTGCACATCCAATACTCTACTCTATCCTCTCACTCTCTCTGCTCGGCCTGGAGAGGATTGTATTTTCTCGTTTCTCTTCTGTATAATAGATGAGTGGAGGCTTTATGTTGAATTCTGTCCCACTTTTTTATGGTGGCATCCTGCCTAATTTGCGCTCAGTATGCGACTGTGGTGCTGCCCACACACTCGACTGCAGCACTTACTTCATCTGGCAGCCGAAAGTACGGCCTGCAACAACACCCAGAGAACCAAAAGGAGCCTGAGAGAAAGACAAAGAGGAAAAGGGGGAACCAAAGTAAAAGTGGTGAACCCATCATGCTTGATTAAGCCTGTCACCATTAGACAGTGACTGCAATTACCTCTGGTCAGGTTTATCCCGCAGGGGGATGGAGTAATGGAGAGAGGAGGGAATAGATGGACGGGAGGAGGGATCGTGCGGCTGGAGCCCTGGGACTTGAACGAGTGCAGCATCTGCTGTGTGCGGCAGGGGGATGAAAGCCTGGAAGGATGAATGAATGAATGGATGGATGAATGAATGAAGAGAGAAAGAGAAATAAAAGTGGGAATTTTTTAAGTACTGATTACATTTCCACTTGACAATCCCATTCTCCATTTAAGACTCTTTCAGTATTTTTTTCAGGAAGCAATCATCCCCCTCATTTTAAATAAACAAACCAAAAAAAAAAAACGAGATGAAAATTTTCAGGAAGAAATTTAGTCTTGCTATGGTTAAATGTTCAATTATCTTTCAAAGATTTTTGGAACTTCTTTATAGTTTTGATACGACAACTGGTCAAGTCGCCTTTATTTATACAGTGCTTAATACTATATAGTTTTAAAGCAGCATTACTATAATAAACAGGGAAATAATCAATGATGCAAACTTCATTAAATATGAGACAAATTTAAATTATGCTGTAAACCAGCTCTAGAAAGACAATCTTTTCAAGTCTCATTATATAGTCTCAGCTCATTTCATTTCAATGTTGATTCAGTTCAGTTCAATAACTCTGTTGTAGCGTTGTTACATAACTCTTCATAGCGTTGTTCTTGTCTAATAAAGAAAAGCAGCTGAGGCAGTAAGAGTTATTCTCCAAAACAGTTTACTCGTGCATGTTTTTTTTTTTCTACGTACAGCATAACACTAATGAAGCGTTTACCTGTGCGCATACATGCTTACGTCAGGGTAAATGTTAAACTGAAAACATGGAACTGGAGTTATGTGAACACTACACATGAATTATGAAACAAGTTCAATTCAGCTATAAACAAGACAATATTTTTTTTTTTCTTTTGTTTTCAAGTTTTGTTCTCTAGTAGTATCAGTATCAGACATTTTTTAAACCCCAACTAAGCAAGACAATAGCAATAAATTTTATATATATATATACATATTATTGCCAACTAATATATATATATATATATATATATATATATATATATATATATATATATATATATATTCCAGATCCATAACAGAACCAAATGTCATGAAAATCCAGTATTTGAGAACAAAAATGGACCCCGTAGTGGAATGAAGTGTGCCATTTGTGATGAATACTAAACAGCTGTGGACCTTTTGCATGAAATTCCAGCACAAACACCAACCCAGACTCATTGGAAAAACATGAACTTTCTAAGTAAAATGTCCGGTGAGTGGAGTTCAGTTTTATCCGAAATAGTGAATCTGGCAATGTTTTATTATGTTGGTTGTATATATGTCAGTTCAGAAATGAAATGTCTGGTGAGTGATGCTAAAAAGTTAATTTTTATGTTGAAGCAACCATGCCATTTTAGTTTTCAAGTCTTTGAGCTCTTTTATTATGATTAATGTTTCATGGGACTTGTACCCGAGCGCTCTGCGTCACAAGTCCAGTGCTGTACCATGTGAGCTACCGAGCAAGTTTTCTGTATCAAAAAATGCCATTCATATGGAGCTGGTTATGAGCTGCAAACGCCAAAATGTATTAGGTTTACAAATCATGCACTATGGTAAAAGTGTTTTGAGCTCATAACATAGTATCGTGCAAGGAACTGCATGAAAATAAGTCTTCATTAATCGATAATTTGCCATTGTGTATCATAATTTGTGTGATAAGGAATGAAAGTTCTTGATGTTTTATTGCCACTAGTGTTCATTTCAGCTGGAAACTGCAGTGAATTATGTTTTGGTATGTTTTTGAATTTTTGCAAAAGGTAGAGGCACATTTTAAACCAATTTCCCATCAGTTTTTACTACTTAGTGAGCACATTTTACTGGCTGCTGTTCATATAAATATACAAGGCAATGGGGGTGCGGGGCTTAAGCACAGCTGCAGGGTTTGTGTACATTTTCTATATTAATTTAAACAGCAATTCATTGAATAATTTATTGAATTAAATTACAAATGTTGGAGACCATCTGTAGGCGTTTTTTACATTCGAACGCACATTCAGCAACCAATTCAGGTGCCTGTATCACACAGAACTAGCAAAGCCATGAGATTGTCTGCTGCATCCTCCTGTAAGATAGAGAATCATGCCATGTAAATTGCATTCTGCTGGAATTTTTTGCATAATTCTTTTTGTGAATTGGGGGCTAAAGCCTCATGGACAGCATGTGCAAATAAACAGCACTTAAAGAATTCCCCCCAGTCAAGGTGGTCCTGCAGTTCAGACAAAACTGCCTCTGTGACCCACATGGCTGAATTAGTGTGTTTATGTTTCACACCTATCCACAACTCTCTAGAATACAGGCCTACACACACACACATGCTGTACCTTCCCACTTCTTCTACTTTGGCAACATTCCCAGATGGAGGACATAAAATGGATGGTGCAGAAAGACCCATAATTTACAAAGCAGCTGCTTCCCTTTAGAGTAAAACCCTTCCCATACTTTATAGGCAAGACACACCAATGAGGGTCTTTGTGAGGGGAATATTGATGTGTTCCATAAGATGATATCCAGAAACTATTCATCACATGATAGATAAGAGGGGCTTTTAAGGACATGGCTGAAATGAAAGAGAGTTATTTGCTTTGTACCTCTATGTTCTTCTGAGATGTGGACTGATCCTGTACGGGTTAGTAGAAAGTTAGTAACTTGCCGTGTATGGCTCAGCATTTAACTGTAGTTGCAAAGAGCTTCATGTGAATTAAAAGCACCAGTGTAATAGATTTTCATTTCTGGAATTAGCCTCTTAATTCATATGTGAGGTGATAAAACATGACACATTGCACTAATATCAAGTTTCATTTCTCAGAGAGTCACACAGTAACCTTTACAGAATGCCTAATCAGCAAAACTTCAGTCCAGAGAGTTTCACATGAGTGTGCATGGCAGGTCATACAGTATTTCTCAGGGCAAGAGATATGTGTGTGTTAAGTAGCAGTACCTGACATTATCGTGAAAGTGTCGTTAGTGTGCTTAAGCACACTTAAGTATAATTAGTATAATAGCAGTTGTGTACATACATGTATATTGGTAACACTTTATAATAAGTATACAGTAATAAAGTACTTACAAATCATTAACAAACTATTAGTTTATAGGTAATTCATAGTTAATATTTTGTAGTCTCTACATTGTTAATATATTAATAGGCTATACAAATATTGAGTTCTTCATTCATTGTCACTGCAATTAAAACAATTTTATTGTTTTAATTAGCTCGTAGTAAAGGGATTGTTAATTGGTTATTATGAATAAAAAGTTCTCACTTTAGATTAGGTCACAGAAAATGGGAAAATGTCATTAGTTAAGTGCTATAAACCAACCTTTATTAGACATTAATTGCATTCATATTCAGTGTTCCTTGAAATGTTTACAAGTACATTAAGCACACACACACGTTGGCATATGTTGTTTATGGGAACTCTCCAAAGGCGTAACACACACACACACACACACACACACACACACATATATATATATATATATACACACACATATATATAGTTCTTTATTGACACGTGCAAACACAAGGAATGGACAGCATCAAAGAAGCTGAGTTAAACTGAGTTGAAATCTCTTTTGTCCTTTGCAGGTATGGATGAATAAAGGTTGTCATTGAAATTTAGAGGATTATGATCGCAAAGGGTAAGTATCCACAAGGCAGATAGGTAAGTCCATCCACCACATAAAGAGTGATGAGACCAGACAATGTGAGAGTGTGGGTGGTGTGCTTAAATGTGGTGCTGGTGCACTTTTTCTCATTGAAATTTTCAATGCAAAAACTCTACTTAAAAATGGCATAGAATAGTATGTAAGTACACAAATTGGGACACAACTTAAGTTGTTGAATAATAAGAAATAAGAACAATTAGAGAGAGTGTTGAGATCACATATGACATCCCAGTGTTGTCTTTTTATATGCGCCTTATCTTAAAATTTCATCTGCTGTTCTGAATTCCCTGTATTCCAACTGCATTCTAACTTAACTCTATGTAACCTTTATCTTAATGACATCATCACTCCTATATATTTTTATATTGTATTCTTTGATGTAATTTTTTGTAAAGTAAAAGTGCCTGAGCTCAGAATACCAGAAAACTGTTCTCCAACAAGTCACTAAGTGAGGAATATATATGGCTTTGTTAAATTACTCTGGCATAATTGGCTCTGTTTACTTTTCCTAGGAGGGCAAATATGGGATCCTCTGAGGCCCAATAAATGTAGCCAAGCATTTGTCTGATAAGGGAATACTCATTTTTCACCAGCAATATTTTCATTTTTTTTCTGGGCCGTAGACAGGTGGCATTAGATTAAACGCTAACCAGGGGTAAGCCTGCAGCAAATAGCAGAGACTTGAAGGGCAAATGCCCTCCTGAATCCATCAAATTTCCCTGGAGTTGTACTGTGGACGCTAACGACCTTAAGCTTAACGCTCTAAAGACGGCCCCGCACCGCCCATTGCTGTACACCTTGTGTTTTGCTTCTGTCTGCGCTGAATCTCAAGAGCTCTGTTTAAGAGCCGCATTTCATTAAATGATAGTCTGCAAATGTTAATGTGATAAATGTCGATCTGTTGGAAGCTCTATGGGAGCCTTTTCTCAGTTTAAGACAAACCTTTGTGTGAGAAGGTTTTGTTTATTTAAAACACTGGCCAAAAACGGCTCATGCTGTGGTCGTTCGGAGTGATTTTGCTTGGGAATATCTTTGGAAAAATCTCTCTCAGCAGCTCAGTTCCTTCAAATTTGTATTGATGATATTAGAGAAAAAACTCAGGGCTTCATCTCAGTAGAGAAATACAATGCAATAAAAGCAGTGAAATAATTCAATCTCTGGTTATTTGATTTCGATTGGCTCTGGGCTCTCTGGAGACCCTAACAGGCCAGATTCTGATTCGTCATTCTGCAAGAAGAGTGAAATGAGCGTCATATGGGATTCTGTCAGAGAGCTGACACATACAGCGCTCCATTTCATTTCTGGCAGCAACTTTCCAGGCTGCTTGAATCTCATTGTCTTTCTGTCATCTCTTTCACTGAATTGTAACAACGTTAAAACAATGAACTGGAATTGAATTATGTGTGAGGAAATCAGTAACGATTAAGACAAATGAACATGAAAAGTGATATTGCAGAACATGTTGATCAAATTGCATTGGTCGTTCTGTGTGTGACTGATCACTATTGAATGTAATTATATTGTACAGTCGGTATGATCAATTTGCAAATGGCCGTCACAAACAAAGCATGTGCGGGTCTGATAAAGCACACCTCGCTCTCCAGAAGAAACTGCCCACAAACCACACATTGATCTTATCAGATGACATCCACGAAAGCTGCCCTTATTTCCCTCCCATTTAAAATATGCAAGCAGCAAACCCAGGAGGGATAATTAAAATAATGTATGCATTAACTCACAAATATCGTAATGGTTTGATTTATTGAGTGTTCCCACGTCTATTTTTCTTCTCTGTTCTCTTAATGATGCCCAGAGTCACAATAACCACACACCCTTTGGAGAGGCTCCAGTGAAGGTCACCCCATTCCACGCAACCATATGAGCAATGAGTCCTGTGGTGGGAGACACTGCCATTGGCATCAGCCATCCACAACCTGAGCGCAGAGGCCTGTATCGCCACCGCAGGTGGGACCGGCAGATGCCGAGTCTACTGCTAATGGCTCCAGGGCTGAATATGAGAGAAAGACACCCAGCATGGAAGCAAAGCAGATGGGCTTGAGACTTACAGCTAATGTTTGGGAGAGGGTTTGGACTTTGTCGTCTAGTGATATTCCCTTGGATTCAACGGTTGCTTCTTTTTTACGAATTTTATTCAGCAAGGATGCATTAAATTGATCAAAAGTGACAGTAAAGACATTTATGATGTTACAAAGGATTCTTTTGAACTTTTTTTATTTACATTGATAATAATAGGAAATGTTACTTGAGCAGCTAATCAGCATATTAGAATGATTTCTGAAGGATCATGTGACACTGAAGACTGGGGTAATGCTAAAACAAATTACAATAGAAAACTGTTATTTTAAATTGTAATAATAATTTCCAATAATAATTGTAATAATAATTTTCAATAGTTTCACTGTATTTTTGATTTTCTTACCAAGTCCAAAATCTTAAACAGTACAGCATTAGCTTACGATGTTCAAGTCACTTTTATTTCTAGAGCACTATACAGATTGTCTCAATGCAGCTTCACAGTAATAAAGGAAACATGCAGTGATATAATGTTTGTGGCTGGAACAGTAACATATTGGCATCTGTATTGTAAAGTACTGCCATCTGATGCTTGTATAAGGCATTGTTGAGTCTGTAATGTTAACAAACAAAATTGTAAAAAAGAACTGTTGCTCATATATAGAGGTAATGGGAACAAAATGAATGTGTTCTCTCTCTTATAGACTTTCACCTCAAGAATAGCATCATTTACTCTCCCTCATGTTGTTCCAAACCCTGTAAAACAAAAAGGAGTTATTCTGTAGAATGTCAAAGCAGCTCATTTCCATATAAAGAAGACAGTGATCAGGAGCTGTCAAGCTCCAAAACGGATAAGAAGCACTATAAATGTCACGAATGTGGCTCCCGCGCCTCCTTCTCCGCACCACCGGAGGGAGCTGTCACCTGAATATTGACTGTTTCCCATTCGGACTACGTTTCCCATAGGCCCTCATTCCTGGGACTGATTACGCACTCACCTGCACCTCATCACACTCACCCTATTGAAGTCACACACACACACACATTGCGAAGTCTTAATTTGCCCTGGTGATCATTTCTGAGCGTTTTCTTGTGGACTGTTTCTCTGTTACCGTTGGACTGTTTATTCCCTGTGATTCTCTGCTGCCTGCCCCGATCCTTGCCTGTTTACTGGACTGTGTTTGCTAGCCGCCTGCCCTGATCTCTGCCTGTGACTCGACTCTGTCTGTTTGCCGCCAGCCACGACCGTTGCCTGTCCCTGTTTATGGTTCTGCTCTTGCCCCTGTCTGTATTGGTGATTATCTTAATAAAAGCTGCAAATGGATCTCCACTCTGTCGACCCATCATTACAATAAAACTATTTTTAATGATAATTTGATAATGATTTTAGATCTTGACAGTCACTGGTCACTGTCTGCTTTTATTGTTTTGAAGAAAGAATAAAAAGCATCGACATTCAGTTGAAAATCTCTTACAGTCATACAGGTTTGGAACCAAATGAGGGCCAATAAATGATGAGTCAGTTTTCATTTTTGGGTGAACTATTGCTTTATGTCTGATATTCTCACTTGTGGACATGGATTATCCAATCACTTTTAGCTAGAATGTCCTACCAGCTCCATGTTCACCTTCTTCCTTTTGACCTGTTGTGCATTCAGTTGCTGATTATGTTAAAGAACCACACGACTGTAGATGAGTGTTGCTGTTAATATCCCAATACACAGAAGGCTGTGTAAAATCTATGGTTTTCAAATATCAGCTCCACAAATGTGTCATGTAAATCAAGCTTATTGCAGTCCAGCAGTACCGAGAACACAAGGAGACTCTGTGAAAACAATTACAACACATTTATTTTGAAACTAGGTGGTTATGTAGAAATGCAAATATTTGGACGATTGCTGAGAGCGGAACGCGATCCTGCCAGGTTCGGTGACAGTCGGGATATGATCTATGAGCCCGCGTGTTGGCTTTGGCAGGCTTTATTGTTTTACGCGATGATAGATGGAAGTATTTCCCGATGCTGTAAGTGCAAATGGAATCATGCACGTCATCCACACAGCATAACTCACACAGACCGATCCAATTTCCCTCTCAGAGAACTCAGCTGTATCGATGCACCAGATTTGATCAAATTGCCATTAAAGTAAGAAATATTCCACACACTTTCATATGCTTGTGTTTGAAATGAGTGCTTACTTTTAGGTTTGATCTGACAATGATTGAAGCACTAAACACAAGAAAAAAGCTTATTCAAGCCCTCGTAATGAGTGGACATGCTTGAAACATGTTTTTGTTTTGTTTTTTGATATACTTGTTTGCGTATTGCAACAAGATTTATAACCTCTTAGATGTTAGATGCAGGAGTCAGAATTAATTATGAATACTTCTTGAGTTATTGTCCAGTTGAACAGTGTCTGGTCATTCTGCCTGATACTTCATAAATATTTCCATAGGAAATATTGCCATTGAAAAGTGTTCAATAAGAAATCTATTACCATGTCTTTTGAGATGCATATTTGAGATGTTCAAAACATTCTTGAACAGTTTACAATAATTCCTGTATGAAACTGAACATGATTTCTGCAATTTACCCACCTTGATTTTTTTCTCTAGCTTCCTTCCTAATCTAGTATTACTAATATTGTTGGCTCTGTGACAAACTGCTTTTGTACCTCTTTTGTAAGTCACTTTGGATAAAAGTGTCTGCTAAATGCATAAATGTAAAAGTTAATCTTTCTGACTTTCTTTCTTCCATGTGAATATAAAAGTAGAATGACCCAGCTGTCTTTCTTTTTTCCACACTATGAAAGTAAACGGGACTACGGGTGTCATGCAACATTTTCAAGGCAGGATTTGAATATTAATTTAAATTTTGATCTGTTCCTCAGATCCTCACACAGTGCTACTGACTCCTTTATGTTTCAGTTCACTTTCATTATATGGAAGAGAGCAGCTCATACATTCTCCTGCTGGACAACATGAGCGTGCTGATGACAAAATTGTCATTTTTGCATGTATAGTACTGTTCCCGTTAAGCTGTTGAATCAGTGTTATGCATTCAAATAGACACAGGATTTGGTTTATTTCAAATGAGGGGAAGGACACAGGTCGAGGTGACAGAATCTTCCTGGAATTAAAGAGAATGTGCTCAGAAAAAGGAACAAAAAGACAGTCTGTTTAAAATTCTGACACCTGCTCACTGTAAAGTTGGATTTCTGAGCCACTGGAGCACTGCAAAGACTTCAGCAGATGCTCTTCATAATGGAAGTCTAAGTAAATCCTGACAAGCCTGCCGAATGGTAATCTCATCAGTGTACTGCATATGTTTTAAGAAGGACTGTACTTTAAGGTCATTCTTTGGTATTAAAGACAATACTTTATTATGAAAGTATGGATGGTTGTACATTTATACATGCCACATGCAGTTATATATTAAAGAGCAAACCAAAAAAACATTGAAGCATTTTCATATATATGACGGTACTATGCAGATGAAAGGGGGAACCAGCAGAGTGTTCAGGACAAAGAGGCCAAAAAAAAAAAAAAAAACAAGTAAGAAAGTGATGTTACTTGAGTCCTTTAGGAAAAGCAGTGAATATCATGCAAGCTCTCACTCATGAGGTCTACAAATTTGATATGAACCAAGGCTAGAATGTTGGCCATATTACTTCCCTTAGTCTCATAAAAAACAAAGTGCATTTGATTTACAGATCAACAAACTATCAGAGCTGACACAGACATCTCAGAAAGCACAGTTGAGAAAATTTCCCAGCCTTCATCCATAATGCACAGTTTAACACTGTAGAGATTCTGGTTGTACTGGTAGAACTTTCTGAGTTTCAAACAGAAATGTAAACTCATTTAAACAAGCATTATTCAAACTTCAGCCAAAAGAAAGTCCAGCATGGAGGCTGTGCTGCTATTTTCAGTTGACGTCCCCGTGGAAGTAAATGGAGACTGGAGGGCTATTTGCTGGCTGTCAGTTAAAATGGATGTGGTGTCAGTCTCTCGTAAATGGTTGAAAACCTGCTTCAGAAATGAAATAGACTGACACTGTAAGCTGCAGCAGTGCACTGGACCGAACTGCAAAACAACTCAAGAGAGTGAGAATTTAAAGTGTTGAGGTTTATTGAGTACAGGACATGTGTGGCTCCTGAAACTTCTTACATGATTCAAACATGGAGGTTTCCTCAAGATAAAATGGTAACACTTTACAATAAGGTCCCATTAGTTAATGTTAGTTAATGCATTAACTAAAATAAACAATGAGCGATTAATTTGTTACAGTATTCATTCATCTTTTTTTTTATATTTGTTAAAAAATACAAATGTTCATTGGTAGTTAATGTTTGCTCAGGTCCAAATTATATGAACAGATGCAATGTTTAATTTTAGCAATGTATAAATGTTGAAATTTACGGTAACACTTCACAATAATGTTCATTAGTTAACTACATTAGCTAACATGAACTAATAATGAACTGCACTTCTACAGCATTTATTAATCTTTGTTAAAGTTGATTTCAACATTTACTAATACATTATTAAAATCTTGTTAACAATAGTTAATCCACTGTGAACTAACATGAACAAACAATGAACAAATGTATTTTCATTAACTAACGTCAACGAAGATTAGTAAATCCAGTAACAAATGTATTGCTCATGGTTAGTTTGTGTTAGTTAATACATTAATTAATGTTTAACTAATGAACCTTATTGTAAAGTGTTACCTAATTTACATTTAACTGAGATTAGTAAAATGTAAAGTGTTTTATTGTAAAATAATACAATTTACATTTTTGTAAAGTGTTACGGATAAAATAAATACAACCACAGTTCTGCTGACCTGGGATAACAGGAAAATTATTGCCTATAGATATGTAGACGGCAATGCACTTGTTGACATTCAGCACTAATCTTCACATAATGACGGTGCATTATACCATCACAGAATAATTTGCGATTGAAGGAAACATAATAGACACATGCTGCATGATGTCAGTTCCTAAACGCTGCATACCTCAAAATGTGACCAGAGGGTAAAGCGGAGTAATAGGGAAGTAGTGGACTTCAGAAAAGCCATCTTCAAGGACGAAGAGTGCAGGACCGCAGGCGATGTGCGTCACTCTAAAATCACTGCAGCTCTTACACATTTGTCATATAGCCATGGGGCTCGATTTCCCCAGGGACGCCCCGAATGCCTCATCAAATGATGCGATGTTCCCTTTCATTGGATTTCTGTTGTGTACCTAAAAGCTCTGATGCCCATTCGTCTTGAAAATAACACCATCTCTCAGCCCTTGTGGGCATCGTGGCTGTCTGGCTCATTCATCCTGTCCTCCAGAACACATAGGCCACGAATAACTTCATAGCAGGGCCTGAAAAACCGTTCATACACATACACACACATACGCGACTGGGCTCCACTGTGATTTACATTCAGCTGTTTCTTTTTCCATCAATGATGAGGAATGTGGCCATGATTATTTGTTTGAAACCCATTATGTCTGTCATCGTCATGATTAGTTATTCTGGAATATGATGGGAGAATTACCTTTATTTTATTTTTTTTTAAAATGTATTCTGCCAAATTTGTAATCTTGTGACTGTCAAACCTTTTGTCATAAAATAAAAGATATTGTGGATTTAAATTCAAGCTGTAAATTCCACATTGTTTTATATGCACAAATAAAAGATCCTTCATTGTTTTACAGATTCTTTGTGAAACTTTTACACTGTGGGCTCCGTTCCAAAACATAATGAGCTGCCTACATCGGCAGCATTTTAAAGCACTGACTTAAAGCTTCTGACATTAAGGCCGTTCCATGTTTCTAATAATTGTTGCACATAATGCAACAAGCTCAGAGAAAACAACTGATTCAAAATCCAGAGCAAGAGAAATAGTTAAAAATATTTCAGTTTAATTTATTCAGTATGGGAAAGGGTTGATAAAATAGATTAAACTAATTAAGAATATTTT
Organism: Hypophthalmichthys molitrix; assembly: GCA_037950675.1. Taxonomy (NCBI): domain Eukaryota; kingdom Metazoa; phylum Chordata; class Actinopteri; order Cypriniformes; family Xenocyprididae; genus Hypophthalmichthys; species Hypophthalmichthys molitrix. The sequence continues at coordinate 6,770,091 of CM075507.1, read as the reverse complement.
ACGTAAGGTTTGTGTAATTAATCAATTAATTAAAATTTAATATTTAATAACAAACTACTATATCCAGGGCCGTGCACAGACAATTTTGGAGGTGGTGCTTAAGTGAAAAAAAAGGGCACCCCTTTCATAATTATTTATAAAAAATAAAGGTGCATACTGATGAACATCTTTTAATTATTTAAACTAATTAACACTATACACTATAGGTGTAAGGCTTAAAATCTGTTCTGTGGGCTGTTTATTTGCTTTTCTGCTTCAGTTTGGTTCTTGTGCTTTGTTTCTGTTTCCTAGGTTACTGACTTTGCCCTTTGTTGTCATGGTAACTGATTGCTTTGTGCACCTGTTTCTTGTTCAGTTTATTATCTCCTGTATATTTAAGCCCTCGGTTTAATTACTTACTCTCCAGTATTAACTTTGCTTTGGTAAAGCTATGTTGTTTTTCTCCTGTGGACTGTTTTCATGTTGAACTGCCTTCTTTGTTTTTGTCAATAGGTTATTAATAAAGTAATTAATAAAGTTATGATGACTATTTTTATATCCACCTCACCTCTTCTTTGCCTTCACCTCTCCTGCACGTGACAATAGGGTTACCAATCAAATTAAATCAGTATCAACAACATTTTCATCAATTACAATTGCTTAAATAATTTTATGAGATTAAAGTTTATATATGTTTGTATTTATAAGTTTATACATTTTGAATACAGAAATGTTGGAAAAAATGAAATGGTACTATTAGGCTATAGCTTATATGAAACTAAAACTGCCAGCTGCAGAAAGTCTTAATAATTTATTCACAGAATCATTCATTCCACCAATTCGTTCATACTGACTGATTCATTCATGAACGAAGCAATGACAACTATCTTTATTAATCAGTCAAAAAACACGAGACACTCTGGTGTGTTCAAAATTACATACTGATTCGGTACACCATTTTAATTTAATTTAATTTAAACAAAAGTATGTTCTATATAGTACAACCCGAATTCCGGAAATGTTGGGACGTTTAAAAAAAAAAAAACTAAAAACTAAAAGACTTTCAAATCACATGAGCCAATATTTAATTCACAATAGAACATAGATAACATAAATGTTTAAACTGAGAAATTTTACACTTTTATCCACTAAATAAGCTCATTTTAAATTTGATGCCTGCTACAGGTCTCAAAAAAGTTGGCACGGGGGCAACAAATGACTGAAAAAGCAAGAAATTATAAAAAGATTCAGCTGGGAGAACATCTAGCAACTAAGTAAGTTAATTGATATCTGTAACATGACTAGCTTTAAAAGGGATGTCTTAGAGAGGCAGAGTCTCTCAGAAGTAAAGATGGGCAGAGCTGTGAAAGAGTGCTTAAAAAGATTGTGGAATACTTTAAAAACAATGTTCCTCAATGTCAAATTGCAAACGCTTTGCAAATCTCATCATATACAGTGCATAACATCATCAAAAGATTCAGAGAAACTGGAGAAATCTCTGTGCATAAGGGACAAGGCCAAAGACCTTTATTGGATTTATTCATCACTCATCGGCATGATTCAATGACATTACTAAATGGGCCCAGGAATACTTCCAGAAACCACTGTCGGTAAACATAATCCACCGTGCCATCTGCAGATGCCAACTAATGCTCTATCATGCAAAAAGGAAGCCATATGTGAACATGGTCCAGAAGCGCCGTTGTGTCCTGTGGGCCAAGGCTCATTTAAAATGGACTTTTTCAAAGTGGAAAAGTGTTCTATGGTCAGACGAGTCCAAATTTGACATTCTTGCTGGAAATCACGGACGCCGTGTCCTCCAGGCTAAAGAGGAGGGAGACCTTCCAGCGTGTTATCAGAGTTTAGTTCAAAAGCCAGCATCTCTGATGGTATGGGGGTGCATAAGTGCACACAGTATGGGCAGCTTGCATGTTTTGGAAGGCACTATGAATGCTGAAAGGTATATAAAGGTTTTAGAGCAATATATGCTCCCCGCCAGACGACGTCCATTTCAGGGAAGGCCTTGTGTATTTCAGCAGGACAATGCAAAACCACATACTGCAGCTATTACAACTGCATGGCTTTGTCGTAAAAGAGTTCGGGTGCTGAATTGGCCTGCCTGCAGTCCACATCTTTCACCTATAGATAAAAATACATCAAAGACAACCACAAACTCTTCAGCAGCTGGAAACCTATATCAAGCAAGAATGGGACCAAATTTCAAGACCAAAACTCCAGAAACTCATAACCTCGATGCCCAGATGTCTTCACACTGTTTTGAAAAGAAGAGGAGATGCTACACCATGGTAAACATGCCCCCATCCGAAATATTTTGAGACCTGTAACAGGCATCAAATTTGAAATGAGCTCATTTTGTGAATAAAATTGTAAAATTTCTCTGTTTAAACATTTGTTATGTTATCTGTGTTCTATTGTGAATAAAATATTGCCTCATGTGATTTGAGAGTCTTTTAGTTTTCATTTTATTCAAAACGTCCCAACATTTCCGGAATTCAGGTTTTATGAATATGGGTAGTATGAATGAAAATCGAATGTACTACATCTGCAATTTTGTCACTGACATGTGACTTACCATCATCAGTTACATTGCTTCACTGCCATATATAAATCCTCTCCCATGGCCTCATGGGATAGTAAAGTGTTTATCGAATGCACACTCCAGAATCTTGGTGGAAGTAGTAGGTTATCCGGGTACTCTCCGCCTACTGTTTTTAAGATACTATGTATTCTGACATATAGTCTTTTGGCATACTGTTTTTCGCATACTATATAGTAAGGAAGTATTTGATTTCGGCGTTGCTGGGAAATGTAACAGTTTTGCTTTGTTTGGCTCTCTGAGGTCAACGCACATCCGAATTTTACCTGACTTTTTATGCATAACAACAGTTGGTGACAACCATGCAGAGATGTCGATGCCTTCTATCACCCCAGCTGCTTGCGATTTAATTCCTCTTACACAGCACTGCGAACAGAGAGTATAAAGTTTTTAGCAAATCCAAACTCAGCTGACTCAGCAACAGTGCATTGAAAGACTGGCATGTGAAGCAAGCACAGGAAGGGCATTAGGAGGCAGGACTTGATTGTTTTCAATTCTCACATGCAGTGCAGACATTAGGTCCCTCCCCATGAGTGGTGTCCCTTTGTCCACAATGAAGAACCTAGCAGGAACTGAGTGGTCATGTAGGGAAACGTTCTCTGACAAACATCCAGCCATTGGAATTTGGGCTTTTGAATACATCACAAGCTTGGCTGTGGGTTGCGACAGCAGAACGTTACTGAAATGGCATGCATAAGTGCTGTAGGGCAGGTTATATGCGGAAGATCCACTGTCAACCACCAAATCCATCACACAAGTCTGTGAGAAGTATATAGTCACTGTGATTGTAATGCTGAAAGTACAAGATGAATATTCAGTGTACAGTACAGTAATTTCTGGTAATTCAACTTCATGAACCTCATGAGTATTTTATTGTGTGCATTCTTTATAATTTGTTCAGATTTGCATTTGTTGCATAGTAAAAGATGTTTTAGCAATTTTCAACCACTGAATATTTTTGTTCAACTTCCATGATCTCTAATCATCTATTTTATACAGGTACAGTCCTCTTATTTGAGGTTATGGATGACTGTCCTAAGATACAGTAACTCTTTACACAAAGTTTCTCTGGAAATTAAAAAAAAAAAGATTAAAAAAAAAATGTTTTCATCTTTTATTTAAGATTTAGTATTATTGTTTTAATTAGATGTTTCAATAATTTTTCTAATTCTAATAAAAATAATTATGTAATAATGAGCTATACAGTACGGAACCCGGACATGACATGCAGGAAAAAAATAGTAGGCTAAATCGTGCTCACGATTTACTAATTCATTCCCTCGATTTACTAAAACGTGCGCACAATTTACTATTTCATTCCCTCGATTTATAAATCTTGCGCATGATTTATAAATCGAGGGAACAAAATAGTAAATCATGCGCACGTTTTAGTAAATCGTGCGCACGATTTAGTAAATCGAGGGAACGAATTAGTAAGTCGTGCGCACAATTTAATTTTTTTTCTTGCATGTCATGTGCGGGGCTCCGTAATACAAGGCATATTTGTTAAATGAAAAATTTATACTGAACAAAATTACATTTAAAACAGGGTTAAAGCCTCGCTGATACAAATAACTTTGAGATTGTTACAGATATTAGCTCCGCTGCACACCCCTACTGAGAACGTTCAGAAATAACATTTTCATAACTTAATGGGAATTTTAGCAAAACATTCTTAGAACACTTTTTTTTTTTTTTTTTTAGCTGAACATTTGCTGTGTAACTTTATTCCAGCATTTTTATCTTTAGATCAGATCATGAACCCAAACAAACTTCAACACTGGCCTAAAGACAGCTTTCTTTTAGCACACATTTAACACGTTGACTTTTTCTACTTTCTCATTCTTTTAGGTTGTAATATTGATCTATGAGCATGATGATTGGACAGCAGGATAAATGATGTCGAAGGCAGGGGCTGTTTTCTCCGGGGGGCCATTTTCCGCTACATCTGTAGATTACGGCCATACGCAGCTCCATCATCGGACCCGAGCTTTTTGGCCTGAAAGCCATGAGAGCCCAGAAAGAGAGGATGTAATTTTGAGAGAAACCTGATGGAAAACTCCTCAATTATTTTAGACTGCCAAGCAATAGGGGACATTTGGGACCATTTGGACTTAGCACATTAAAGAATTCATGAAATGAAACCATACCAGCCAGACATCACAATATGACTTTCCATGCCTGAAGCTCTGCTCATTGAGAGGGTCGGACTGCCATTCCCGGTTTGTTGACATTGATCTATCCTTGAGTCTTTCGCTGCAGGACTTTAAGGCTAAACTTTGGTCTCTGAGCATTAAAGAAACAGCTATCGATATGAATCTTGTGGTAATGATTTTCTTGTCCCTGTTCATGTTACTCTGTAAATTGGCTATGTAGCCCCCCATGCTGGAAGTAGATTAGACGTCTCCAAATGTGGGACAAATGTGCCTCTGAAAACTATTTGGCCTCCAGAAATCTGCTCTGACCACATTTGGAAAAGTTGTTTCTTTTAGATATTGCATCACTGGATTGTACATAAACACTAACATTCAAAAGTTTGAGGTCAGTAAGTTTTTTTTCTTTCTCAGCAAGGACACATTAAATTGATCAAAAGTGACTGAAAAGACATTTATAATGTTAAAAATGATTTCTGCCTTAAGTAAATGCTGTTCATCTATTCATCAAAGAATAGCGGTTTCCAGAAAAATATGAAGCAGCACAACTGTTTTAAACATTGATAATAATAATAAACAATTCTTGAGCAGCAAATCAGCATATTAGAATGATTTCTGAAGGATCTCGTGACACTGATGACTGGAGTAATGATGCTGAAAATTCAGCTTTGCCATCATAGGAATAAATTACATTTATATTTACATAGAAAACAGTTCAGTTTAGTTTTATTCATGGACTAGTTTGTAATTCTTCAGTTCCTGTGTTCCTTTGTTTGATTTTCCCACCACTAATCTGTTTCCATGGACACTGTCATCACAGCTGTTTGTCATTTAGCTTATCACCAATGTGTATTTAAGTTCCTGTTCACTTACCCTGCATCTCAATCAGCTACCTAGCTTCCTAGGTCATGAGTCAGTATATCATGTAAATGAATGTGGCCAACTCTGAACTAGGGAGCTGATTGAGACGCATGGACAGTCTTTGTCTGGTCTTATTATGGTGTGTTTCTCTGCCATTGTTGGATTACTTTGCCTATTTAGATTAAACTTTGTATTGGATTTTTATCCATCTGACTCTTCATCTGTTTGTTTGCTATGCGCACACACCTTGAAAGTGTGACAGAAGCCTTGGTGAGCAGATGAGATTTTTAAAAAATATTTTAAAAATCTTAACCTCAAACTTTTGGACGTAGTATTTGTCTTCAATTTATTGAACGAAAAATATGTGATAAACAAATTGACTGAGCCTGCGGGTGACCACTGATAATATAATTCAGGGTCATGTACAGTATGTATCTCATAAATAACCACAAAAATCCATTCATAACTAACAAAGTCACCAAGTCAGCCGATTAAGCTGCGTTTTCACAGACAGCAATGTTTTCTGAGTTTTTTTTTTTTTTTTTTTGTTTTTTTTTTATATATAAATACAGAATTCCAAGTTAATGGATTTCATCCATATTAACCTACAATTTTGCATTTGATATAGCAGTAATTTATATTTACTTGTGCCCTGACCTCTCACAAATATTGCTAGCCGCTGGCTTTTTTGTTTTGTTTTGTTTTTTTGTTTTTGTTTCTTATGAGCTGATAGTTAATAAATAAAACAATAAATAAATAAATAAATTGGCAAGCAGCATTTTTTTTCTTCTAATAATTTACATTCTATTATGGTGGATTACATCACTGCAGGCTGTGCAGACACAGCGCTCTCTGGACCAATACTGCCATCTAGTGTCACATGCTGTAACTATTCCATATCAACTTGTCTCTCTGCTGGTGCTGATATTATACCATTAGTCCTACCTGGGGAACATTTCTATCTGACAGGCCACCTTGCCTACCTGGTGTGTCCACTGACACCATGGTGGATGGCTTGACATGTCTTCCCCAGCGTCGCAGCATTCTTTAGAGAAATCTCTCTCTCTCTCTCTCTCTCTCTCTCTCTCTCTCTCTCTCTCTCTGTGCCTCCTCTACGGGTCTGAGAAATGCTGCTTCGACAGGTGATTTGTTACATGGGAAGGGGCCGGTTCACAATTAAAGGAGACCCTTCCACTGGTAGAGGCCTGTAATGTGACTAGCGTATGATAAATTTAGAGGAGATGAAGCTTACAAGCCCACAAGCTCCTTATTATCTGGAAGTGCACAAGAATCTATCAGCGGGCTAAATGAGCGGTCAGTGGAGCTGTGCTGCAGGGTTTGTGTCAGGCTCAGCTCTCACCACTGTATTTAATGTGGACCACCTAGTGTGATCATGCGTGCCACCCCATTACTACAGTCCGCTCATCAGCCCACTCACTGCGGTGAGCACCTGTGTTGCGGGCTGGCAAACATCAACCTTTACCAATCTGACGCTCTCTCTCCCTCTCTCTGTGTGTGTGTGTGTGGGTATTCTGTTATGGGGAACAACTGTTCCCACAGGGATGGCAATACCAGTCATTTTTGACTTTGCAGGGACATAGGTTAGGGGATAGAATATACAGTTTGTACAGTTTAAAAATCATTATATGACAGTCCACATAAAACATGTATGTGTGTGCAGTGTTGGGAAAAGTTACTTTTAAAGTAATGTATTACAATATTGCGTTACTCCCTAAAAAAGTAACTAATTGCATAACTTTTTTTTCCCCTTTTTTAAGGAAAGTAATGTTACGTCACTTTTGTGTTACTTTTCCTTGTCTGGGCTGGGCTTGCTTGTTTTTTAATAACAAAAAAGTTAAATTTTTGGAAACTGTAAAGGCCATTTCATACTAAAAGTGAAATGAATAAGCCTTGGGTTGAAGGAAATGCAAATTCACGCCTATAGTAGAGGGCACAGCTCAAACAAACCTTTCAGCTTTCCTGCCATTCTGGATTGAAGAACAATATGACGCAGGAGAAGAAAGTTCAACACACTTACTTCAGCAATAAAGACAAAAAAAAAAAAAAAAAAAAAAAAATGAAATATGAGGTTTATCTAAAGTCATTTTTGCCTATTAATATGGTTGAACTGAATCTTCTAAGGTCAACAGCAAAGAAATTGGTTAATATAGTCAAGTCACTTTTATTTATATAGCACTTAAAAGCAGCTTTACAGCGATAACAGGAAAATTATGCAACAAAGATTGTATCAGCTGTACAGCAGCTCTAGAAGAAAATTGTGTCATTGTTTAGCTTGAGTCAGTCCAGTGTTGATTTAGTTCTGTTCTTAAAATCATGAGGTATTAATTTAGTGCATTTCATCTATATGTATTCATAGTAGAATAGTGGGTGTCCCCAACTAAGCAAGCCAAAGGCGACACTGGCAAGGAACCCAAACTCTTTCAGGTGACAGAATGGAGAAGAAGAAAAATAACCTTGGGAGAAACCAGGCTCAAGTGAGATTAAATACATAAAATATACTTATGTAATTTAACATATAAGGTTATTGCAGCTTTGCATGATATTCTGAGTTTGCATTTCATTGTTTTTACTCATTTTGAGAAATATTAAATGTTTTTGTGCAAGTGAGATGAGTAAATGCATGTTCACAGCCTAGAACTACAATAACCATCATGTTTACATATGTGCACACAAAGCTGCTGCACTTACTCTTGATTTCTCTCAACATGGGGACAGGAGAGGTGTTAGTCAATGCATGGGAAAACAAAGTAACTTGCGTTACTTATTTGAAAAAGTAACTCAGATATTTTGTTGTAAATTTAAAAGTAATGCATTACTTTACTAGTTACTTGAAAAAAGTAATCTGATTGCCTAACTTGCATTACTTGTAATGTGTTACCCCCAACACTGTGTGTGTGTGTGTGTGTGTGTGTGTGTTTGCTTGCTTGCTTTTTCATCGCATCCCTGTGATATCTCTTTATGCACTGTGTGCCATATCACATAGAAACTGAGATTACTCAGAAAGAAAAGAATAACGTTATTCCTGCATTCTGTCACTGAGGAATACATTCAGCCTGGACCTGGAAATGCATTTTAAGGGATTTTAAACTCACAACATTGACAAAACTCTCACATACGAAGCTGTAAAACGCCCCCCATCCTTCTGTTGTGTACATCAGGTGCTCACAGGTCTAACCATTTCTGTCAGAAGAGATTGACAGCTCTAATCTCATCATTATGTGGAGGAATTGACTCAGAACCTGCTGAAGCGTTATTGCTCAGCTACAGTCATTTTAAGTTTACATTTAGTGCACAAGAAAAAAATTCACTTTACACTTTATTTTAAGGTGACTTTGTTACGGTGTAATTACACAAATAGGTGCAAACTAATATGAATTAAATACATTACTATAAGGTTAAGGTTAGGGTTTTGTTTGGGGTTATTTGCATAATTGTGCATAATTTGACAGGGTCACAGTCTATTAGGTGTCTTTCAATATGTACTTACATTAAAATAATTGTTAGGTACAATGTTATGTTGATGTATATTGCAAAACGCTTGCTGCTATTGAGGTGGGATATGGGTAAGTTTAGGGACAGTTTTGGTGGTATAGGTAGGTTTAATGGTGGGTTAAGGGGTAAAGGAAGGGTCAACAGTTAGATGTAATTACAGAAATTAATTACAGATGTAATTACATCCAGGTATTTTTAAATATAAGTACAATGTAAAAACATGCAAGTACACAATAAGTGCACTGTATCAAATCAAATGATTATTTAAAAGTGCAGTAGGTGATCTGGGAAATGCTAACGTTAGCCTGCTAGCATTGAAAACATATGATCTCACCCTCCCTGCAAATTGCCTTCCAAAGCCACACCTCCTCCAAAACACATGAATGCACATACACAGCTGTTCTCCGCAAAGCGTCACAAGAGACGGCGTGTCTCAAAGCACATAACATTACAATAATAATTAACGTAAACAATTTAGAGAGCTTGTACCTGACTGCTGCAGATTCATTTTAGTGTTGATACTGTTGACATGGGAACGCATAATTTTGAGTCTGAATGAACAGCTCCGGTTAGAACGTCACGGGTTGCCATCTCTTAATTACAGTAGTTATGCTGTGAACGCAGCATAAGCTCGTTGTTTTGATTAGATAGGAACTGTAAAAGTTGGCTGTTGTTCATTTGAAGTGCTCCGTGACTGAGGTCTGTCTGCATAAACTCTGCATAGCATGATGACGTATGATGTCTGGGCGAACAGGGTGCACAAAGTTATGTAAAAACATACATTGACAGGCAAGTAGAACATTGTATTATTTTATTCCGACTGAATATAATGATTGGATTTACAATTTATGATCCTACGCCTTCCACAGACTATATATATATATATATATATATATATATATATATATAAATATATAAATTTAGACCGTTTAACATAGTGATTGCGGAATCACTTCAGGATGATTCAGGATGTGAGAAGACTTTCAACCAGTATAACAAAAAATGTTTCTGTAGAGAATCACCTATTGCATCTTTAAATGTTAGTACATAGTTGTCAGTGGTCTGCAGTGGTGTTCTGAAATGAGGAGGCAATTTTTTTTTTTTTTTTTTATAAATCAAATGTAAATTCATGTCCCATTTACACTTAATGTTTTCACATTTTCTTAAATAAACATTACATTACATAAAAAAAGAAACCAAATTGAATTCTATTTTGTATTTTTACATTAATAATGTTATTAATTATTATTATGTTCTGTTTATTAAAAAGGCTTTTAGAATGAAAAAAGTAGAACAGGACTTTCTCTTCTTTTTGTTAAAAATTTTGCTTTTTTATTAAACTTACCCACATTCAAGTTTTGATAAAAAAAAAAAAAAAAAAAAAAAAAGAATGCATGAAGCTAGAATAAACGTTAAAAAAACACTGGCAGGGAAAGAGTTATTATAAAGTGGGAACATTAACTTTTTTTTTTTTTTTTTTAATTCAATGCCACAAGAACAAGAGGTATTACATAATCACATTAGCTGCCAGGGAAAAAGAAGAAAAAAGAAAAAGAAAAGAAAGAAAAAGGAAATATTACATAAATTTCAGTGCTTTCAGAGCATTACATATTTTCAGTGCTATTGGTTTGTTCCAAAAGATTTATATATAATTGAAAGTCATTTATAAAATGTGAAAAATTTGGTTTACATTGAGCCCACTTCTTCGTATGTATATGGTATTTTCCTAATACAATAAACAAATGTATAATATGTAGTTCTTTACATTTCAAATTTTCATTCTCTGTATAAAAAAAGTACATCAAATACACAAATTTCTATCATACAATCAAGTTTTCTATTAATATAGAATTCTAAATCTTTCCAAAATAATCTTGTATAAATACAGTGAAAAAACAGATGCAAAATAGTTTATTTTTCTTGTCTACAAAATTCACAGGTATAGGAAATATTGAGCTTAAATCTTTCCAAAACATGCTTAGCAGGATAAATTCTATTAAGTATTTTATAAGACACTTCCCTAATTTTGTTACTGATACAGAACTTATTTTAAAGTTTCCATGCTTTTTTTCCAAGAGATATTACCAAATAAAGAAGACCAGAAAAATCTTGCAGCAGGAAAGGATACAGAACAAAGAGCATTTCTTATAACCTTGTTGCTACACTGTTGTTTTAGAACATCAACATTACCAATGAAAATATTCTGATGATTATCCATGTTGATTTCCACTGAACTAGAGTTTTTTAAAAGTAATGTCAAGCTCTTTGGGTTTAACTGGAAATTGAAATTTTTGGAGAAATTCATTATATGACAACAAATACCCATGGGAATTAAGCAACTGTCTTACTAACATAATACCTTCATTGAACCAAGTATGATAGAATAATGATTTGTTTTTGAATAGTATTTCTTTGTTATTCCATATGAAATAATTATGGAGTGAGAAATTGTGCTTATATACTAATTTCTATGCTAGCAAGGCTTGTCTGTGAAAACCGGCCAATTTATCAGGAACAAAAAGTCTATGCCTCCAAGAGTATTAAATATATAATTAGGAAATATGTTCCAAGGATTTTCTCTATTCTTCATAAACTCTATCAACCATTTAATTTTGAAAGTGTCATTAAGTGTACTATAATCTAAGACCTCAAGTCCCCCTTGCTCTTTAGGATTACAAATGACCTCTTTTTTCAAATAATATGTTTTCTCCAAATAAAGTCATAAAGTATCTTTTTTAAATCTTTAATAATCTTAGGAGGCACATCTAATGATAAAGACACATACACAGATTTAGATATACCTTCCGCTTTTGACAATAATACCCTCCCAAATATTGATATATCCCTCATTAACCACAAATTAAATTTCTCACTTGTTTTCTTAATAATTGGTTCAAAATTTAAAGCCCAAGGTATACTTCACTTCACGTGACGCAAATTTCGTCATCAGAAGAGTATGCCCACTGTACGCGCAGGTCATTGTACACGCAGGTCGCACATGCGCATTTAATTTTTTATTTTTTTTATTTTTTATTTATTTTATTTTTTTTTGCAATAATTAGTTTATCCATAAGATACAGCAACAATAGAGACCTACATAGATGAGAGATTGTGTGAAAAGGTTAGAAATTACCCTCATTTTACAACTCTAGCACAAAAGAATACAAATATATTTACATGGGTTGTAACTTGTGGCGAGAGATTGCTCAAAACTGCATGCGTCGAACGCCTGTGTATGCATACGAATCAAATGAAACGTATACTTTGCAAAGTTGTACACGTATGCGAGCGAAAAAAAAAAAGTATAAGTATACTTTGGGCTTTATATTAAGTACATGTAGCCTAACATGTAACTATGTAACCTTAAATGTAAGGTAATTTAAGGACCTTATAGTCTTAAATTACAGATACAGCCTTGTGTAGCCAAACCTTCAGAATGATGGCAGAAGCACTGGACTCCATAGCAGCTTTCATTGGCCAAGGACCACCAAAGAGGCTGCCTTAACGAAAGGTAAAGCATCCAATTACAGTTCATTGTTACTGTCGTAAACACGACAGCTTTTTTCTTCCATGACAGGGTTTGGCATCATAACGGCTGTTTCCAGGCGGACCGTTAAAAAACACGACACACAGGATTTCTCCCAGAAATCCTGTAGAATTCAACAATCAACAATCAGATGATGACTTTGAAATTTACTAAGTGTTTCCAATTTTGTGTGCCATATGCAGCAGACGTTCAGCCAACGGTCCATGTGATATCTGAGGCTGAGACTATACTAAACCAGCATCAAACCTGGATGGAAATTCATGCTCATCCTGTCCAGCACCGATCGCCTTGATGATCTACATCAGCTATCATCCCATGTAACATATCACAGCGTATCTAATCAGATGAATAATTGTGTGGTTAAACTAGCAGTAACATGCTGTTTCCAAGCCTCGTACTATCAACCCAATCACTCTGTGACACACAGGATCGTTTGTTATCAGTGATCTCAGTTCATGTGCTTTAAACACGCTCGAGCGGGACCCTTTGAAGTTCAGCAGCAGCGATAAAGTTTTCTTTACACATAGTGGGCTTCGAAATTGGCCTTTAAACGGCTATTTCAAGCTTTGCTGCTCTGGATTAATAAAGATCTATTAGCAGTTACCAACACACTCCGCCTAAAGCTGTGTGGCTCAATCGCGCTCTGCACTCGGAAACACACAATCTGCGGCTCATGCCGCTCACACACTCCCCTCCACTAACAATCTGACAGAAGGTCTGCAGCTCAAACACATATTCAAAAGATTAGAGTGATGCTCTTCTATTCAGTTTCACCTATACCTTATGCATTCGCTGGTAGAGGGGCAGTTAAAGGAGAGAGAAAGAGGAAATAAAGAGCGAGATCAAATGTGAATGGCACCACGAAGATCATCATGTAAACAATTCATCAACCAACTGATAAAAGTCCTTCGATCAGCATCGCTCTGTCAGCACTACATGTTCCAGCAACACAAACAGTGACATAATGAACAAAAATGTTCTAAGAACCAAGGCCGTAACCATGTCTTGAACATCTATTTCTTTATGCTTCTATAAAGCATAAAGAGATACAAGGAAATTCTTGGTCAAATTCTATTTGCAAATAACATTTGCATTCATATGCATTAAAACGTGGACATATGTTGGACATATTTTATTTATATGCTTAATATGTCGAAATTGTAAAACGTTTATTATCTCGTCACACTCAGTTAGGAATTACGTGAATCAAGTAAATGCATATGTTCAATTCAAAACGGCCATATCTGAGGAAAAAAAGTCGAGTAGTTTGCATCACTGGATGTTACTGTCGGTTATTTATAATTTCTATTGCAGAACAGTTGACCTTAAAGTCCTTGTAAAGTCAATTTTGAGAATTGTTTCTAAACACATTATTAATGTTACAAATGTATTGCTGAAACACATTACAAAGACTGTGAACTGTGTAATACTGAATTGTGAAGTTAGAGCGTTAAACAGCTTTTCACAAATTTTGTGTTCAGGATTTTTTTTGGGCAGAGCTAAAACGGGGGTTTGATGACGCACTAGAGCCACAGAGCATGGCGCCGCCCCGAACATTACAGTATGTTTCTCAATTTACATCTTACCTCACTCTCTTTCAATGTTAAACTGATGCTTCGAGCTGGAATTCACGCTCTGCTTCTGTGAACATTTACCCGCCTGCTTTGATTTGGCCATCTCAATCATTTTGACATTGACGAGCACTGTTTGACCAATGAGGCAGACTAAAAATTTAACTTTTAAACCTTTTTGTCATCCTAACAACATACAGGGCCCTGCAATGCAAAAAACGTGGACGGAATCGCGGAATGCAGTCATAAAAACTTACTGTATAATACGGAATGTCACGGAATTTGTCACATTTTTCTCAGTTTCATTTACAAAGAGGTACGCATGAACTTCATTTCCAGAGCCACTTTGAGAGTCACTTAATGAGCATTTTACTGTTTCATTTGAGAAAAACTATAGTCATATCATAATCACACAGAAACTCAAAGGTCTTCACGGCAACCTGTCAAAATAAAAGTTTGGTTTAACTTAAAGAAATTGTGACAGAAATATATTACTGTTCTACAATAGAATTTAGCTACATCTCAATGGAATAATAATACTAACACTAATAGCAATAACAAGAATAATAAATTATTACTAAAACTTAATTTTTTAAGGAATAATCACAATTTTTATCGCATGTTTTAATTTTAACAGTAAAGCTTACTTTGTTTGACAGAAAAGTTTGTTTAATGTCATATGATTAAAAGATAAATTAAATAAATGTTTTGCCTTCATTTGATTGCCAGAAAAATTAAAACACACAACACAGAATTTCTGAAAAACAAAAAGAAAACATTTCATAGAGATGAATTTATATATATATATATATATATATATATATATATATATATATATATATATATATATATAAATTCATCTCTATGAAATGTTTTATATATATATATATATATATATATATATATATATATATATATATATATATATATATACACTACCGGTCAAAAGTTTGGAATCTGTAAGATTTTTAATGTTTTTAAAAGAAGTTTCGTCTGCTCACTAAGGCTGCATTTATTTAATTAAAAATACAGTAAAAACAGTAATATTGTGAAATATTATTACAATTTAAAATAACTGTTTTCTGTTTGAATATATTTTATGAAGTAATTTATTCCTGTGATTACTGTATTTTTAATTAAATAAATGCAGCCTTGGTGAGCAGACAAAACTTTTTTTAAAAACATTAAAAATCTTACCGATTCCAAACTTTTGACTGGTAGTGTAGTCCACCTTCACTGTTTTTACGGTGTGAAGAAGCTCCACGAGGCTTAACACCCAGACTGTTGTGTGCCCAGAGTGAACCATCAGTGATGGTTTCGGCTGCAATATACTGGCATTCCCTACTGTGCTTGATGGGCTCATCACTGGACTACTGAACCATTCTGGAGGACCATGTGCTCCCAATGGTTCAAACATTGTACCCTGAAGGGGGTTCCGTGTATCAGCATGATAGTTTACCAATACACACAGCAAGACTGAATGGTTTGATAAATATGAAAGTGAAGTTGAACATCTTCCATGGCCTGCACAGTCACCAGATCTACATATTTTTGAGGAGCAAGTCAGAAAATGTTTTCCTCCACCAGCATCACATAGTGACCTGAACACTGTTCTGGAACAGGAATGGCTCAAAATCCCTCTGGCCACTGTGAATGACTTGTATCTGCCAATCTGAAATATCTTGTGAAACATTGAGACGTTTCAGTGTTAGGTTCATATTGGAGTTCTATATGAACTAAAATATCATGCAAAATATATATCATGAAAACATCTCCAGGCCCGAAAATCAAAAAGAAGAAAAAAATTTGCAATTTCTTCTTTTGCATGAAGAAATTGTAATACTAGTAGGAAGATTTTGTAACACCTTTTTAATGTGTTACAGTGTTATTATACATTTAAGTACAAGTAATATCAATTAAAAGCATGTACTTAAAATAGGGTAGGGTTAAGGTTTGGTCTGGCTTAGGGTTAGTTGCATGTAATTATGCATACTGTTATTACTATATATATATATATATATATATATATATATATATATATATATATATATATATATATATATGCACACACAGTATATATTTGCATTCTAATAAAAAAATAACAGATGGTTAAAAAAAAAAAAATCATATCCTGAGACATATGCAAGGTTTTGTTTTGACTTACTTTTTTCATAAAAAACAAACCTTTTTACCTGTCACCCCCCAGAAAAGCTCTTGGTCTGCTTTAGACCTGCAGAGATCACACATGTAAGAAAAGGGCCTCAGATCGCTGAGAGAGGCAGGTGCAAAAGCACTCGTCTGTGGACGCAGACTTTGGCTTTGTGAAAACAGTGGCACGCAGCAGCAAATAGCTGCTTCTATTCATTCGGCCGCAGCATCAGCCGCAGGCATAATTAGAGCTCAGCCAAAGCCACGAGTGGCTGTCGCCGAGCACCCGCTGTCTAGGTAACGCAGCAGTGACTCGTGCCAGTGTCCTTTTGTTAGGTGGAGGAGCCGCACACTGCTGCCTGTCCCTTTCTCTTATCACGATGCCGTCTGGCCTCCATAATCCCCAATCTGAGGCCTTTTCAAACAAATGAGCAATTATAGAAGGAATAAAGGTGGCAGAGGGGGAAAAAAAGATGGAGAGAGATGGAGAGGGGAAGATACAGGAGGTACAATGAAAGGGGGACAAAGAAATAAAGAGAAGGAGAACACAAAAATAAGATTTATCCAGTACACAAATAAAGAGACTTAACAAGAAAAATCCCATCTGCCCAGCCCTGCAACGGGCCCAACGCATTAGCCTTCTTTTGATAGAGCAGCGTGAACTGTTTTGCATGATAAATGATGTGTGGCTGTACATGCAGAAGCCCAATCAGAAGCAGGTGCATGGCCTCTGGATCTGTATCACTCACAAAGTATTTCCCACCAAACACCACTGCTTCCCACATCAATACATTTATTTTTAATATTAACAATGCCAGGGGAAATGAACATGGCATGATCACACTGAGAGTCACTGGGTAAATGATGTACCGTCTAAAACTCTGAGCAGGTTATTGCAGCTCTGGAATAAGGTTAGAATAGAAAGAAATGAATACAGACATAGACTGAATGAGCTGATTTTTCACTGAAAAGGCAATAATATGTGTTAATGGAAATATTGCACTGACTGAACTCAGTATAGACAGAATAATGATATGGGTCAAATCAAATTCCCTGTATAAGTGGAGTGAAGAGACGTATTCAAACTAAATAACACCGGTTATCAAAGTCTGTCTGCAATTATTTTTTTCTATATCTTTCATCTGGAAAGAAAAAAAAAAAAAAACAGCATTAAACCACAGGAAAACTGTAGCCTGCTGAGAGCAGAGCGAGCGAGGCTACTGTGACTCTAAATGACCATGAACAACATATAAGATATCATTGTGGGGTCAATGAAATAACACTGTTATTTATTTATTCAGTCTATTTAGATTATTAAAATACACACACACATTACAAATGCAGTTCATATAGACAATGGCACCTCTTTTTGATTAACACGTTTTCCATTTCTGAATTACAATTCATGATTGTGATGACTACAGATAAAAAGTCTCATTAAAAGGCTAATAGCTAACTTAAGCATATTACTTTATTATTAGCCTGTTTCTTACAAACATGTATTCGATGTGATAGGAAAATACTGATGTTATCACTTTTTATTTGAAAATTATATCATTTAAAGGTAGGGTAGGTCATTTTCAGAGAGGCTAGCAATAGCGAGCTAGCTTTGAAAGCATAAGATCCCACCCTCCTTTCTGAGCGCTCTACAAAGCCATGCCTCCTCCAAAACACATGAATGAGTACAGCAAGGAGCTCAACTACCTCATGTCTCAAAGCACATAACATTACAATAATAAAGAACATAAACAACTTAAAGAGCACTAACCTGTACCAACCTAACTGCTGCAGATTCATTTCGCCGTTGATAGTGTTGAAATTGAAACACATATTTTCGAGTCATGAATTGCTCAGAGTATAACGTCGTCACGGGTTTCCATCTCTTCCAAATTACAGTATTTATGGTGTGAACGCAGCATAAACTTGTTGTTTTGGTTCAGAAGGAACTGTAAAAGGTGGCTGCTGTTTCGGTTGCGGTGCCTGCGGCTGACGTCTGTACTCTGCATATCATGAAATGCGCTGATGACGTGTGTTGTCTGCGCGAGCAGGGTGCACGGAAGTATGGAAATGCATACGCTGACAGGCATTTATCGGATTTATCGTATTCGGACCGAATGCAATGATTAGACGAACATTTTATGGTCCTACGCCTTCCACAGACGATATACATATATAAATACTTTTAGACCACTTAACTTAGTAATTACTATCAGGATGTGAAGAGACTTTCAACCAGCATAACAAAAAATGTTTCTGGAACAAATCTCCTACCCTGCCATCCCTTGTGTAAAAAAGTGTGCTTAATTGTTGAATGTGAACTTGTAGTGTACTTTAAAATCTCTTGTATTTTTAAACTATTTGCAGATATTAAAACGTTAATGCAAAAAGGATACATAAGTGTATTTAAAGGTGCAGTATGTCTCACACTAGTTGCCAGTTTGAGAAGAATGGAAGCCGACGAGCCTTACACTAAGCTGATGAGTTGATTTTTCTGCATTTTCATATGCATCTGGTCATATGAGATGGATGCCGATAATTCATAGCTGATAAAACCTATTCTTAACAACAGAATTTATATGCTTAGTTAAGCAAAGTTCAGAGTCAAGAATGACACCCAGATTTCTTCAGGACCTGGGGCGAAAGCAAAGAAAAAATGCTTACCGAGCTCATTGATAAGACCACCTCTTAATTTTGAGGGACCAAAAATAATTATTTCTGTTTTGTCTTTATAAAGTTGGATGAAGTTATTAAACAACTTTTTTATGTCATAAAGACAGACCAATAAAGGCTGAATAAAGTCACCAGCTTTCAAAGGTAGGCAGAGCTGAGTGTCATCTGCATAAAAATGAAAATAAATATAATGCTTCTTTATAATACTCCCTAAGGGAAGCAAATATAAATTGAAAAAAAGAAACAGGCCCAATATGGAACCCTGAGGTACCCCACTAATAATAGAAGCTGAGGAAGAAGAAAACTTACCCAGTGCTACAGAGAATGTCCTATCTTCAAGATAAGAACTAAAAACACTGTAAGGCCCTACCGTTTATGCCGACCCAGTGTTTTAAATGACGAAGAAGGATATTATGATCCATTGTATCAAAGGCCGCGGCAAGACCCAGTAATATAAAAAACAGCACTGTAAAGTCCATGTAAGCGCATTTAATATAAATTTAACTATAATACATTTTATTAAATTGCAATTAACATGCACTTAAGTGTCCAAAAACATTAAATTCAGTTCTCAGTATAAAGTATATTATTTCCATAACAAGTAGTATGCTAAAGTGTACTTCTGTTTTACAAAAGGATTCCTTGAGAGTCATCAAATACTATTTGTTTACAATTATTTAAATGCTTTTCAAATGTATAAAAATCAACATTAACACAAATTTGTAACACCTTGGTATGTAACTAGATTTCTCCTTGGCCTATAACACACAGTGTCTATACTTGCACATAACAAACACTGACCTCTGTCTCTTCCTACTCAAAAACAATCTTCATTTGCTCTCCGACGCTCAGCCTGGTAAGAGACGTGTTGTGATGAATTGAGCGGTCGGCACATCAGTAACACTCTCCCTGTGAGGCAAAGGCTAATGAAAGCAAACTCCATACATCAGCGTGGAGAGCTGACAGATGACCAATCAAAACTATCATTAGAGATTTTGAAATTAAGATGAGGTTGTCTGGGGTGGTAACCTGATTACTGAGCATCCAGGGGTTGGTTATTAAATGATTACCCAACCATTACAGCAACTCAGGTGAAGGAGCTTATCATTTGTTGTTTGAAGTGTGGGAGAAAAAAAGCCTTTGGCTACAAAGAGATCTGCTTGTTTTATGGTTACATTTACATACAAGATCCTTTTGTTTGTGTCCTTGATTAATGGAATGGTCAGGACTCATGAAGAATCACTTTATATGGATTTATTAATGCGTAAAATAAACATATGCTGATTTATAGATGTGTGTGAGCTCCACTGTTGTTGCTCCTTTGCTCCTGAAGTGTGATGAAATCTGAAATATGTTGGCATGTAAAAAACAAACCACTAGGAGGCAGATGGTGGCACTCAGTTACTCCAGTGTATTCAGATCTCTTTCTTTTAGCAATATTATTGTCGTTTAACTAGTCAGTGTACAGGGACTGAGATGCATGTGCATTTTTTTTTTTTTTAACTATATCATCCACTGTCTGTGATGCAATGACAGACCATTAGAAAATTTTGCAAAAATGGCTGTTTATCCAGTGGGTGAATATGGAGGAAATAATTAAGTATGATCCTCAGAGATGTATTGCATTCATAACATGATCAACAGATTACTATGTATTTTTAAATCATCATCTAGTGCAGATATATAACTGACTGTGTGAGTAAAAGTGCTTTTTTTAATGAAGTGCAGTGGCTCTTGTAACACATCTAAGTGATTCACACACACACACACACTAATGAAGTCTGCCTTTTATCAGCTGTTATTGCAAGTGTGATTATGGAACTGTCATCATGCAGCACATGCGGCTCGCAAGCAACTTCCAGAAGGTGACCTTTCTGTGATTGTAACCATAGAAACGGGAAGAGAGGCACAGCTTGTCCACACAAAGATAAAGCAGAAGAGAGAGAGATTGCTTCTGTGCAGACAAAAAAAAAAAAAAAAAAAAAAAACAGTGATTATAAACTAAGGAAATAATTTCAGACCTGTATTATATGCACGTACGTTTAAACATTTCCTTATTTACAGATGCAGGAAAGATACACTGTGACTAATCTTGCATGCTGGGAAGAGTGTGCATACGCTGTAATCAGACCCTTTGCCAGGTGCTCATTCACTGTTAAACACTATAATATAATGAGATTGAAAGCAGAACAACAGAGAAAATGCCCATGTTAGAATAGAAAGAAAAGAAAATTCACCCTGTAATGCAAATCGGGTACTAGTTCACAGCAAAATCTTTTCTTATAAACAGAAAAATCAGCATGTTCACAAAATAAAATAAAAAAGATCAGGTCTAATGAAGCTCATGAGCCTTTTGTACCCAACTAAGAAAAATATAAGCTGCTATATAAAAGTCAGAACGGCTGTAAAATGCTTTGAAAAGGTGATGCAGGACTCTTATTCCAAGAAATCCATTGTGTAGTTTACGATGGAGCAGCTTCACTGGAGCAACAGATCGTTAAGTGGTTGCTATAGAAGCTCCCATGATAAAAACATTACAGGCAGTTTCCAAGTCTCTGTACGAAGTCAATGGCTTGTGCGCACACGTCGATGCGAGGACCCCGTGGGGGACGAGGAAACATGCCATGACAGTACAGATGCCATGAAATTGGAAATATTTGGTGCATAAACCCATTTCAGACCACAAAATTGACTGGATGCCAAAATAAAAAAAAAATTAAAAATCATGAAAATTGCCACTGAATATATTTTTGATGATGAATTGCTCATCTGTAAATCACTTCAAATAAAAGAAAGCATAAAAAATAAGATCTGCTAAACAACTCGAAAGAAAAAACTTCGAATGAACTTGATTCAATCATGGACATGGTTTCATATGATGGATTCATGTTATCTCTACTTAGATACTTAAAGTAGAATGAGTAAACTCAGCTAAAATTAGACATGTCCAAATAACTTTTTTGAATTAAGTCAATCAAGTTATTTGGGCATGTTTCCACACTAGCAAGCTAAAACTTTTCTTTACACTCATAATGTTAGGCTTTGGCAGTCCAAAGCTGTTCACACCAAGGACGATTACTATGACAATAATGATAAAGATATAGTTTTAAAAATCATTCATTAAAGAATAGCAGAGTCCACACCACAGATATAACAATAACTGCACAGAGAAACATTATCGTTGGAATCACTTTCTGAATTTTTTTTTCCAGCTGATGAATTGTAAACATATTGAGAGCCAATCAGAATCCATCCTGCTTTAAAGAGCTCGAGCATTTAAAGCGACAGACGACAAAACTGCAGTACGTGCTTATAATAAACAGAACAATATCATGTGTTGGTGTGGACACTAATGTAGTTATCAATAAAGTTATCGCTATAGTTATCGTTCTTGGTGTGAACTTTACCCTAAAACACCAACAAAACAGAAAGCCTTTATCCTAAAACACCAACATAATGCATAATAACTCTCCAGTAATCAATGTGAATACTGTTCCAAATAATTACTAGTAATTCCTTTAGAAGGATATAGAAAACACTTGAGTCATTACTATAGTTACCTTTTACTTGCTAATTAGTTAATCAGAGCTTCTTGTTAGTTAGCAATTACTAGAATGTTTATATAGCATTACTCATTTTTGCTCCTGTGTAGTTATTCATTAATGACGGAACAGTATTCTAAAGTGTTATGGGCACTATTGGTCTAAGAAAAGTGCATAGAAAAGAAGACTTAAAAAAGAAAAGTGCATAGACAGCAACTTGACACATTAATTACAGCCGGGCTCAATTGGGGACAGAACAGTGTGAAACATGGAATTGTACAATGTGATTGAAAAGAGGACTATTGATTAGTCATTAGATGGTGTTTGGCCTAAAGCTCACAATAAATAGTTAGTGCTCAGGATGTAAATAATTCACTAGTGTTACAGCTGGAATAGAAACCAGTCTGTGGGAATACTGCAGTTGTTAAGCAGCCTAAAAGAAAATTAACCAAACAGTTCTTATCTATATGGTTAATTACAGAATATTGATTAACAGCCAGTGCCATTATCTGTAGATTGCACAGTTCTGATCTAAAATGAGTCATTCATCTTGTCTAACTCCACAGGAAGCTGTGATCATGTTGATTAATGTGCATGTAACTTAAGATGTAATGACACATTTTTAAAGAAGTTTGAACAATCCTGACTTTCTGCAATATTTCAGCTATGTAGTTTTATGATTTCATCACCAATTGCCTCAGCTTTGGATGGCATTTACAAATGGAATTTTCTAAATGTGATATTTTATTTCTAAAAAAAAAAAAAAAAAAAAAAAAAAAAAAAAGATGTGATTTTATTAAATAAACAACCTTTAAAAACGTTCCTGCAATTGCAAACCTAATGTTCGATGCCATTATAATAACAAAAATAAAATTAAAGGTATAGCATTTTCTATAACTTTTGATACAATTATGCAAATGTCAGAAATTTCTTACGATGCATGTGTATTTAGAAAATTTTAAACGCTTAAATGCGTTTTATCACAATGCAAAAATACTCTAGGCTAGTTCTTTTGGTTATTTAATATGATTGGGAATCACCTCCTTTAGTGAAATATTAATAATATGATATAGTATTAAGACGAGTAACATATGAGGAAGGACAACGCAGCTTCTTTCATTTGATAAGAGATTTAAACCTCATTAAAATTCATCACACTCTTTTTCAGGTGACTAAAGAAGCATCTGATCAGGATAGACTCCCACCTCTGTGGATGTAACGCATGCGCAGTGCGTCGCTGTGAGTCGAACGCATCGTCGGCTGTGCAGAGTGAAGAAGAGCAGGGATCGCGCTCCAGCCCGGTAATGACAGGTATATTCACTTTTATTCATTTATACGCAAAACACTGATCTGTCGAAGCGACCTCGGCAGGCTTCGATAGAAGCAGATATCATTGTTGGTATGTCTGTCACGAACGACACATTTGATGGGCAAGACTGTGACTGCTGAATGAATCTACTAATATAGTGATCATCAAATTTGTAAAATGCTGTTTTGTGCTGTATTGTTGGATAAGAACACGTTTTTTAAAACATTCGTTGGTGCATCGGACATGCCAGCAGCTATTAATATATATATTTGCAGTTCTCTAATGAGGGGACTCTCGGGTACAGAGTGTCTCAGTTATTCATGAACATCAGATGACATGAAGAGCTTGGGATGTCGTCATCTGTGACGTTTACAGCTTTATCATAACAGGAAAACCTTCAGCTTTACACAGATGCTGTATCAAATACAAAGACATTCACAGACATTGTTACTGTTAATATATTTTATAATGAATCAGATGTAGGCCTATGATATTTGAAAGAATCCAGAATGTAAGCATTTTCATTTGTGAAAATGTATCAATCCATAGATGGTGGATACAGTTGTCTTATAAAGAAGACTTGATCATGTAAATTTCCTACAAATGGAGAGATTATGGAGCCCAAATGGATGGCAAATGTCATTTATTTGCAATAAATGTAAAATATATTGTTTCTATATACATAATCAACATATTTAAATAAGTAGTTCTATATTTCTTCATCGTATTAATTGCAATTGTCATTCACAGTGCTTCATGGAATTGTAGTTCTTTCTCCCAGTAAAGTTCACAATCTTGTATCTTTATCTGATTTTCAAATACTTTTTTTAAAATCCCTATGCGAAAGATGAATAGAAAAAATACTTCTGGAAGCAACACCACTGAAAAAGTGGCCAGGCACTGATGCCCTCAATAACCTAACGTGTTAGCATTTGTTGCTATACAGTGATGACATTGAAATTATAATGACGATGAGTAAATGTGGGTTCATTTTCTGTATCTCTGCACGACATGACTTTAATTACAAAATGAGCCTAAACATTCAAATGAAACAAACTGATATTGTCAGAAGAGAGCTATGCTGAAGGGCAGCTGAGTCATTTCCTCATGGGTTTCAGCAGGTACACACTGAGCTATGATTTAATTACAGCGCTCTGCTGGAAGCTAACAGCCTTATTTCCCCCTTGTGCTCTCATCACGCAAACCATCTTTTAGAAATGCTAATATCTGAACCTCAACAACAACAATAATTCAAACTGAAAACCATATGGTGTTTGAACACACCCCGCATCACTGGAGGAAGACAGTGATCAGATCTGTTTTTCAGCTCACTGGTGTTATTCAGTGTGGCTGTCAGCATGAAACAGAACTTGCGATAGTCTTTTCTTTCCTATTGTAATGTATATCCAAGTGAAACAGCTTCAGGAACTAAAGACAAAAAGTAGGGCAGGACTTGATTTTGTCCATGGGGAATTGATTGAATGATTGTGGTTTGCTATTGGTCAGTCTCATGTGAGTGACAGGTTGCCCCGTCCTCGCGCCGGTAAACGTAATCATATACGTCGATTGCAGAAATACATCACTTTGCGTTGACATTTCAAGACTCACACCTTGCTGTCAATCCCAAACAGTAACTATAAATGCAGCCATCATGGACATTTGTATTACTGACAGATGCCTGTTGGCACTTTTTTTTATTTTACGAAAAAATGTTTGTATAAAACATTGAAAGATTAATGGCAGAACTTATGGTTATTATTTATTGGTAATAGCTTAACTAAATGATTAATCTACTTATCAGAAAATAATTAGATTAATCTTAAAAATAATAAATAGATTAATTGACCAATCGTAAAAATAATCGATAGTTGCAGCACTACTTTAAAGCTGAAGCATGTCATTTTTTTATGTTCTTCTATCCCACATTAATATACAGAGTCACCTCTCATAGGCTGATTCACAGTTTGAGCAGGACAATCTGTTTGCCTGACTAATGGTAGACAGGGAAGATTCAGGAAATCTGTGTAAAAAGGATTATTTTTGCAGTTCTGTTTGGTTCTGCAAATACAAAACTTCAGCTTTAACAAAAGGACAATCATTATTTATCAGTTAGTAAATTATTTGTTTATTAATGAATTTATTAAAACTACTTGGTCTTGTAATTTAAACACTGTTTGTTGAAAATGCATATTGTAAATGTCCATGTTGCATAACTAAATGTTTCATTTGTGTGTGCGTGCAGATGTGAAGGATGACTTCTTGCTCAGAGATCTGTGGGTCGGATTACGCTGAGAAGAGCCATGGCGCACTCAGCAGCGGTTACCAGGGTTACGGGGTGCGTTCCTACCTGCACCAGTTTTATGAGGAGTGCACTGCTTCCATCTGGGAGCGCGATGAAGATTTTCAGACACAGAGATCGCCTAGTCGCTGGAGCTCTGTGCTCTGGAAGGTGAGCTTTTGTGAAGGGTGGCCATGTGCTATTTATTTCTATGCAAAAAAAGTAGCAGCTGTAAGCCTGTTTTTATGTTTGCATGAATGTAGCCACAGGTAGCCAGACTTCTGACTGTCAGTATAAAATATGGTTTACTTTGCAAGACATTAGCAGAATGTGTAGCCAATCGCTAACCTGGTTCTTCCTCCAAAGCTCTCGCTGTATCAACCCAGTGCACCCCGACACACAGAAGTCATGTGAAGACAGACGATCAGATAAGGCTAGGCGAAATCAAATTTTATTTTTAATTACAGTTTTGGCTTCCAACGATTATGAAAACAAGATTGTTGAGATTAAAAGATTATTGTGCCGCATTCAGTTTTGCAATGATGGTCTCGTTTTGTGTTGTGTTCTAAATCCAGCATTTAGAACACATGCATTTCTTTACAGAAATGCACTTTCACCCCTTAATAAATGCCCAAATACTCTCTCTGCCAAGCTGTGACATGTTTAGTTCAACTCAAACCAAGATTATTTACTTTTATTTATTATTTTTTATATTATTCAAGTTTAGTAAATGCAAGACGTTGTTTCTAGAGTCATTGAGTAATTGTATTTAATAATCATGATCTCAATATTGACCAAAATATTCATGATTATCATACCTGCATCTTACCTCCATATGATGGCTAATAAAGTAGTGATTATAAGTGCAGTGGTGCTTTGTGTACTGGGGTAACCAGGGTAACTGCTGTATTTCTGCTTTTTCATAAGTATCACCTTCTATTAGAGAGTAAATCTGCTATTTTTGTTCAGACCAATTATATATAACATACTTGTAACATGTTAATTTATTAGGTTAAAATGTGAGGTTTATCATTTTTTTAATATTTATTTTTGTCAGAACTTGTATTAGTTGTACTGTAAAGTAAAATTGTAGTTCTTTTACAGTCATTTTACAGTTTAGGATGTTGCCATAGACAAACTACATGTAGTTCTATTCTAATATAAGAATTTCCCAAAACTATTTCAACTGCTGATTCCAAGAATGTTTTAGAAAACAAATCCCCCTCCATCACCTTTTCAGCTGGTCCAAAGCAGCCCTATGCATGATCAAATTAGAACTGCATTCATTGGTCACACTTTATATTAGGTGGCCCTAACTACTATGAACTAACATTAAATACCCACAAGACTATGTATTTACTGTGTAACTTCTACATGTTATTCTGGAAAATTCCATTTATTGCTAATGAGTTGGAGTTAGATTTAGAAGAAAATGTAGGTTAGGGTTAGGATTAATGGGGTTAGAGTTAAAGTTTTGTGGTAATGGTTGGGTCATTTGTGTAACTACAAATGTTAATTAAATGCAATTATTTCAAATGTATATTATTACACACCGATATGTATGTAAACAATAAATAAATGATATCAAATGGTTAGATCACCCAAAAATGAAAATTATCCCATAATTTACCCTCAAGCCATCCTAGGTGTATAAGGCTTTCTTATTTCAACCAAACACAACTGGAGTTATTTTAAAAATATTCTGGCTCTTCCAAACTTTATAATGGGAGTTAATGGTACCTTAGATTTTGAAGCCCAAAAAAAGCATCCATCCATCATAAGAGTAACCCATACTAGGGCTGCACGATAATGGTTAATAATCACGATTATTTTGCTCAAAATTATAATCACGATTATTCTATCAAAAAGGATAATGTAGTTATGGCCATTTTGCACGTTCTATACCAACCTACACTTCACCCAAACGGCCTGTAGGTGGCACACCGACTTCATTTAACCAACTATGATAACTTTGTTACGCTAAATCAATACAAAACACATGGTTTTGATGAGCGCTTTGTAATCTGTATTCACATTAGATTTTTAAAGCAACACAATTCGTTTGCAAATGAGACAAACCACATATTCAGATTGCCCTCCAAATTCGTAAAGCAAAGAACGATGCTCTTTGATATACACTACCAGTCAAAAGTTTGGACACGGTAAGATTTTTAATGTTTTAAAAAGAAGTTTCATCTGCTCACCAAGGCTGCATTTATTTAATTAAAAATACAGCAAAAACAGTAATATTGTGAAATATTATTACAATTTAAAATAACTGTGTTCTATTTGAAAATATTTTAAAATGTAATTTATTCTTGTGTTGGCAAAGCTGAATTTTCAGCATCATTACTCCAGTCTTCAGTGTCACATGATCCTTCAGAAATCATTCTAATATGATGATTTGATGCTCAAGAAACATTTATTGTGTACAATTGTACAAAATATTTGTGTGCAATATTTCTTTTTCAGGATTCTTTGATGAATAGAAAGTTCAAAAGAACAGCATTTATTTGAAATATAATCTTTTGTAACATTATAAATGTTTTTACTGTCACTTTTGATCGATTTAATGCATCCTTGCTGAAAAAAAAAATTAATTTCTTTAATTTCTTTTCAAAAAAATAAAAATAAAAATTCTTACTGACCCCAAACTTTTGAACGGTAGTGTATAATGTTACAAAAGCTTTGTATTTCAGATAAATGCTGTTCTTTTGAACTTTCTATTCATCAAAGAATCCTGAAAAATAAATATTGTACACAAATATTTTGTACAATTGTACACAATAAATGTTTCCTGAGCAGCAAATCATCATATTAGAATGATTTCTGAAGGATAATGTGACACTGAAGACTGGATTAATGATGCTGAAAATTCAGCTTTGATCACAGGAATAAATTACATTTTAAAATATTTTCAAATAGACCACAGTTATTTTAAACTGTAATAATATTTCACAATATTACTGTTTTTACTGTATTTTTAATTAAATAAATGCAGCCTTGGTGAGCAGACGAAACTTCTTTTAAAAACATTAAAAATCTTACCATGTCCAAACTTTTGACTGGTAGTGTATATATACAAGCATTTGTATATATATATATATATATATATATATATATATATATATATATATAAAATGTCCCTGGCTAGGGACATTCTAAAATGCTTAATGTGAAAAATGCTTAACATGGCTTAATGTACTAAAACAGTGATATTAAAAGACCAAACTCCGTAAACATTATAATAAACCACACTGTACAGCAAAGCAGATGAATCCAGAATATAAACGCAGTTCGTTTAATTACACGTTAAGTGTTTTCCTCACATAGAAAACCGTTATAAAGAAAAATGTCACTTAATGTAGCCTACTAAGTGATATTAAAAGATCAAATTCTGCACAAACCAATTTTGCTGTATAGTATGCTTTATTAGTCATTAGTGTTTACTAAGTTTGGTCTTTTAATGTCACTGTCTTAGTATATTAAGCCACGTTAAGTGTTTTCTTTATGGGAGGAAAATGCTTAATTAAACGTGTTTCGTTAATATTCTGGGCTCATCTGCTTTTTTGTACATAGTATGCTTTATTAGTATGGTGTTCACTAAGTTTGGTTTGTTAACAACACTGTCTTAGTAAATTAAGTCACGTTAAGCTTTTTCACGTTAAGCGTTTTCATGTTACACGTTTTAGAACGTCCCAGTGATGTCATTTTCAGCTGATTAACATTATGAAAACTGGTAAAACCTTTAGGAACTTCAAAAGATAAAATGGCGAAGCTCCTAATATTATTTCCAATAATTCCAAATTATGTTCATTTTCCCGACTGAATTGTTACATAAGTTGCAAAAGTGCATTCTGCAAACAGTAAGGTGGAGATCTGTGTTGTATTTGTTGAAATTCATCGCTGAAGGTTTGATAATGGCAGATTTAGTCACAAATAGTACAAGTGGCTTGTGAAGAATCAAAGACTGGCTGTATCACACTTTCATTGAAGCAGAATTTCGCTGTGGAGATCGCTAAACTCCAGCGCACGTTTGTTTTCAGATCATCAGTGCTTCTTCCGCATTTAGAGGGAGCGCGTGCACATAGTTGCCAGATTGCCAGATTAAGTAAAACACTGGGAAGAAAGTATATCCTTTTAAGGAAAAAACTCTATTTGGGGGATTTAAGTTCTTTGCATCTGGCAACCACAAGCATGATTGCTAGTGGAGGCTTGTTACCAATGCAAGATAACGTAAATCCCAAAGAAAAAACACGTTTTCAGAATAAATAACGAGCGGGCCAATATCGTGACGATTATTTGTAATCAATCGAGAGAAGCAGATATTGTTATCGCGATTAAAATACGATTAATCGTGCAGACCTAACCCATATGGCTCCAGGTGTTAAAGGTGCTGTATGCGATTTCTCAAATTCGTTGTTGAACCTAAATATCAACCCAAACAAACCCACCCCTCTCTTCATTGCTCCGCCTCCAAAACTCACACTCCAATCTTAACCACCCTGCTCTGAGTCGGTCTTGAACCCTGGCACCATCGCTGCTGGCATGCAAGGCGAATGCACTACCAATGACGCTAAACACCTCATTCTCTAGCAGTTGTCAGTGCACAGTGGTTTAACTGCAAAACTTTCACTATCTGGCCACTGTTACACACGCAATGTGAGTGGATTTCTGTTTATCGCAGCTGACACGCAACAAAATGCTTCACGAAAAATGAAGTGCAGATGATGAACGAACGACAAGAAAGCACAAAAAATGAACGTACAGTACACAAGAGTAAATACAAACAAGTGTTTGTTGTTAGCTACCAACAGCACAGCAGCTCCAGACAATCAAAACCCAGTGTTACTTACATGATAAGGAATCAAAGCAGCCTCCGCATCTGTTTTCAAGCCTTCTCGCTTAGCTCTCTCTAGCGCTGGAAAGCTTTTTTAATATAAATGTGGGTCCTAAAGCGCTTGCCCAGTTATAACCCTTCATTCCAGTGATATTCTTTTAAGCTGTTTTGTATTGTGTCCCATCTCTCGTTCTGCAGTTTTTTTTCTTATTTTCAAATCACCCTCTTACTCGTTCTCTCTCCTCGATCGTCATACATAATGCTGATTGGTTACGTGTTTGTTGTTGGTGTCGGCCTGACTAACTTCCAAACAGTGTATTTGAAATAATGCTGAGTCCACCTTTAATAAAGGCCTTCTGAAGCGAAGCAATGTGTTTTTGTAAGAAAAAAATATCTATATTTATAACTTCATAAATTGTAATTACTGGTTTCTGCTAACGGCCATATGCGAGTCTAGTTCCGGCAGAAGAGTGACCTTTGATCTGACACACGACGTATTGACAAACACAGAAGCGCAGAGGATAGAGCAAAACAAAACACTGTTCATGAATTAGAAGTCTAAAATTAGAATTTTTAAAGAGAAATATTTCGATAAAAGAGAACAGGAGCTTGAGTTTGTTGCCCAGCCCTACTTGTTTGAACCGCGAGAGGCGTCTACTCTCACCTAAGCTTACGTTACTCCTACATCCTACGTCATATGTCAGGTCAGAGGTCACCGTTCCACTGGAACTCAACTTGCATACGGCCGTTACCGGAAGCCAGTGATTATAGTTTATAAAGTTATAAATATGGACTTTTTTTTTTTTTTTTTAAACGCATCGCTTCACTTCAGAAGGCCTTTATTAAACCCCTGGAGCTGTATGGATTACTTATATGATAGATGCATGTGCTTTTTGAGCTTCAAAATCTAAGGTACCATTCACTCCCATAATAAAGCTTGGAAGAGCCAAGGTATTTAACTCTGATTGTGTTTGGCTGAAAGAAGAAATTCATATACACCTAGGATGGCTTGAGGGTGAGTAAATTATGGGATAATTTTCATTTTTGGGTGAACTAACCCTTTAAGGCCACCAAATATAAAAAGTGACCCTAGTTTTCTGCTAGTTCATTCTTCTTATGTGTGCAGTCATAAGACTGTCAGTTTGAGGTTGAATTATAAATGAATCTATGCAGCAGATGCCAGTACTGTCATCCTGCTAAAGCCAATGCTGTTGAATATAGTACTATGGTTGTTCTGTCACTCTTCGTCAGGTCTGTCTCGCGCTGGGAGCTCTGATTCTCGTAGCAGGGTTATCTGTGCTGCTGGTGGGCTACGCCACGC
This sequence comes from Hypophthalmichthys molitrix, assembly GCA_037950675.1. NCBI lineage: Eukaryota > Metazoa > Chordata > Actinopteri > Cypriniformes > Xenocyprididae > Hypophthalmichthys > Hypophthalmichthys molitrix. The sequence continues at coordinate 6,737,742 of CM075507.1, read as the reverse complement.
CGCCTCGGCTCGAGGCATTCGGAGAAGACGAGCTGCTCTTCGTGGACGGACGCGCAGTGCGTTTTAACCGGGCACTGGACGCCTGTAAGCTGGCCGGAGCCGTGCTGTTCTGTGTGGGCGGCAGTGGGATGGCAGTGGGGCTGCTGCTGGCTGCCTGTTCTCAGGGCAGCTCGAAGGAAGAGCTCCATCTGCAGCAGCGCTTCAAGGAGCGGCTTGCTGAAATCCAGGCCTCCGTTCAGCCCGTCACCCGCGCACCCACCCCGGGAGAGGGCAAGGTGCCCGTCACGCTTTCCAAGGTACAGAGCGTCCAACCCGGTGCAGAAACCTGACCTCAGCCCTCTCCACAGTTAAATGTCAGCAAATCGAGATTCCAATGGTTTCGTGCAAAACAAAACAACAGTTCCAGGAACAGTAGAGATAGATAACACTGCACTTTCTCTGGCGCATATCATTCGTCTATATTGACCAAGAGTACAGAGAGTATTTATGGAGATTAACATAAGCGTACCCTACAGATCATCATGCCACAACACTGGTGCTCCTGAATAGACAAACAGCACAAATATACTTGTGTGCTATGCTGATAACAACGGCTAGGAATCAGAACACCTTTAGGCAGCTGTTCCAAAGAACAACATATTCTTCAGCGGCGTCAAGGCATGTGCATATTAATACGAATAAGTAAGAATAGTTTCTCCATTACACTCAAATCTTGCAATGAACCCGAATAATCCTGCAGTCTTCGCTACTTCACAGCCTCTCGCTTTAAACACAATTTCTATTGTGATATATGAGATGGAGCTAGTCAGAGTCACTCATAAACAAGCAGAAAGAAGGCTGTGCGTCTTACTGGCTAATTTATCATTGCTGCCTTACTAACATCGTCAACGGAAACTACAATGATTTGTTATTGCTTATTCAAAAACCTTCACATTGGTTCATTGCCGTCACCTAAGGTGCAATTTTTCTCCAAATCTCTCCAAGCGAACGCTTCATGCTCTATTGCTACAGTCAATCAATAGTTACTTGACAGAACGCAATGTGTTCCAGAGAGCTGAAGCCACAATTTCACATCATGCGGCAGCATCTCAATACCACGCATCCATTCTACTCAAATACATCATTGCTTGCGATATCAAGGGGCAAAAATAGATTAATGTCAAGATGTGCCTGTGGGATTATGTAATATCCTCTCATTGTGTAGCACATCATTCTTGCTTCAGCCTCTGTTTTCTCAAGAGGACATTAAGCGCCGTCACTGTCTGTAGGTAATTACACTCATTGGAGCGGAGCCCATTAGGACTTTCCATGTGCTTCTGCTAATGTTCTAGAGATAATGCCACTTTTCTTTTCCTTTTTGTGTTGCTGTTTGGCTTCAGGTTGCGTCACTGCTATTACAAAGTTTCATTTCAAGTGTTTGTGACACTCATTCCTAAAAACACAATTATTTTGTGCAGGTATTTCATTTCTTTTCTTTCTTTCTTTCTTTCTTTTTTTTTTTAAATATTATTCTCTTTGATTAAACATTGTAAACTACTTTCAAGAAGGTTGATAAGAATGAAAAACCATAGCCGCTTCTGTAAGTGTAATCTTTTGTGTTATTTATTGATTATGAATTATCATTGAACATAGTGCATATACATTCAGAAATTTGAAAATGTCAAGGCTTGCTAATGAACTTAAACCAATCACAGGATATTTAATAATCTAATCTCTGAGACAGGCCTAAATTAAGTTGAAATATAACATTTAGAATTTAAGCTGCTTCAAGAATTGATACCTGTTTAAAATGACATACTGTATGTGACATTGTGACTTTGCAGAAACTATCAAAGCTTCTGGTTTGGTTTGTGCCATCTTCTTTTGGGAAGGAGAAGGTATTGGAGCTGTTCTTACTCTTGGAACATGTCTATTTTTCAGCAAACAGAATAAAAATAACTGTTTGTTACCGTCATTGTCTGTTAGTGATCATTTTTCTTCTTTGCTCTGAATTTGCACATTGAAATTATCATTTAAGAGATCAAATATTCACAGTACATAAAAGGTTTCCATTATTCATGTAATGCATTCTTAATTGTATAATATTGACTATAGCACATTGTCATAATAGGATAAAGATGTGGTCATATTAGGGAAATTTCAAAATAATGTTGCGGGCAAAAAGATCCATCCGGTTGTTAAGTCTGACCTCATACAGAAATTCCAGACCTCATACAGCCCTTAGGAGAAATTCCAGATTGTGTGGATTCCTATTGAAATGACACCACCAAACAACGATAAAGGTGAGTCCATCTCAAGTGTAGTACAATAATGACCACACTTACAAAAGTGTGAGAATGTAATAACTGAATATAAGAATATCAGTGACACTGATTGCGATTGGATTTCATGCGTCTCATCACCAATCAAATTAATGCAAAATTATCATAATATTCTCACTCTATAATAGGCTACTACTAATAATAACACTCAAATAATAGCACTGATTATTCTTTTTAACTTATTATTTTAAATGTAACTCATATACCTTGACATTGCCCTCTGCAGTATTTCAAAGAGATAACTTCTTCAACTTCAACTTTATTTATGTCCCCCAAGTGGCAATTGGTTTTATGGCAAGACAGACAGCCCATAAAATACATAATATAGAACCATAAAATACATAAATACCACAAAAAAGTATAATATAAAAATATAAAGTATATGGAATATAAATCTAAATTTAGAATGGCTGTGGGAATAAATGAGTATCTATATCCCTCTGGCTCAGGGGTGGGCAAACTCGATCCTGGAGGGCCACAGCCCTGCAGAGTTTAGCTCCAACTCTAATGAAACACACCTGAACCAGCTAATCAATGCCTTCAGGATTACTAGAAAACTACAGGCAGGTGAGTTTTATCAGGGTTGGAGCTAAACTATGCAGGGCAGTGGCCCTCCAGGACCAAGTTTGCCCACCCCTGAGCCAGAGGGTAAAATCTCTAACTCAAGGTAAAGGAAGTGGGCATTAACTGATAAAATTGATTTAGCTTTCCGCATCACCTGTCTATTGTACAGGTCAGTGAGATTACTTTGCTCAACACCTAAAATTTTACTATTGACCTTCACTATTCTGGACAGAGCATTTTTAGCCTTGGTACTAAGATTGTCGTACCAACATGTTATAGAAAATGTTAGTACAGACTTAATGTAGGATTTGTAAAAAAAAAAAAAAAAAAGAAGAATCCTAAGTCTTATCAACATGAAATTTTGACAATTTTCGAAGACGATACAGTCGATGTTGTGCTTTTTTACAGATCATCTGTGTTTGAGGTAAACTTCAACTTATTGTCAATCAAACTATCAAGGTACTTACAGAATTCCACAGCTTCAACCACCTGCCCCCTAATAATAGTACTCTGAGGAACAGAGGGCTTGTGTATAAAATCAATGAGCATTTCTTTTGTCTTTACCACATTTGGCTGCTGAAATGCTCTGTATATACTATATACAAAGTCATCGACGATATAAGACCTTGATCATTTTCCATCAGACTGGAGGAGACTGACAATAGCAGAATCATCTGCAAATTTTAAAAACATATCTGTTGTCATGCTGCAATCATCAGTATAAAGAGTATAAAGAAGTGGTAAAAGAACACACCCCTGAGGAAACCCTGCGGATGATGACATCTCATACAAACACCCATTTACTCTTACTCTCTGTGTTCTGTCAGTTAAGAAATCAAGAATTCAGCAAACTATTAAAATCAAGACCAAAAAAAGCTTATCAGCTAAAATATGGGGTTGTCTAACCCTATATGCAAACTGTACTGGGTCAAGAAGATTTCCTGTTTTTATGATGAGCTTTTTTTTTTTCATTGGTTTTTCGAAACACTTCATGACTAAAGAGGTCAAGGCAACTGGCCTAAAATCATATAGCGCTTGAGGATGATTATGTTTGGCCATTGGGATAACTTTAGACTGTTTCCAGATTTTCGGCACACACTGATGATTCAGAGACAACTGAAAAACATAATAAAAAACAGGGCCTAATTGCTCTGCACAAGAGATAAGCAAATGGCAACATATATTGTAAGGACCAGGGCTTTTTCTAGCTTTGGAGTATTTAAAACATATTCTTTAAAGGGAGCAGAACCACTGTGACATAAGCTGATTTTCCTCTCTGAAATTACATTTTTTAAATTGTGGATTTCAAACCTTAGATAAAACTTATTAAACTCTTGTGCAAGCTGGTTGTCACATCTATAATAACCTTCAAGTGTCACCCTAGAGTTCCTATCATTCTTTATGCCAGCAATAGTTTTCATACAGTACCTTCCCATGCAGAAATTGTTATCCACCAGCTCCCTCTCAATCTTCCCTTTCTAATGCTGCTTTGCTTTCATCATTTCAATTTTCCTTTCCTTTTTTACCCAGTGGAATTCTGCGAGGTTACCCTCCTGGAATGCACACCTCTAATTTGTTAACAACACCTTAAGTGATTTGGTCACCCATGACTTGCTATTATGAAAATCCTTCACAATCTTAACAGGAATTACACTGTCCACGCAATAAGAGACATAACAGCTGACAAAGTCAGTTTCAATAAGTTCAATTAGTACAAGACTCTTGAAACATTTCCCAGCCTGTACAATCATAACAGCAGTATCACCGATTCACATATAATCAAACCCCTCCACTCATCTCTAAATTCATCCTGAAATTGTACGAATTTCTAAATCATCAAATTTATTACGGCGAGATTGTGTGTTTAATAGGATAATGGAAGGGAAGAGGGAAATGGGAAAGCGACTGTTTTCTCAGTCTTTGGCATACTCCACCCCGATTACCTCGCGTCCTCGTCTTGTGGGGAAACTCTCCAGGGGGTTTACCTTTTCCATTGTTCGGCAAAACAGCTGAGATTGGGGAAAATTAAACCCAAAGGAAGTTTATTGACCTGAAAAGTATTGGAAAAGGTTGGGTAGCTCATTCAAAGTTTCCACCAAGTTGAATGTCACAACAAGAGTAGAACTGTCCACTCCATACTGCTTCCTTTTCCTTTCAACTTCATTCAAGCATGACAAAAAAATAAAAAAAAATAAAATAAAAATAAATAAATAAAAAACAAATAAAATAGTGTCGTTTTCACGTAAAAAGCAAAAGAAAGAAATAAGAAACAACATAAAGAATTGCGAGATGTAAATGTAGAATTCTGACGAAAAAAAGTCAGGTTTGCGAGATGTTAACTCAGAATAGAGAACGTAAGGATGATGTCACTATGAATTTTGGGTAACCGATTACTTTATGCTCCATATTGTGAGGATCCCACTACCTTTCTGTGAGGATCTTTGTATGCACACGCTGTATGACTAACCTTTAAAATCATGTTCCCATTGACTGCACATGACAATAATTAAAAAAAAAAAAAAAAAAAAAAATCACATAGCTGGGTTTTTTGGAAGTTTTTTTTTTACTTACTTTGATTTAAATATTAGGTCGAAAAGTGACTCTTTACCTTTGCGAGTATGACAGTTTGGCGGCTTGTGGCTTAGCAGATCTGCACCTATAGCCACTGTAAAAGTATTCATGAGCAGGAAAATAATGTAACCCTGCAGAATAAAATTCTACAAGTATTGGGTTTATTTCAGTTAATTTATTAATTATTTTTGTTTGTTTGGTTCTAAGCCAGAACTAAATGTGAATGAAATATACATCTCAAAATATTAATGTAAAATGGTGTGTATGTGTCCCTTTAAGAACGCTCGAGTGTCAAGTTTGATTGTTATACACATGTGAAAAACGTGGTTTTAACCTACAGTTAAGTCATTCTTTATTTTATTGGTTTATGAGAGTTAAATCCCGCCCTCACCGGTGTTGTGTGTAATGTAAGTGGTTGTTTGAGCGGGGTGATTGACAACGCGGCAATGTGAAATGCACAGCAAAATGAGAGAAACACTGTGCGTTTTGTCGGCTGGTGAAGGTGAGCGTGACCGAGGAGCTGCGGAAGGCCTAATACACGATTCCAGGATCGCTGTTTCATTGCACGTGGAATTGAGGTAACGTTACCATTGTTTGATTAAAGGTGCAATATGTAATATTTTCAGTTCCCTAGAGGCCTATTCAAAACAAAGGCGTAGCTTGATGACGCCAAGTTTGAGCGCGGAATCTTGGGACGTGATCTTCACCTCAACGGCCGGTGGAAAAGAATTGGGATAGGACTCCGAAATCATGTTCATGGATACGATTATTAGCGCTACTGTAGTATGAAGCAGAGCAGGACCGAGTGTTGTGGGAGCTGAACGAGGCCACTGGAGCGATTGCTTAACACGCGCCTCACGAGCGGCGGAACTTATATTAGTCTCTGGCACCGCTTCCGCTTTACCGGTCATGAGTACGAGGTAACACAACTCTGTTTATTATATTCGATACATTTGAGTGTGTTGAAAATGATGTTATAACGTTACTGCGGTGAGACACTTGTTGCACATTGCAGTAAGCTAGATCGATTTTAGAATATCATAATAAATGCTGGATGGTTTGTGTTGATAAATGGCATGCAATTCATTTTAAAATGTATTGTATGATGGAGAAAATGCTGTATTTCTGTCACTAAAAATAAAGCTGCATCTGATTATGCTATGTTAGCCTTTGTTAAAATTGCAATTTTCTCACGATTTACGAATAGTTGCAAACATTTGGGATATTGTAAGTACTCAAGTGAACAAAATATATAACACTGGCCTAGTGGTTTTTGGTTATTTTACTGCAAAATTCTTACATATTGCACCTATGTGCACAGGAGAGTGAAGGTGGCAATTTTCGGTTTCCCTGGCCACCACGAACTCGAGCAACGATCCAGGCCTGCAACCGGGTGGGTGGTGAATGACTGTTTTGTCTGTGTTTGTGGGCCTACAGTGTTTAATATTGGTTCATATTGTGTTGTTCAAAAGTGATATTTTGATACCCAAAGTGAGTAATTCTGTACTTTTTATTCCAGGTGAGTTAACTTGCTCAATTGTTTTTGATACAGAGACCAATTTTGTAATTCTGTCACCTGAGATATTGCCTTTTTTGGGGTTAAATTGTGGCAGATTCAAAGTCAGTGTGATTGTGTTGATGTTTCACATTCTGGAATTCATTTATTTAAACTATTTGAATTCTCTAATTCTATTCTAATTAAATTCTTTATATTTTGTTACTTATCTAAGATTTGTATTTCAAAAGGAGTTTATTCATGACAATTTAATTATATTTATAATTATATTTGAGTATAGTTCTTAATTCTCAATAACTTTCTGAGAGAGAGAAATACTAAATTGTGACATCAGAGGGGCCGAACTTCAACATCTGCATATAATTAATGAATCTGGTGCACTGTCCTGCTAATTACAAGAAATACTATTAGGGGTGGCGCTACACAAAGTGTTATGCATCAATATATTGAGTTGTACACAGATCAGGCATAACATTATGACCATCTTCCTAATATTGTGTTGGTCCCACCTTTGCTGCCAAAACAGCCCCGACCTGTCGAGGCATGGACTCCACTAGACCCCTGAAGGTGTGCTGTGGTATCTGGCACCAAGATAGTAACAGCAGATCCTTTAAGTCCTGTAAGTTGTGAGTTGGAGCCTCCATGGATCAGACTTGTTTGTTCAGCACATCCTACAGATGCTCATTTGGATTGAGATCTGGGGAATTTTGAGGCCAAGTCAACACCTCGTTGTTGTGCTTCTCAAACCATTCCTTAACCATTTTTTCTTTGTGGCAGAGTGCATTATCCTGCTGAAAGAGGCCACAGCCACCAGGGAATACAGTTTCCATGAAAGGGTGTACATGGTCTGCAACAATGCTTAGGTAGGTGGTACGTGTCAAAGTAACATCCACATGGATGGCAGAACCCAGGGTTTCCCAGCAGAACATTGCCCAAAGCATCACACTGCCTCTGCCAGCTTGCCTTCTTCCCATAGTGCATCCTGGTGCCATGTGTTCCCTAGGTAAGCGATGCACATGGACCTGGCTATCCACGTGATCTGAAAGAAAATGTGACTCATCAGACCAGGCCAACATCTTTCATTGCTCCGTGGTCCAGTTCTGATGCTCATGTGCCCACTGTTGGCGCTTTCGGCTGTGGACAGGGGTCAGCATGGGCACCCTGACTGGTCTGCAGTTATGCAGCCCCATACGCAACAAACTTTGATGCACTGTGTATTCTGACAGCTTCCTATCAGAACCAGCATTAACTTCTTGAGCATTTTGAGCTACAGTAGCTCATCTGTTGGATCAGAACACACGGACCAGCCTTTGGTCCCCGCATGCATTGGCCTTGGCCGGCCATGACCCTGTCGCCGGTTCACCACTGTTCCTTCCTTGGACCACTTTTGATAGATACTGACCACTGCAGACCGGGAACACACCACAAGAGCTGCAGTTTTGGAGATGCTCTGACCCAGTCGTCTAGCCGTCACAATTTGGCCCTTGTCAAACTCGTTCATCCTTATGCTTGCCTTTTTTTTTTTTTTTTTTTTTTCTGCTTATAACACATCAAATTTGAGGACAAAATGTCCACTTTCTGCCTAATATATCCCACCCACTAATAGGTGGGATTATCAGTGTTATTCATTTCACCTGTCTGTTTCCTAAGAAACAAACTTTTAATATGTATAAAAAACATACTTTCAATGAACTTTAATTTTTTAAGTTGCCTGTATTTTTTTGGATTTATGATATTACTTGGAATGCACAATAAAAAAACATGATTTGTGAGAATTAATAAAAACTGAGTTATCTGTTTTTGCAAATGAACTCATTATTCACATTTTATTTCTGGCTTAGAACCAAACAAAAAGAATGATTAAATGAACTGAAATAAAGCCAATATTTTTACTAGAATTTTATTCTACTGGGTTACATGCTCCCCCTTCTAAATATCACATGTCCCCATGAGATTGCTTCTCTACACTTTAATGGTAACTTTAGGCTCAGTATAAGTGTTTACTTGAATACAATGAGTACACTGTGCTATAGGTTGACACCACACTGTGTTATGGTTTCTTTGCTTAATCTACCCCACCCCTAAATTTATGACCATCCCTCTATGAACCAGAGTTAAAGGTTGGTTAGTGGGCCTGCCTAGAGTTTCATAGATGAATTTGACTACTGGTTTTGTGTCTCTTTTAGGGCAAGAATAACAGTCTCTACTACTTCTTTGGTAGCATTATCTATGCCGTGCTGTCCCCCTTCTAACCCAGGATCTGCTATCTCCTCTGGACTCTGATCAGAGTGTTTTTCATGGCCTTCTTCAGTGAAGGCTGGCTCTGCCATTTCTGCATGGGGTCTGTCCAATTCACCTCCACGGTAAACAGTTTCCATGCATTGGCCTTGGCCGCCAATGACCCTGTCGCCGGTTCACCACTGCCGAGTCCTCCAGTGCAGCACACTCCGGCCATTGTGGTCTCTCAACCCTGTCTGGGCAGTAATACCACAGGTCATCGTCTTCACTTTCAGAGTCATTCCTCGATTCACTTCCTGTCACAGCTGCATTCTTTTCTCCTAATCCTTTTTTTCTCCACAGATCTTGTCCTGGTCTCCGGTGGCGCAGACATTTTCTTGGGTTCTCCAGGATCAGACAACCTCACACTGTCCGCAACAGGTAAGAGATTGTCTCTGTGTAACGTTCTCACACTTCCCATACTAGATTTGGGTTTCAGGCAATACACGGGTAAGTTCTTAAACTTTTCCACCACCAGGTAAGGAACAGAATTCCACTTATCGCCAAGTTTGTTCTTTCCAGTCAAGGCCTGATTTCTTTTCGGCACACAATCTCCCACAGTCAGTGTCTGGGGCCGAATTCACAAAACATTTTATCTTACCACTAAGAGTTCTCCTAAATAGCAGTAAAAGTTTTTAGCTAAGAGTTTTCTCTTAAAACCTATTCACAAAGCTGCTAAGAGTAAGGGCGGGGTTGACCACTTTGCTATGGAGTATACACACAGCGATTGGCTGATTGGGAAGGAGTCAGCGCTTTAATCATAAATATTGTAGAATGAGGTGTTATGTTTCCATGTTAAAATAAAGGTTTTAAAATACAAATGTTGCTATATTTAAATAAAGGTTTTAAAATGTAGGCTAAGTGTCACTAATTAAACTAGTATATACAGTTAATTGTCAGCCTCTTGGATGTCTGCAAGGGAATGCAGAATTCAAGCGACAAATTATGGCGAACAGTGCTTTGTTACGATTCAGGTTGCTATCATATGTCCGATAGGATCGCAACATTCAAAGTATTTATTCCAGTTCAGTCCAGTAGAGGATCGTATTCATCACACCGGTATGGACGGTTTGTTGAGGAGCTGTGCCACTGGCTGTTGTGTCAATGAGGCCTTCACAATGGATGATCTAGTTGACTCAATCTCTACTTCAGGGCTGCATTGTGGTCGTGTCAAGGTGTCGGTCCTCGGTCTCACCTGGATACGGTCCGGATCTGGTTGACTACGGTAAACCTCGGGATAAACAGAAGGACTAATATTAGCGTAGATGCCATTCTTCTTCTGATGTAACGAGTACATCTGGTGTTATAGGAAGTGTTCCCGGTTCCGGCTGACCTAATTTATGCAGCCTAATAATCCTTTAATGGATTTGAAAATATAAATTGATAATGTATTATGTGTATGCCAGGTGAAAGAGATGCGTTTTTAGTCTAGATTTAAACTGACAGTGTGTCTGCTTCCCGAACAATGCTAGGAAGATTGTTCCAGAGTTTAGGTGCCAAATAGGAGAAGGATCTACCTCCTGCGGTTGATTTTGATATTTTAGATATTATCAGCTGGCCTGAATTTTGAGATCGCAATAGACGTGAAGGACTATAATGCATTAAGAACTTGCTCAGGTACTGGGGAGCTAAACCATTTAGTGCTTTGTAAATAATTAGCAAGATTTTAAAATCTATGGCTTCCTGTTAAACATCGTAATGCAGTGTTGATAGAACTGGGCTAATATGGTCATATTTCCTAGTTAGAACTCTAGCTGCTGCATTTTGTACAAGCTGTAGTTTATTTTTTTAAGCGAGCGGAACAGCCACCCAGTAGAGTTTTACAGTAATCTAGCCTTGAGGTCATGAACGTATGAACTAACTGTTCTGCATTTTTCATTGAGAGCATGTGTCGTAGTTTAGATATATGTTTAACCACCAGCTGTTCCCATACACCCCCTAACCTACAGGCTCATCTTATCCACTTTAACACCATCATTCCAGTAAATTGCAAATATCCCCATTCTAAACTGCCGCAGCAGTATCCACCTTTGCAGCTCCCGCAAGAACCAGCTTCTTTATCTAACCACCATAACAACACTACCGCAGCTCCAACAGAAGCTCTGCCTCTCCATCCAAATGCAGACACTGCTTAACCGCTGCAGCAGTGCTATCCCCCATGCTCCCGCAGGAGCTCAGTTTCTCCGGTAAAAGTTTCTCCCATAACAGCAGTGGCCCAGCTCCAAGTCCAACTCATCCATTGGATAGTTGGGAAATAGAGCCGAACTTGCTTTCAGCTTATATTTTCAGTTCCACTGCCACCACAGTGCCATCTCTTCTGCTCTCGCAGGAGCCCTGTTTCTCCATGTAACCCCAACTTCACTGGTGTATCTATCTGTATACAATGACCCTAGATAAACAGTCTCTACACAAATGGCAATCTCATATAACAGCAACCTAATGCCAAGGCCTTTGGGAAAAGGTTTGGTTAGTTTATATTTACGTTTCACTTGGTTGGGTGATCAGTCTGGCGATGGGAAACGTCTTCTACCCGTATCCTTCCGTTTGCAGCGGGAGAGACCGGATGGTTTTCCAACCGTTGTGGAGCTGCACTGAGTGCTGGGGATCTTTGTGTAATCCAGAGAAATGTAGGTCAGACTGTGGTCGATACACAGGATCTTCTGTAGGTTAGAAGTACTTGAGTTATCTAGGTCAGGAGCCAAAGTCCTCTGCAGAAGCAGTTGGGCTGCTTGAAGGTCCGTGCAGTGAAAGATTTACTTGCAAGAGTATAACCTTGGTTGTGCTGTTCTTCCCTCGTCAGGTCAGAAACTCAGAACAAGGATTTTTCACTTGGGAAAGCCTTAATTCCTTCCTGTTGGGGAGGGGATTGGGTCGTAGCATTCCAGGTGTCCGTCCATCACGTCCCACTTTTCCATCCTGTGAAACTTGTTGCATTGTCCCAAAATACACAGCTGAATAAAACAGTGCCTTTAGCCATCTACTACCAGCCAAACAGTCCAGGGCGTTATCAATCCTGGGAGTGGTGTACTGATCTGGGATGGTACAAGCATTCAGAGTTCGGTAATCAGTGCACATCCTGATTTCCCCACTTTTCTATCATGCTATTAGAATTGCAGACACATATGGACTCCTTGACTCTATAATGATTCCATCCGCTAACAGGTCTTTGATATGGCGTCATACATCCTCGATGTCCGCAGGTGCGATTGTGTCTAGAGCGCTCTTTAAATGGTTTGGAGTATTTCAGGCTGATGCCATGCTTAACTCCTCAAGCTAATCCCACTCCACACTGGTAGAAAAGACATCACCTCTGGTCGACAATTTCTGATGTAGTCTCTGTTCCCAGGCCTTAGGAATGGATGACTCGCCAAAATTAAACGAGCTCGGATCGATTACTTTGGAGCTCTGTTCCTCAGAAGTTATGGTAAGTGTGTCAGAGGGATACACATTGGCAATCACCGTTTCAGCAGGAATGGAGATATCCTTGCATGTTTCATTATGGACCAGGACCACTGCTGAAGAGGGGAGTACCACTGGGGTTATGAATGTTCTAGCTGGAAGACTGTCATCCTCAGGGGAGTCTACCACAAATATCTTTTTTCTCAAAGGCTTGTCAGTCTCCATTTTACAGATGGCACATACTTCTCTTGATGGAACTACACAATCACCAGGTCCTATCCACCAAACATTTCCCTCTGGCTTGTCAAGGAGGGTCTCTGTCTCTTGTCGCTGAGGCAGATGTAGTGCAGTGTGTTTAGCCTGGATAACATGTGTAGCACTGGATTGTTTAGTACCATGGCTGAGAGGCTTAAGGCTTTTGAAGAAACTGACATTAAGTCTCTGGCAACTGCTATTCCTGTTCCTTCTACTGGACCTTCTTTCTTCCCTCCTGCCGCTGCCGCTGCCCTCTCTCCTCATCTGTGAGCTTAAATCCTTGCAGGTAACAATATCAATTTAGTAAAAATCCTGATTTGCTCTGATGTTCATGACAATCGAATAGTAGAATGCAGGGACATTTCTGTACTGTTAAAAGACAATGACCACAGGCTGCAAAAGTGTCTTACCAAAAAAAATGTCACATTGCCTTCAGTGTCTATAGAGATGTAATCTGCGAGTCATTTCCTAAGTGCAGAGTTGGACACTTATTTGAGTATTATTTCAGATCTGGCTATGACATACGTGGGCACACTCTTTTATGAATATTAGTCCTTCTCGGCTAAGTCGGCAATGTACATTCAAAGATTTAATCAAAGGATTGACTGGTCTGTCATTGATCTATCCTTGATTAGCAGGCATTTTATGGGTCATTGAGCCCTGTCTTGCTTCTTTATGCGGGTCCTTTACCCATACTTCTTCACTATGTTCAAGAGCTGCCCAGTCGTCTTCATCCCCATCAGATGAACATAAAGAAAATAAGGACAAGGTGACACACATGCCACTCTGCGATAACTTAAATGAAAAATATGTAAATTCTCTAATTGTAAATGTGTTCATGCTCGCAGCTATTGCGGGAACAGTCATCCAAAATCCATCTGCCCTCGCAGAGCTCAAGCTTTGAAAAAAGAAAAATATCAATGCCTGTCAACGTGCCAGAGCTTCGCAAAGCACTGGGAAAACATCCTGATCGTTGTTTTGTGACTTATTTATTAACTGGTCTTATGCATGGATTTTTGGCTGGTTTAACTCTTTTTCCCTAAAATGTCCCATATTTGTAATAACCTACAGTCTGCTTTTCAGGAGCCAAACGTAGTTGATAGCTTACTGGCTAAAGAAGTGGAAAAAGGATATATGATTTGTCCATTTGACAGCTCCCCTTTTCCATATTCAGAATTAATCCATTAGATGCTGCAACCAGAAAATATTCTGGAAAAAGGCAACTAATAATCGATTTGTCGTCATCTCACGACAACGAATCAATCCCAAGCATTAATAGTTTGATTCCTCTTGAGTCTTTCTTGTTCTACACTTCGGTAAAGGGTGGTTGGTTAGGGAAAAGTCAAATCAAGTCACCTTTATTTATATAACGCTTTTTACAATGCAGATTGTGTCAAAGCAGCTTTACAATGATAACTGGTATATCATTTTGGCTGCACAGCAGTTCTTAAAGAAAATGGTGTCAATGCAGGCAGATGCAAAGCACTGTTGAATATCAAATGTCAAGTGTCCCCAACTAAGCAAGCCAAAGGCGACAGTGGCAAGGAACCCAAACTCCAACAGGTGACATCAGGTGGCAAATAGGTGTTAAAATGGAGAAAAAAACCTTCGGAGAAACCAGGCTTAGTCGCGGGCCAGTTCTCCTCTGGCGAACAGTGCTTTGTTACGATTCAGGTAGCTATCAGAAGTCTGATGGATCGCAACAGTCAAAGTATTTATTCCAGTTCCATCCAGTTGAGGATCATATTCATCACGCCGGTATGGACGGTGTGTTGAGGAACTGTGCCACTGGCTGTCGTGTCGATGAGGCCTTCACAATGGATGATCTAGTTGGCTCAGTCTCTGCTGATACTTCAGGGTTGCGTAGTGGTCATGTCAATGTAACCCAGAGTGATTACAAATAGAAATAAGATTAAGAAAAAAATGGTAAGCCAGAGGGGTTACTAAAAAAAAAGTGAATTAATATCTAAATTCATAAATGCAAAGTTAAAACTTCTCATAAATGATCAAGAAGAGTGATTTCTTTTTCTTGTTATTTTTCTTGTTATTTTGTTATGTTGAGAATGTAAGAAATGTACATGGTTGAATGTTACGTTACCTTTAAGAGAATGTAAGGTGGAGTTCACTGCCGACCTATCAGGAGAGAGACAACGTGAAGCAGGGGGATGATGTCACCAGCGCGCGAAGAGGGAGAGAGGAGATGCAAACAGAAAGATCGCAGAGATCATTCTGACTGAAAATATTAGTAATTGTAAACGGAAACCAGACAAAACGTCTAGAAAGACATTGATTTTCCTTTGAACTGAACTTTATTTTGTTCCTTGAGTGATTTTGAGTTATTTTTGAGTGTTTTTTTAATGTGAACACGGCGATGACGCAGACTGAGCTTATCACC
The DNA here is from genome assembly GCA_037950675.1 of Hypophthalmichthys molitrix. Classification (NCBI taxonomy): domain Eukaryota; kingdom Metazoa; phylum Chordata; class Actinopteri; order Cypriniformes; family Xenocyprididae; genus Hypophthalmichthys; species Hypophthalmichthys molitrix. The sequence continues at coordinate 6,722,444 of CM075507.1, read as the reverse complement.
GCCTGGAACATGGCGAGCCTCCCAGCGAATCTTGATTACAATGAAATCGTCGAACGATTTCAGTGGATTCACTGCTAGTTTTCCCCGGACGGAGGAGAAAAAAATTGTGAGTGAATAGACGTCGAACTCTCTTTTCCTCTTGTATGTGCTATTCTGTTCAATACGACAGAAGAAGCCCTGGATTATTGCATCTAACGTCTCATTCGGGTATGGACGATTGCATTTCCTTTTGAATTCAGAGAGTGGTATTTGAAAATACATTACTGAATTTATTGGTGTTTGAACTGTTTACACATTAACAGTTGAATTGTTTTTTTTTTATTATTATTTGTTTCATTATTAAATACCTGTGTTGTTTTAATTTGAAGATAAGGTTTATTGGGTGAAATATTTGAAGTGTAAGTTTTATTTGTTTATTTATTTATTTTTTGCTGAATTGTCGATTTGAAGATCACATTCAAATTTAAAGCTGCAGAGTATTTAAAAAAATTGAAATAGACCAGTGTAGGTTTCAGTTAAGGAACCTAAAATCTAAAACGGTTTAAATAAATAATTAGAACACAAGAAAGATGAATAGGTAAAAAGGAAATCAAATTAGCAATACTAAATATACTAAACTACACTAATACTAAAAATATTAAGCTAGAAATAATATACTACAACCTTGATTTCAAAAAGATTTAAAAGGAATAAGTCCTAAAAGGAAAAAAAAGGATTTAAAGAAGGATAAATAACAGATCATTCTAACAAGAAAGCAAACCCAGAGCCCAGTTTATTTATTTTTCTTGCATTTATTGTTAATCAGTAATTTCATTGTTATTTTGTTGATCATCAATCTTTTCATTGTTTCTGCTTTTACCTGAAAGAGAGAAAATTTGTTAATTCATTTCATTTATTATTTACCTTGATAAAAATTTTCCAATATAATTTGAACTTACCTTTGTTGGCTGTCTGTTCTTTCAATCTCTCACTACTGCTCCTTATGAACCTAGAGGTACTGGTCCACGTTTCCTCTTGTTTAACTCACCTGGGTGTCCATTCAGCCGTGGTGTCCTGGTGACCTGAAGGAGGCGTTACAGTTTTGGCGAGCCAGCCAGGAGCAGTAAGTAGAGAGATATCTTAATAACAGAAGAACAGACAAATTTAAAGAGACATTTCACTGTACGAATGGAAGTCATTGAGCAAGAGAATGTTAAGGTTCCAAACTCACTTATTGTGAGTGGTATTACAAATACCGAGAGAGATAACGATCTGACTGAGCATCTCAGCAGATATGGGTGCATTGGCAGGATTGTTCGCATTGACAACCCTGAGTCCCCATATCACAAAAATGTGATAATTGAGTATGAGAGTGGGAGTGCACTGAAGAGCTTAGAGCCTCAGCTGCCATTCATTTTTGAAAGCCCACAGCAGCCCAATCTCAAGTATGAGATTAAAGCTTTGTCCAGTATCTATGTGCAAACAGTCACTAGTAGCGCCACCAAGGGCTATATGGAGGAATTGAAGCGCATTGCAAAGCTGAGTGGTAAATCTTTTGAGGAACTCTTAAATGAGGAGCTTTCAAAATGCAGAGAACCTGTATCTCAAAATGAAGATGAATCTGGGAGAACTGTTCAACCACCTACTATTACGAATGTCATGCCTGAGATCCAAACGGATTTTCCCAGGGTCAGTCCAGCTCAGGGGAACCGTGAAACACTCGCTGATGCTGCATTTGTTCCATTAACCAGAATCCCTGTTCCTAAGGTGAATCCCCCAGAAGTACAGCGTGTTGTAGTTGAGCATATTGTGAAGAATGAAGATGCTGCTTCTCACATGCATGCTCCTCTCAAGCTAAAGTTCTTTTCTGGAAGGTCCCCTCGTCCAGGGAATGAGGTGGATTATGATACATGGCACAACAGCGTCGAACTCATGCTACAAGATCCTGCTGTTTCTGATCTAGTCAGATCTCGAAAAATTCTTGACAGCCTTTTGCCTCCAGCGGCAGACATTGTGCGGACACTGGGTTCACATGCTACACCCAGAGCATATCTTGATCTTTTAGATTCAGCTTTTGGAGCCGTGGAAGATGGCGATGAGTTGTTTGCTAAATTCTTGAACACTCTGCAGGATGCTGGAGAGAGACCATCCCAGTTCTTACAACGTCTGCAAGTAGCTTTGACGCTGGCCATAAGAAGAGGTGGTGTGTCCTCTGGTGAGGCTGATCGACACTTGCTGAGACAGTTCTGTAGGGGTTGTTGGGACAATGCCCTCATTTCAGAGTTTCAGCTAGAACAAAAGAAAACTGATCCTCCTTCTTTCTCAGAATTTTTGTTGCTGTTGCGTACAGCCGAAGACAAACAAAGCACAAAAGAGTTCCGTATGAGGAAGCATCTTGGTACATCCAAGCAGCGCACATCATCTTACTCCATGTATGCTTCCTCGGATGAGGTGGTGTCGGCTCAAACTTCGGTTTCTGACTTGAAGAAGCAAATTTTAGTGCTGCAGGGACAGGTTGAGAGCTTAAAGAAGGCCAAAGCGCAAACAAAGGATTCTCATGAGAGTATGGTTCGTGATTTGCAAAAACAAGTAGCAGAGTTGCAGAGTCAAATTGTTGCTGTTAAGCCAACCAAGTCTGCAAATGTTAAACATGCTGCAAAGATGACCAAATCACAGTCTGTGCAAACAAACCTGAGTGAAGTTTCCCACAGCTTTTCTTCTAAACAGACTAAACATAAACCATGGTACTGCTTTCGCTGTGGCGAGGATGGTCACATTGTCTCTACTTGTGATAATGCTGCAAATCCTGCTCTGGTAGCATCCAAAAGGAAGCTTCTAAAAGAAAGACAGGCTACTTGGGAGACTTCTCGGGTGTCATACCATCCTGCCTCTTTAAACTAGAACCAGCTCCAGTTGTGGGACAAACGGGGGCTGAGAAATGTATCAGGGGTCCCGAAGATTATAAGAGCAGAAGCTGCAATTGGCTCGTTCACACCAGAAACAAACCATTTGTTCTGCCCAAAGGATTGATTGGGGCAAAGTGCACAGCTGAAGTCATTATTGCAGGGCAAAATTGCAATTGTCTTCTCGATACAGGCTCACAGGTGACCACTGTTTCGCAGCCATATTATGAGAAGAATCTGTCCCACTTGGAAATAAAGCCTCTTGAACATCTTCTTGAGGTGGAAGCAGCAAATGGTCAGCTCGTACCTTATCTTGGGTATATTGAAATTGATGTTGTGTTCCCCAAGGATTTCCTTGGAGCGGAGACCAAAATTTCCACTCTTGCTTTGGTCACTGCTGATATCAGTGGTAGTGCACAGTCGTCTGTACTTATAGGCACAAACACCCTTGACTTAGCCTATGAAAGTCAGTCTGAGTCAGAAATTCCGTCATCTTGTCAGACCTTACCTTATGGGTTCAGAGCCATTCTGAATGTACTTGGACACAGATTAAAGCAAAAATCCAATAGCATTATTGGGTCTGTGCGAATTCTGGGTACAAAGCCTGAAGTTGTTCCTGCTGGACGAACTCTTGTTCTTGAAGGCTCAATCAGTATACAGGAGCCATCTTCTGATAAATGGGTTCTAATGGAATCTCCTACTGAGTCTTCTTTGCCAGGAGGTCTTTTGTGTGCCTCTTGTCTTGTCACACTTCCTTCTAAGACAGCACGGAAAATCCCAGTGATCCTGAAAAATGAAACGGAGCATGACATTTTAGTTCCTGCAAAAAGTGTCATTGCAGAATTACATTCTCTGCAAAGTGTGATCACTAAAGAAGCAATAACAGAGAGTGGCAATCATATGAAAGCTGCCCAGCCTTTCACAATTGATTTCGGTGACTCAACAATACCTGAGGAGTGGAAGGACAGGATTTCCCAAAAACTATGGTCAATGCCAGAAGTTTTTGCCCTTCATGATCTTGACTTCGGTAGAACTGATAAGGTGACACATCGCATAAGGCTACATGATGAAACCCCGTTCAAACATAGGGCTCGGCCAATACACCCTCAGGATTATGATGCCGTTCGCAAGCATCTGCAGGAGTTACTAGATGCTGGTGTCATTCGGGAATCGGAGTCCTCTTTTTCCTCACCTATCGTAGTCGTTCGGAAGAAAAATGGGGATGTCCGACTTTGCATTGATTACCGTAAACTAAATCTGCAAACCATCAAAGATGCTTATGCTCTGCCAAACTTAGAGGAGACTTTCTCTGCTCTCACTGGTTCTCGCTGGTTTTCTGTTCTTGATCTCAAGTCTGGTTACTACCAGATCGAGGTAGAGGAGTCAGATAAGCATAAGACCGCTTTTGTCTGCCCTCTCGGATTTTGGGAGTTTAACAGAATGCCGCAGGGGGTCACAAATGCTCCCAGTACTTTTCAAAGACTCATGGAGAGGTGCATGAGTGACATCCATCTGAAAGAGGTCGTTGTTTTTATCGACGATCTGATAGTGTTTTCGGATACATTGGAAGAACACGAGCGCAGGTTGTTGAGAGTGTTACAACGACTGAAAGAGTATGGATTAAAGCTCTCTCCAGAAAAATGTAAATTTTTTCAAGCTTCTGTAAAGTATCTGGGGCACATTGTGTCTAGCAATGGTGTGGAGACAGATCCTGAAAAAGTTGAGGTGCTGAAATCTTGGCCAGTCCCAAAGAATCTGAAAGAACTACGTTCATTCTTGGGGTTCTCAGGGTACTACAGGAGGTTTATTCGAGATTATGCCATGATCGTGAAGCCTTTGAACGATTTGACCTCTGGGTATCCGCCACTCCGAAAGGGCTGTAAAGTCAAAGAAAGGAAGGACTACTATAATCCCAAAGAGCCTTTTGGGAGTCGTTGGTCTGCGAGTTGTCAGCAGGCATTTGAAGCGGTCATTGAAGCACTTACTACTGCTCCAGTGCTTGGTTTCGCCGATCCGAAACTTCCATATGTCCTCCACACAGATGCAAGCACTGTAGGGTTAGGAGCGGCCTTATATCAAGAGCAGGATGGCCAATTGAAAGTAATTGCTTATGCCAGTCGAGGTCTTTCTCGGAGTGAGGCCCATTACCCAGCTCACAAACTGGAGTTCTTGGCCCTTAAGTGGGCAGTCACCGAGAAGTTCAATGATTATCTGTACGGTAACCAGTTTACCGTTGTTACCGACAGTAATCCTTTAACATACATATTGACCTCAGCGAAGCTGGATTCTACGAGCTACAGATGGCTCTCAGCTCTTTCAACTTTTTCTTTTAAGCTACAGTACAGAGCTGGGAAACAGAATCTGGATGCTGATAGTCTGTCCAGACTTCCTCAGGGTGGATGGAGAAATGATGTCACATCTCAGAAGGAGCAAGAGCGAATCCGTCAATTCACCTTGAATCACTTGTTTGAAGTTCGCACTGTTCCTGCTGAGGTTATTCGGGCTATATGCGACAAGCACATTGTCTATCACAATTTAGTTGATTGTGGTGATCCTCCTTTTGCTTTGGTTGAATCCCTTGCCATGCATGTTGATGCAATTCCATGCAGTTTTGATCAGAATGAGGGTTGTGATAATCTTCCTGAAGTCCCAACTTTTGGAGAGACTGATTTGATGGAAAAGCAGAGATCTGACCCCATCATCCGTGAGATAATTCACCAATTAGAGACTGGGGAGACAATTCCTCCTCCTGTAAGGAAAGAACTTCCTACCCTTCCATTGCTGATGAGGGAGTTAAAGAAGCTGGAGTTGCGTAACGGAATCCTCTATCGGAGAAGACGGGAGGGAGAGCATATCCAATACCAGTTGGTTCTTCCTGATTCTTTGCGTGGTATGGTTCTTACCTGTTTACACGATGAGATGGGACATTTGGGCATAGAGCGCACGCTGGATCTAGCCAGGTCAAGATTCTATTGGCCTAGAATGGTGGCGGATGTGGAGAGAAAAATCAGAACATGCCCCAGATGTGTGTGTCATAAGTCCTTACCTGAGAAAGCTGCTCCTTTGGTCAATATCCAGGTGACTCGTCCTCTTGAACTGGTGTGCATGGACTTTTTGTCTATTGAGCCAGATTCCAGGAATACCAAGGATGTGCTAGTTATCACTGATTTCTTTACCAAGTATGCGGTAGCTGTTCCTACTTCCAATCAGAAGTCGCGTACTGTGGCTAAAGCTCTCTGGGAGAATTTCATAGTACCTTATGGGATCCCCGAGAAGTTACATAGCGACCAGGGAGCTGACTTTGAGTCAAAGACTATTAAAGAGCTTTGTCAACTGATGGGAATTCATAAGATCAGGACAACCCCTTACCACCCCAGGGGGAATCCAGTTGAACGATTCAATCGTACTCTCCTAAGTATGCTTGGTACGCTTAAAGAGTGTGATAAGGTGCATTGGAGTAGTTTTGTGAAACCCCTCGTACACGCGTACAACTGTACCAAACATGATTCTACTGGGTTTACCCCATATGAATTAATGTTTGGGCGGCAGCCACGGTTGCCTATAGACTTTGCTTTTGATGTTCCTCAGAACAGAGAGCAGTTTAAGACACATTCACAGTATGTGCGTGATTTGAAGTCTAGGTTGCAAAGAACTTATGACTTAGCAATGAGAAATGCTCTTAAAGTTGGAGAGAGGAACAAAGCTCGTTTTGACAAGCATGTTCTTGAATCTACTCTAGACATTGGAGATAGGGTTCTAGTTAGGAATGTACGTCTAAGGGGTAAACATAAACTGGCTGACAAGTGGGAATCACTTGTATATGTTGTTGTGAACAGGGCAGGTGATCTTCCTGTGTACACTGTTAAGCCAGAAAGTAAAGATGGTCCTTCGAGAACTCTTCACAGAGATCTTTTACTACCTTGTGAATTGTTGGAGTTACCTGAAGAGGTAGTTGATTTGTCCAGGTTCCGGCAGCGTCCGCCAACTCGTAGAAATCCAAGTAATGAGGTACAAGAGCAGCCAAAATCTGACTCTGATGATGATAGCTGTTTAGAACTGCTGTACCAAGATCCTCTAAACTGCACAAATACAAAATTCATTGAGGTCTATGAAACTGAAAAAGGGTCGCAGAATGATGTTCCCTCAATCTCTGTAGTTCAGGACTCTGTTGATAACATTCCGACTGAGGACTTGCCTGTCCGGCCACCTGGGCCAGAGCATTCTACAATTGAAAGTGTACCTACCTTGAATTATTTACCTGTTGATGATCCAGAGGTAGATGAAAATTTACCTCTGGTTGCTTCTGACACGCCCACTGATCAGAGCATACCTGTAAAAGAAACAGAAAAAAGTATGTGAGCATGAATCTGCACAAGAGCAAAATGAAAATGATGGCAATTTCATCAGAAAGTCTAATAGAGTTAGACAGAAACCACGAGTGTTCACTTACCCTGAATTGGGTAATCCTTTGGTTTCAATAGTACAGTCTCTATTCCAGAGCCTTAGTACAGCTGTGACTGACTCTATTATGGAAAGCAGATTTACCAATTCACCTGATCCAGTGGTAACACAACCTGTTAGTTGCATGCACAGGGACGTGCATAGAGTTAACGGGGGAGGGTGTAACCCAGAGTGATTACAAATAGAAATAAGATTAAGAAAAAAATGGTAAGCCAGAGGGGTTACTAAAAAAAAAGTGAATTAATATCTAAATTCATAAATGCAAAGTTAAAACTTCTCATAAATGATCAAGAAGAGTGATTTCTTTTTCTTGTTATTTTTCTTGTTATTTTGTTATGTTGAGAATGTAAGAAATGTACATGGTTGAATGTTACGTTACCTTTAAGAGAATGTAAGGTGGAGTTCACTGCCGACCTATCAGGAGAGAGACAACGTGAAGCAGGGGGATGATGTCACCAGCGCGCGAAGAGGGAGAGAGGAGATGCAAACAGAAAGATCGCAGAGATCATTCTGACTGAAAATATTAGTAATTGTAAACGGAAACCAGACAAAACGTCTAGAAAGACATTGATTTTCCTTTGAACTGAACTTTATTTTGTTCCTTGAGTGATTTTGAGTTATTTTTGAGTGTTTTTTTAATGTGAACACGGCGATGACGCAGACTGAGCTTATCACCGCCTGGAACATGGCGAGCCTCCCAGCGAATCTTGATTACAATGAAATCGTCGAACGATTTCAGTGGATTCACTGCTAGTTTTCCCCGGACGGAGGAGAAAAAAATTGTGAGTGAATAGACGTCGAACTCTCTTTTCCTCTTGTATGTGCTATTCTGTTCAATACGACAGAAGAAGCCCTGGATTATTGCATCTAACGTCTCATTCGGGTATGGACGATTGCATTTCCTTTTGAATTCAGAGAGTGGTATTTGAAAATACATTACTGAATTTATTGGTGTTTGAACTGTTTACACATTAACAGTTGAATTGTTTTTTTTTTATTATTATTTGTTTCATTATTAAATACCTGTGTTGTTTTAATTTGAAGATAAGGTTTATTGGGTGAAATATTTGAAGTGTAAGTTTTATTTGTTTATTTATTTATTTTTTGCTGAATTGTCGATTTGAAGATCACATTCAAATTTAAAGCTGCAGAGTATTTAAAAAAATTGAAATAGACCAGTGTAGGTTTCAGTTAAGGAACCTAAAATCTAAAACGGTTTAAATAAATAATTAGAACACAAGAAAGATGAATAGGTAAAAAGGAAATCAAATTAGCAATACTAAATATACTAAACTACACTAATACTAAAAATATTAAGCTAGAAATAATATACTACAACCTTGATTTCAAAAAGATTTAAAAGGAATAAGTCCTAAAAGGAAAAAAAAGGATTTAAAGAAGGATAAATAACAGATCATTCTAACAAGAAAGCAAACCCAGAGCCCAGTTTATTTATTTTTCTTGCATTTATTGTTAATCAGTAATTTCATTGTTATTTTGTTGATCATCAATCTTTTCATTGTTTCTGCTTTTACCTGAAAGAGAGAAAATTTGTTAATTCATTTCATTTATTATTTACCTTGATAAAAATTTTCCAATATAATTTGAACTTACCTTTGTTGGCTGTCTGTTCTTTCAATCTCTCACTACTGCTCCTTATGAACCTAGAGGTACTGGTCCACGTTTCCTCTTGTTTAACTCACCTGGGTGTCCATTCAGCCGTGGTGTCCTGGTGACCTGAAGGAGGCGTTACATCAAGGCGCAGGTCCTCGATCTCGCCTGCCATTCAAGGATAGATCAATGACAATGATCTCTTCAGATGCCATTCTTCTTCTGATGTATGGATTACATCTGGTGTTATAGGAAGTGTTCCCGGTTCCGGCTGACCTAATTTATGCAGCCTAATAATCCTTTAACAGATTTGAAAATATAAATTGATAATGTGTTATGTGTATGCCAGGTTAAAGAGATGCGTTTTTAGTCTAGATTTAAACTGACAGTGTGTCTGCTTCCCGTACAATGCTAGGAAGATTGTTCCAGAGTTTAGGTGCCAAATAGGAGAAGGATCTACCACCTGCGGTTGATTTTGATATTCTAGGTATTATCAGCTGGCCTGAATTTTGAGATCGCAATAGACGTGAAGGACTATAATGCATTAAGAGCTCACTCAGGTACTGGGGAGCTAAACCATTTAGTGCTTTGTAAATAATTAGTAAGATTTTTAAATCTATACGATGTTTAACAGGAAGCCAATGCAGTGTTGACAGAACTGGGCTAATATGGTCATACTTCCTAGTTCTAGTAAGAACTCTAGCTGCTGCATTTTGTACGAGCTGTAGTTTATTTATCAAGCGAGCGGAACAACCACCCAGTAGAGCGTTACAGTAATCTAGCCTTGAGGTTATGAACGCATGAACTAACTGTTCTGCATTTTTCATTGAGAGCATATGTCGTAGTTTAGATATATTTTTAAGATGGAATAATGCAGTTTTACAGATGCTAGAAACATGGCCTTCAAATGAATGATTGGTATAAAAAGAGCACACCCAGGTTCCTAACTGACGACGAAGACTTAACAGAGCAGCCATTAAGTGTTACTGTATTTCTAGGTTATTACGTGAAGAAGTTTTTGGTCCAAAAATTAGATTCTCTGTTTTTTTCTGAATTTAGTAGCAGGAAATTACTGGTCATCCAATTTTTTTTTATATCAGCTATGTATTCCGTTAATTTTGTGAATTGGTAAGTTTCGTCAGGGCGCGAAGAAATATAGAGCTGAGTATCATCAGCATAACAGTGAAAACTAACGCCATGCTTCCTAATGATATCTCCCAAGGGTAGCATGTACAGAGTGAAAAGCAACGGTCCTAGTACTGAGCTTTGCGGTACTCCATATTGAACTTGTGATCGATATGACATTTCTTCGTTTACTACTACAAACTGATAATGGTCAGATAAGTATGATTTGAACCATGACAATGCAATTCCACTAATGCCAACATAATTTTCGAGTCTATTTAAAAGAATGTTGTGATCGATAGTGTCAAATGCAGCACTAAGATCCAGTAACACTAATGGAGAGATACAACCACGATCTGATGATAAGAGCAAATCATTAGTAACTCTAATGAGAGCAGTCTCAGTACTATGGTACGGTCTAAATCCTGACTGGAAATCCTCACAGATACTATTTCTTTCTAAAAAGGAACATAGTTGTGATGATACTGCCTTTTCTAGTATTTTTGACAGAAAAGTGAGATTTTAGATCGGCCTGTAATTGACTAATTCTCTAGGATCAAGTTGTGGTTTTTTAATAAGAGAAAAAGCAGATTAGTTGATGCATTCAAAGTTATGTCCCTTCATCCATCTCAATGGCACTTGTTTGGCATTCGCTGGCGAATCATTAGCAGCCCTCATATTTTTGACACATTATCAAAGGCTCTATGTTGGATACTACTAAATCACAAATAGTTTTTCGTGCTTCATCTTCTAGATGATTTTCTAGTCAAAAACAAAAAGACCACGAAGTTTATGAGGATTTGGAAGAGTATTTTTGGCACAGAAATACTCTGTCATATGTCCAACTCATGTTTTGGCCATGTTTAGCATGAGAATCCAGCTCTTTAACAGTGTAAATAAGTCAGAATACATGAAATAGCATCCTCCCCTTTTAAAAGAAACCTTTACCAAACTAGGTATTCCTCTCTCCAAAGAGAGAACTCTTGGGCTGTCTAATATTGTCGAATTTCTCTGTATTACTCTTAATTCAGATCTTATGCAAGCTTCCCTGCCTTCTGAGAAACTCGAAAGAATTCAAGCAGTAAGTAAAGAATTTGCAGGACGTATTTTCGTTTCAAAACGGGACTTGCTTACTCTTTTAGGCCATTTCAATTTTGCCATGCAAATTATTCCCCAAGGTCCTGTTAGTCCTGGTTGTGTTTGAGTCTCTCTGGCCTCGTTCCTGTTCTGGATATTTCCGATCGAGGCAGTTTTGGATTACCTGTTTTGATTCTTTTGCCCATTGCGGTCTCTATGCTACCAAGAAATACATCTGCACCACGACGTCTGACCCTTGCTATCTTTCCTGCTGCTATTTTTCTTAATAAACTATTTGCTGCATTTGCTATTGAATCCTGTTTATTTCACATGACAGTACTATTTAAAGGATTAGTTCACTTTCAAATAAAAATTACTCACCCTTAAGCCATCCTAGGTGTATATGACTTTATTATTTCTGATTAACACAATCTGAGAAATATTAATAAATATCCTGACACATCTGAGCTTTATAATGACAATGAGCGGAATTAACGAGTATGAGCTGAAGAAAGTGTCTCTTACTTCTTATGAAGTAATTACTTGTTAAATATGGATTTTTTTTTTTTTTTTTTATACAAACTCATCGCTACATTATAAATATAGCAAACATACAATGCATTCTATGAGATGTCCACCAAAGTATGAGTCATTAAACAACGAGTATTCTGATATGACACCACCTAGATGGGCTATGTTATGTAGTAGTTTTATCATCAGGCATGCATAACACTATACAATATACAAAAGAACAATATACAAACAGTAAAAATACACAAAATGTACTGGGGAAATTGAACATCAATGGTACATCAAGGAACCTTGGCCACCCATGACCCTGTCACTGGTTCACCACTGTTCCTTCCTTAGACCACTTTTAGTAAATACTGACCACTGCAGACCAGGAAAACTCCACAAGAGCTGCAGTTTTGGAGATGCTCTGACCCAGTCATCTAGCCATCACAATTTGGCCCTTGTCAAACTCGATCAAATCCTTACGCTTGCTCATTGTTTTTTGTTATTTACTTCACCTGTTATTGGACATAATGTTATGCCTGATCCGTGTATGTTACTGGCAATGTGTGAAATCCGGCATTGTATAGAATGTCTAGGGAATATACAGAAGTTTGTAGGCAAAGTATGAAATGGTTTATATTTCACACATTTCCTAGGCTTGTCATTCTGTATAATACCTAGGTAATGTATAGAAAGCCTAGGAAAAGTATGCAACAATCACAAAAACCAGACATTTCATACTTTGCCTACAAACTTCACGCATTCTATATAT